>OZ007589.1:63307327-63907327 GCA_963931845.1 Maratus michaelseni
ATTATAAAAATTTGTTCATTAAACACTTTATTATTGCACAGATTCTCCACAACAACAAATATCAATTGAGAATGCAATATATTTTTTTGTTCTTTAAACTATCAAAACATAATCATCAGATGTTTCGGATGTTTTTTGCTTTTTCAGTTGGAGTTCAATATCCCAATTTAAATGTTTAATAGATATTGTAAAAATTAACTGTAAAAATTTGCTTGAATTTAACCTTGCAAAAAAAAAAAAAAAAAAGGAGTAGTATGAACAATAAGTAATAATTTGTTTCAAGTAAATATGGGTGCATTCACATTAACATCTAAGATGTCTGCAATAAAATGCTAGGGCAGAATCGATCAGGAATGAGAAAATTTCTTGCAATAGGCAGCATTCCACCTTAAACAAAGTTTAGTCTATATTCTATGGATTTGGCAGGACTTGAAAATCTTTCTGAATTAGACAGATTTCCATTTTACAAAGCTTACTGTGTACAAATGGTAAGAAAAGATTTGTTATTGTATAATACTTATTTAGAATGCTGAACACTGAGAAAATAATCTTTTTTTTTTTAGTAAGCTACAGGAGGCATGAAGTTATTTGTGAACAGAAACAGGGTTGAAAACTATTATCCCTTAACATATAGCAAGATTTCCTCTCCTCCTCCCTTCCAAATATAATAAAAATAAGATGAAAATAGCAAATTATATATTAAAAGTTTGTTCGAGTTTCGAGTGTTAAATGAAATCAGCTCGACCTTCATATAAAAGAATAAAGTTGCATTTGAATAACTGCAAATATTGCTTGCTTGAAAAACATATAGTCTAGGAGGCAGTGGCACATTTTTTAAACCAATTTTAGTGTTGATGACTTTGATATATATGATAGATTAGATTGTGCAGATAACAAAACTGCTTATCAGCTGATACACCAGCAGGAAGTGTTGCCATAGCAACAGCACACACCCTGTTATAATTTAAAATGAATAGCAATAAGCAATCTAATTATTGATGTTATTGAACTTGAGGTCATCATCAGTAATTGGGTTGCCATTCATTTCACATTGCAATGGACTGTGCAATGTTTTGCTATGGCAACACCTCCTATTGATGTACCAGCTGACTGGCAGTTTTGTTATCTGTACCATTTAATCTATCATATATATCAAAGTGATTGATACTAATATTGATTGCCAAAAATGTGACATTGCCACCCAAACTAATAATATTTACTGAACTGGGTTTGAGCAATACTGAATAGGGATTAACCCATTCGCGACGGCATGCACATTCTGAAGTATGCATCTGAGGATGAAGCGGGAAATGGCGATGGAAAATCATAAGATTATCGAGAGTTCTTTCAGAATTCCTTGTCACTCCATCTTCAGCAACATGGCTTCTCTCCCATGCTCTAAGTATACTTTCAGGTAGGCAAGATTCCACTAGAGGCCCGAGAAAATCAGCAAACTTTTCTTTAGTCCGCCCAAGACTTTCTAATGCTCTCAGCTTACTCTCTATGCTGTCGTACAGAACAGCCAAATCGGTAGCAGTACGTCCAGTAGTTGCATTCTTCATTACAAGATTCAATAGATCTGAACATATATCTGAACCAATAAATCATCACGTCTGAAACGATCTTTCAGTTGTTGCACAGCTTTCGGATAATTAGTAGCCGTCAGGGGAAAACTGCTTATCAATTGAGCTGCTCGGGAATTCAGTACCACACACTGAGCCAGGTATTGAAATTTATCTTCTGCAGCTAAGTTAGGATCCTCATGAATCTTAGAAAATTGGCTCCAAAAGCCCAAGAATTCTCTAGCATCTCCTGAAAATTTTCTCATTTCTAATTCAGGAAGTTTGAATTTTCTATTATTCTCTGCATTCGATGGCAAAGATGAAACTTGATCGACCACTTTCGACTTATATTCTTCCATTTTATAGTCTAGCTTTACTTTTAAACTTATATACTTATATATAAATCTCTATCGGCTTCAGCTGCATTAAATTCAATTTCAAAATCATTTTCATTAAGTAAATCCAGGATCTTATCTTCCGTCAAACACAGCCTGTTAAATTTATCATCCAATTGATTTAACAAAATTTGACAGTTAATAAGATTAAACTCTTCATTTGTGATTTCTACTTCCACCTTTTCAGCAACTGCCGTAAATGCTGCCTTTTCATTTTTCTTTTTAGTATTTAAAGACTTCAACAACATTATCAATTCGTATTAAAAACAGATCTTCTATTCATTCAAAACAAACGGTCCTGATCGCAGACGCCAAAAACAAATATTCTTCAGATATAATAACAAATTGCGCTCGCCAACAATTTTAATCCCCGCTTCATTTATCGCCAAATTTAGCTTACTCATCACGTCCATTCCTAGGACTATGTCATATGCAAGAGATTTTAACACATACAAATCATATATTCTAATACGAGAAAATCTTGTGTGTGGTTATATATATATATATATATATATATGCAAAAATTATCTTAAAAACGGCTCTAACGATTTTGACGAAATTTCGTATCTTACCGTTTTGGGGCACCAGAAAACCATTGGGCTAGGTCACATGTTCGAGAAAATTCGATTAGTGGGTCATTTTGGGTCATGGTCTAGCTAATTGTATCTAAAAAACGGTGCAAACGATTTTGACGAAATTTTGTATCCGACCATTTTCGGGCACAAGAAGACTATTGGGCTGGGTCAGATGTTTGAGAACCTTCAATTAGTGGGTCATTTTTGGGTCAACGCGGGTCAAATTAATTTTATCTAAAAAACGGCTCTAACGATTTTGATTAAATTTTGTGTCCTACGAGTTTCGAGCACGATAAAAGCATTGGGCTAGGTCACATGTCCAAGAAAATTCGATTAGTGGGTCATTTCTGGGTCATTGTGGGTCAAGATCTAAAAAGCGGCTCAATTTACACTGAATTTTGCATCCAATGGTTTTCGGGCACGAGAAGACTGTTGGGCTAGGTCACATGTTCGAGAAAATTCAATTAGTGGGTCATTTTGGGTCATGGTTAAGCTAATTGTATCTAAAAAACGGTTCAAACGATTTGACGAAATTTTGTATCTGACTATTTTCGAGCACGAGAAGACAATTGGGCTGGGTCACATGTTCGAGAACTTTCGATTAGTGGGTCATTTTTGGGTCAAAGCGGGTCAAATTAATTTTATCTAAAAAATGGCTCTAACGATTTTGATTAAATTTTGTATAATACGAGTTTCGGGCATGCGAAAATCATTGGGCTAGGTCACATGTTCGAGAAAATTCGATTAGTGGGTCATTTCTGGGTCATTGTGGGTCAAGATCTAAAACGTGACTCAATTTACACTAAATTTTGCATCCTATGGTTTTCGGGCACGAGAAAACTGTTGGGCTAAGTCACATGTTCGAGAAAATTTAATTAGTGGGTCATTTTGGTCATGGGTTATGATATTTGAACTCAAATTTAATTTTGACCGAGCATAGCTCGGTCTTCCCTGCTCGTTTGTAGAAATTGTGAAACCATCAATTCTGAATTCATAAGGGAAATAACCTAAAGGATATACAATGCCATCGATGCCGCACAGTGATATGTTATCAAAAGATAATCTTGGCGATCCAATATTTACATAATTTTCATAGCTTGTTAGGCTTAAATTTGATCCTGTATCGAATAAGAGATTTGTTTCTTTTCCATTAATATTAATTGTTCTCATCTGAGTGTTAGGCTTATTATCTTTAGCAGTTGTATTAACATTAACCTTCTGCACACGAAAATTGGGATATTGGCGGTGATAATCATGATGGCTTTCGGTAGAATCACGACTGAACTCATTAGTTTGACCGCTATTTCTATTATTACACTGAGACGCTACGTGGCCTTGAGAGTTGCATCGAAAACACCTAATTTGAGATTTATTTCCTTTATTTTGGTATTGGGTATCAAAGAAATATTGTGAATTTTCATTTTTACTTATTTCGGGCTTTCTCTCTTCAAAGTGGTATGAAATTCTATTCATGGTTTTGACATTACGTCTCGCCGCATCATAATCATCTAGTTTATTTACTAATACATCTATATTTTTAATTTTTGGAAGATCATCAATAAAATGCTCTTTCATTTCTATAGGTAACCTCTGCTTAGTTTGATCTACTACGATTAATTCTTTTAAGGATTCATAATCGGATACTTTAAGACCGTTAATCCATTCTTCCAAATAATTTCTTAATTCAAATGCTAAATCGCGCCAAGTGGCTGAAGATTCTTTTTTATGTGACATTAATTTTTGCCGAAATTCTTCTGGCGTCATTTTGAAGCGTTTGAGAAGTAAATCTTTTACATAATCGTAATTGCTCGCCAATGTTTCTGGCTCTCTAGCTATAATATTGGCGATTTCTAACGGGATTAAACTTAACAAATGTGTGACCCAATTTTCTTTTATTATATTCATTCGAGCAATTTGTCTTTCTAAAAATATATAGATATATTAACCAGTGTTGGGCACGCTCACAAAAAAAAAAAAAAAAAAAAAAAAAGAACTACTTCAAACTCAACTTTAATTTCTCAAAAATGAGTCACGTTCAAATTCAAAATTTTTGAAACGAACTCGCTCAACTCAAACTCATCTATGAAAATAAACAAAGTTCACTAAAAATTCTTTTTTTTTTTCTAATATATTAGAAATTTATTGTCCAAATTTACAAAGTTTTGTGAACTAATATTTTGGTTATTCCATGTAAGGGTCATCATGGGCCCGGCCCAATTTTCCTTCCCGACACTCAGTCCAAGCTTGGTTTAGGGATTACTTTTTTCTAGAGGTTCGGACCCAGATGGGCCAGGACTAGATTTATTTTCTGGCCCATGTCGGGGCTGGACTGCATTCTTCTTGAAGTCTGAACAGGCAGAAATTTTCAGTCCCAGCTCATACGAAAATTATTGAACCACGGCTCTGGCTTGTCCAGTAAAAATATAAGTAAAATTTGGCCCGGCCCCATTTTTTTTTTCAAAAAATTCACTTATTTTCAAATTGTTATTATTCCACAACTAAAATTTATATATTTATTTATTTGTTTTTAAGATGGGTAGATGCATTTCTATGCAATAAAATTAAAATACATTAAAACCTGAGAAAAAGGACCTGTCTATGACGGAATCCGGTGTTTAACAAAACAAAACAAAATGTTGATCTATGTAAAATGAGGATAACAGTACTTGTGAAAAGAATGTAATGCATTTACAACAGACGATGAACTTGCTCATAGGGGAACCAGCCCATGATGGATTTTTCTTCTTTCCTATGCAATTCCGCCTTAGAAGATTTTATTGTGTAGAATTAAAAAAATTTTTAAATCTCCAAGCCATGGAATGTGGACTAATGATGTTAATGGTAATTTTAATATTTATATATAATCAGATGCATTTAAAAAATAAATACCACATTTCAGAACACTTTTTTTTTTAAATGAAGAATATAAACATGTTATAAAAAGGTAAAATGACTATTTTTAGTTAGGACTTCTCATACAGGACACTTTTAACCTTATAGGCGTAAAAATCTATGTTCAGCCAGGTCGATCTTAGTCAGGCCTAGCCGAGCCAATTACTGTTTTCTGCAGACTGGGCCGAAGTTTTAATTTTTATACCGGACTTGGTCAATAATTTATTTCAATGGGCCGAGCTGTGCTTGGAGCACATCGGGCCAAACTTTGAACTTTTTTACCGGGCCAAAAGAAAAATTGTCTACAGATTGTCATGGTCGCGCTCGGCCTGAAAATGTCTTCCTGTGCATACCTCTAATTCAATGTATTTTGTATGCATTGCATCTGCATGATAAGTTGGCGTGTTTTTTCTTTAAAATTCAAAATTTTTATGAAATAATTGTATATAAAATTAAAGAAAAATAATGTGTAAATCTAACAAGCATGGAAGATATATTTTCAATCATGCAATGGTACTAAAAATTTATTTATTTTATTTTGTTTTTTATACTTTTTCATCTATACAAAAAGGTGATTGTGAATTAGAATTATATCATTAGTTTTTGTTGATTATTTTACATATACAAACAAGTATAGACACCGTCTTGGAAGGAATATATCTGCCAGCTGTATCTTGAAATTAAATTAAATTTTATTCGTCTCTAATTTGTTAAAAAAAAATGATAAACTTTACTCATCCTAAGTAACTTAAAATAATTAAACACACAGAGAAAGAATAACAAAAATTCTTTTATCAGGATCTCTCTGTTTCTCCTACACTTAATCCTCAGAAAAGACAATTATTTTATTTATTTATTTTTACATTCATGCGTTTCAAATTTATGTTATACGGTAAGACGAATTAAAAAAATGAGCTGTTTCATTTTGTTCGATTTTGAAATACACTGGTAAAAACTTATTTTTCGATATTCAATATTTCTTAAATGTTAAAATCTCTGAAATGCTCTAGTGGGTTTATATGTTTAAAACAAAACTGTCTTGTATGAGGAGTTCTAAAATAATTCCTAGTTTAGTTTATTTCATGTTTATGTTCTCCATTTTAAAAAACTAGCCTGGACTGTGGATTACAGCAAACACATTTATTCCAAAATTCTTGTTCCCTTTCCACTGAATTTTGTTTGTACGAGCACTGATAGAAATGAAATGTCTGACATAAAGAAAAAGGCCCTTTTCTTTTTGCATATGAATCGACAAAATTTGCACGTGTTTGTTTCGAATTTATTTGTTTTAAAACTGGCTCCGATGGGACCGAAACATGTCAAGAGTTTAATAAAACTTATTTTACTGTTTATAAAGTTTTTATTTTATACCTTTTGGTAATTAAGTATTTTTTTAGCTATTTTGAAGCTTTAATGAATTATTGAAAGCATTTCTTATTTTGCTTTGCCACATTCATTTGGAAAATAAAACTTATACTTAAATGCACTACCTAATATAGTTTCACTATGAATAAAGACAAACTTCTTAACTTGATAAAATAAGAAAGTGGCGTAATTTTATTAAGTCCTTTCAAGTTTCTTTTGATAAACAAAAGGCTCTCAATTTCTTCTTGTTAATTTCTATGCAAGATTGTACATGCTGTTTCTAACTTACATTGAAAAACAGACGATAAATTACTGCTGTCAAGTAGAATACTTAGAAGTCTAGAGTCAGAGCCTGATAAAAAGATAAAAGTTTAAGAGAAACCTATTATGTTTTATGGCCTTCAGTTTCTATATGGTCACGCATTGGCAGTGTTGAATTAAGACACTTTTCTCCGGGAGGGATTTCTGTGACTCCAGGGTAGATTGCACTTTTTAACCATTGAAAGTATCAAATCTCAAATCTTCCGGGGGGGGGGGGACATTTCAAAGCACCGGGGGGGGGTAATGTCCCCTATTATTTCAGATAAAGAAAAATTCACAAAGTTATTCTTTAAGTATATTCTTTACAGATAAGGATAGACAGAGAGAGAGCTAGAGATAAAAACAATCACTTAAAAGTGGCGTTTTAAGACTATTCTCAAATAAATAAAAATAGTTTTCCCCGTTCAACAATAATAAACTCCAATTTTCGATTGATATATTACATTTTGTGTTATAAGGGTTGCTGTTTCATGACGACATTTGTCGGGCTTTCACGTCAGAAAATTTGGTTCAAAACACCAAATTTGACAGCAATTTTTGAACAAGCCTTCAAATTTATATAAAAAAAAGACAAAGCTATTCAATTCCACAGTTTCTGATAGAGATCATCTGCACATTTCTTGCGTCCGATATCCCTTGTACTTCTGGAACTTCTGTGGGGTCTGAAAACACATCTCGAAATCTATCATGCCTTTATAATATTATAAGTCTTTATAATAAGAAGGGATAAAGATATTTTCCAAAAATATACATGTGTGTTCGGATGATTTTTTTTTTTTGCTTCCCTTGCCCCTTGAAGGAAGGGCATAAAATCCATTATGACTTTCATGATAAAAATTTACAAAATACAAATTCTCAATATATAATACCAGAATCTTTATTTGTAAAGTTTCATAAAGATAATTCACGGAACCAGATATTTTTCATTTAAGACAAGATTTTGTCATAGACAGGTTTCTTTTCACAGGTTTTATTGTACTTTAATTTTTTTTTTCCTAGAAATGTATGTACTATTTTTCCAAAAGAATTTTAATTGTAGAATAATGGCGTTTTAAAAATACATTCATTTTTCTGCAAAAATTGTTAGGCCATTTTACTGATACACGGGACAAGCTAATGATTTTCATATGGTCTGTGTCAGGAAGAGTCCTGAAAATTTCGTTCCATACAGACATATAGGAAGAATGAAGTACAGGCCCGACTAGACCTTGAAAAATAGTCTCACTTGGCCCGCTTGAGCCTGCAGAAAAAAGTAAGGCCCGGGCCTGTCCCAGAAAGAGTGATGACAAGACCGGCCCGTGTAGGCTTCTAAAAAGCATTTGAAAAGGAGAAATTGTCTTCTTAACGGTGCAAAAAATTTGAAAGAAATTTACGAAAAAAATTGAATGAGTTTGAGTTGTAATTTTCACTCAAACTTGCAGATATTTTTGGTTCAGCCCTTTCAGGGACAAAGCACTTTCAGTACTAAAATGTTGAAATAAATGACTGGCACCGGAATTAACATAGAAATTTATTCCTAAATAAGAAATAGGCGAAAAATATATACATAATAAATGGGAAATATTTTAGCAAATTTCTGGTGCCATTGTGGCGTTTGGGAATTAAAATTAAGTGGTTTCATAAAATTAAGTGGTTTCACTGCCCCTGAAAGGGTTAATTCAACTTACCAGTGATTTTTCAAAAGGTCCCAATACTGGTATATACACAGTACTAAAGCCAGCTTTCAGAGCCAGTTTTCAAACAAATCAATGTTTTGTAGAAATTCACTCTGGACGGGCCAAGATTTTAACTTTTTTCCAGACCGTGTCAGGCTTATAATTTTTTCTCTATGGACCGGGCCGGGCTCAGGCCGAACTTTTATTTTTATACCAGGCTGGGCCGAATTTTTCTTCTATGGATTGGGCTGTCCCTGGGCCTTGAAATTTCGGCGTGTGCAGACCTCTACCATAGACTGCATAGCACAGGACCTCTGTTCCAAAATACTGTTTCTACTACATTTCTTTTTATATATCTTATTGTAAATTATATTGATTTTTTAATGGATCTCTATTTGTATGTAAATATCTGAATTATTAATACCATTAATCCATTTACATGGCTTAAAAATCTCAAAAATTCTACATCGAAAAACCTTCTAAGACGAAATCATATAGGAGAGAAAAAAAATTGTTATAGTTTACTTCTTTTTTACCAGGTCTGTTGTCTCTTGCAAAGTATTATTTATTTTCAAATGGATTATTATATCCATTTTGCACCGATTAAGAAACTTTTCCGTCTAAAACAGGATTTCGTCATTTACAGATTCTTATAACAAGTTTTACAGTACTGTATATCCCCCCCCCCTCCTTAGAAATGTAGATGTATTATTTTTTTAAAGGGAATTTTAATTGTAGAATAATGGTAATTTAAAAATATATGCATTTTCGACAAAAATTGTTGACTCAAGGAGATTGTTCCTTAAACAGATTTTTGCACGAATCACACAGGGACAGGTCAATGATTTTCATACAAGCAGGGTTGTTGTGACCATGCCATAAAATTTTGATTGGTGCAGACTTCTAGGAAGAATAAAGCACAGGCCCAGAAACAAACCCGTTTCGGCCCAGCCCGAGCCTCTAGAGAAAGCAAGACACGGGCACGACCTCCAAAAACTGATGATCAGACGCGACCCGTCCTGAGTTTGTGTAGGCCTCTAAATGGCATTTGAATGGGAAAAACATGTTCTTAACGGCTGGAAAAAATTTAAATAAATTATGAAAAAAAATCAGTTTGAGTTGTAAATTTCGTTCAAACTCACAGATTTTTTGAGCTTTTGTTCAGCTCACATTTGTTTATCAAAAAGTGAGTCAAGCTCAACTCAACGTTCACAGAAAGTGAACTAAGTTTGTGAGTTTTCGTTCAATGAGTGCACTCATGCCCAACACTGATATTAACATATAATAAAGCGTCTAAAATAAAAAGTGTTGGATAATTATCAGTAAAAAATTTAATGATAACTTAAAATATATTTTTCAAAAATGTTGATCTTAAAAGTATCTTTTAAAAATGTATTTGAATATATAATTAAATATATAAAGTAACAAGTGCTGAATAATGAGTAACACTGTACATTAATTTAAATGATAATTAAAAAAAAATTGTTCAAGTTAAAAGTAATTTTCAAAATGAAATGTAGTATAAATATATATAAGTATGTAAAATAAAAGCATATTGACAGGATTATAGCACAAAATATATAATTGTCAACGCCACAGCAACTCCATTTGACGCCTGGTGTGAACCACCTTTTCACACACCATCAGCACATTGATAATCATAACCGACAGTGCCAATGAAGTCTGCTCGCACCGACCCTAATTGATGGTGCCTGGTGTGGTGACACTGCCTGCACCACCTTTACTGCGGCTCTGAATATAGTTACTTTTTAAATTTTCCAATTAAAATGGAAAATGATGAGATGTTTATTGGGAAAGTTCTCTCTTCCCTTCCAAGAAACTCTTAATTTTTTTTTTTTAATTTAAAGTTTATTATAGTTTAAATATAAAAGATGATCATAAACTGTTTTAACGAAATAAGAAAAGTGATGCTGCCCATCAAAATGAATAATACTTACAATAGAATTTGTGGTCACAATCTACTTATTCAGACAAAAATACAGTGTTTTACTCATTAAATTCATATTTTCAAATTATATCTTAACCAATCAATAATGAAGATATTTTAACAAGATTTTAAACACACTTAAAAGTGCTTTATGCGAAATGTGATGACATTGTGTGTGTTTTGGAAGAACACTGCCTGTACTATCAGCTACATTCTGGACAATGCACTGACCAGTTCAATGCTGTTTATTTGTGAATAGTGGCCATTTACATAATTTATTGTGATGTCATCACATTTCATAAATCGAAAAGTAGTTTGTGGAAAATATTGTGACAATATTTCTAGAAATTGTAAATTTATGCACAGAAAAAACCATTTTGGATCAAATGAGGCACCATACATTTTTATTTAATTTTATTTTTTGGCTGAATAAGTGGTGCAACTCTTAAGTTTCATTGTAAATATTGTATGTCTTATTGGGTGCTATAACATCTCTTATAGTGTTAAAACAGTTCACAACCATCCTGTATATCTGTATATACCGGGTGATTCAAAATAAAAATTATAGCTATTATCTCTTAAACTGCAAAACATAGAAACATACTTTGTGGCTCCCATAAGAAAAACCCTGGATAGGGTTTTTTTATGAAGGTTCCAAAAATTATAGGAAGTAAAAGTTCTTCCGTAGGAGTGGAGTTATCACATTTTTGCACTGTCCTTAAATGTTTTTCCATTTTGTTTACGAATATATCTTTAAAATTTTCATCTGTGAAGATTCATTGGATAATAAGAAAAATCTCCAAAATTCATGCAGAAGTTTAGCAGCGAAAGTTTCATATGAAATTCGGGGAAAAAGAAAGGAATTAAATTTAAAAATGAATACGCTCATTTAGCAATTTTTAAGGTTCCAGTGAAAATGTTTCCAACTATTAAAAATGCTATTGTATTGATTTTTTCCACTTATTGGGAGGGGGGGGGGGTTTACACACAAACATAAATGGTTACGATTTTAATAATTAAAAATCCTCCTAAACATCTAGGTGACTGAATTATCTTTGTATGGTTAGGTAGTTATTTAGTAAAGTAAAAAGGCATGATCGAAGGGTTTTGGTCAGGGTTGAAAGTGTATATTACTACTCTAAAAGAAATTGTTAATTAAGAAACCCTTGCACTGTGAATATTTAATAGAAACTCCAAGGTATGAACCATTAGATAGGAAATCAAATATTAAATCAAGTTTAGCTTATCCCAAAAGCTATCCTAACGCTAACCTAAAAAAAAGTTACATGATGGAAAGGGAAATAATACTTAATTAAAACTTAACAAGTTTTATTTACAAAAACGCACATCAAAATATTTACAATAAGAAAAAAGAAAAGCAAAGCTTAGCTGCGCTGCCTCAAAATGAGACAATAGGATCACTGGATCCCAAAGGGTTAAGTAAATTATTTGATTCCATACGGGAATTTGTTACAAAAACATTATTACTTAAATTATCATTTATTACAAGTATCTGGGGAATGTTGCTTTAACATAATTTCATTAATTAACAAAATATAATATTCAGATTAAAATTGTAAGTTAATAAATTGATATACTAATTAGTGATCTCATACCCAGGTATCTACTCCTAGTGTAATCATACAAATAAATATTTACACTTGAAAAAAAAAATTTATACAAAAAAAAAAAAAAATGGGTAGGTGCCAAACGTTGCTGTATATTAACTGTCTACAATTTTACTGCTATAAAAAAATGGCTTAAGTCTGCGCTTTAGGCCTAAAAATCAAAATTTTTGTTAAAATTTGACAATTTTTCAAAAAAGAAAAAAGTCTACAGAACTGGTTATGATTTAAAAGTGGCATTTGAACCTTTATTACTAAAGATTTAAAATATTGAAGCGATAAAATGATATCTTTATTCTGTATAACTGGAGCAAAACTGACAACTTTCGGTAAAAAAGGGGCATTGCTACTCTGTTACAGCATACAACGAATCATTGTTTTGATTGCAGCTCTTCACTAGTTGCTTCACAACCACCCAGGACTTACCACATGGAGATGGCTGCATATTATGTCCCACCAGTGCCCAGCCTAGAGCTACTAAATATATAGGCTGACTCGTCAGGCATTTTTATTCCCCCTGAACTGGTTCACATAATGTGTTTCAATGGCGTTGAATTGGTTTCTGTCTATTTTTTAACTTTAAAGGCTTAATTATGGATAGTTGTTCTGCTATTAATTGTACGAATCACTCAAGGAAGGATCCCTGCAGGCTTCAACTTCCTCGTAAACATGAAAAATTGCCAAATTTAACTATTAAATGTAGATTTTATTCTTCCCGAAATTTTTTGTTCGCCAGCTTGGCGGTAACGGCGATTTCAAGGACGTAGCGCCATCTAGTTAATTTTCGGGAAAACGATTATTTCCGACTCTTTTTTTTTTTTTTTTCTAAAGCACAAAATTAAACTGAAATTTTATGGAAAACTTGAGAATATTAATATATAATTTAAATTTATGAGAGTTTTCGAAAGAACTATAATATAAAATAGAATATTTTAAAGGAAATTTATTTTAAAAAGTACAGATTTCTTTTCTTTCTTTTCTTTTTTTTTTTTTTTTTACATATTCATTTTCATCAAATAAATGAGTTTTATTTTAAATTTCAAAAAAAAAAAAATCCCTAAATTTGCTTAAAGATAATTTTATTATTAATATTTCATCAAAATACAGTTATATTTAAGAAAATATATAAATAAATATTTTAAACAATTTTCATAATTAATTGTTATTAAGAAATGGAGTATATTTTTATTGTAACTTTAAGATATAAATTTGTTTAAGATAACGAAGGATATCTGGATACTCTCTTTTCCTCTTGGAATGAACAGTTCTCATATTATTAAAGTAATGAAAACTTGCTGCACATGAAAACTTTTTAAAAATTACTTTAAATAGAAGTTTTTAAATATTTATCACAAAGTAAAAGATGAAATTATATTTTTAATATTATTTTTCTTCAATTATACTTTTACATCAGAAATTAATTATAATATTTTTTCATTACACTGTTAAGTGAAGAACACTCAGAAATGCCACATACACTCAAAAAAAAAAAAAAAAAAAAAAAAATCATTATTTTTTGGAAAAAAGTACACTTGAAGAATAAATTTTAATTGTTACACTAAGGTAAGAAATTGCTGCTGATATTCTGAAAATAATCATAATAATAATAATAATAATAATGATAATTTTTCTATGGACAAATAAAATAAAACTTTTAGAAATATGTAAGAATTAATTAGATAAATTATGCAAAGAAAAAAAAAGGGGGGGGGGAGTAGTTAAATGTAAAATTTGCATTCCAAATTGCAAAACTTGCGATATCCAAATTGCAAAACTTGCGATATCCAAATTGCAAAACTTGTATCCGATGTAAGTTTCGAAAGGGAGAGGTGCGCTTCTAGACTTCAATTACTCTATACGTACTACTATACCGGGTCACTCCATGAATTCAACACTGCTTGTATAATTAATTAGTGAAATGAATGTTCAGTGTAAAACCAAAGGTTTTCTTAATAAAAGTAAATAAATTTATTGCTAATTTTATTGAACAGTAAATAACATGCAGGCTACAATTTGCAATGAAAATCAATGATCAAGAGTACGTATTTTATTCGAAACTTTCATTCCCTATCGTACTTTTTGATAAATTCTGCAAAGCAAATAAGACGGCGATAAATGCGCCAAATGGGTCCTACAGGAAAATCTAGCGCCGACGCTTTCCCACTTGGGAATATTAATGTCGGATGATGCACCAGCTCTTTAGTATAGAAGCCTTAGCCCAGCCCAACCACTCCACCATCTGAGCACAATGTTTTATTTATACATCAAATTGTGATTTTTATCAAAGATTGGCATAAGTTTTCTATGTATCAACCTAGTCTTGCTGTATCATCCCATCTTTCGTATTCATAGACTTTGTATGCTGCTGCTGTGACCTCCTTCACGTATCTTTTTACTGCTTGCGTATGAGAAGGCATGCAAAGTAATGCAGTGGGGGTGTTATTAATGGAATCTATACAGCCGTCTATTTTCTTCACCAAAATTGCATCCGATAAATGTATAGTGATTGTGGGTTCTGTTACCACAACAGTTTCCCAATCAATTAGATTTATATAATCATCTGCTTCAAAGTTCACTGTCGGTATCTCAAATTTGCATATGCCACCATTTACTCTATACCTTGCATTTATTATGTGTTGAGCAGCCAGCTTTTTAATTTGATGGCGATTGACAGCAGTGGCGTAGCCAGGATGGGGGTTCAAATGCTTTAGATACCACTATTTTGAAGAAATATTTGCATTAAGTAATAGCAGAATTTTCCACTAATTAGCAAGGCGAAAAAACTTTACGAAATTAGTGCTATCCAGAGCATCTGAACCCCCACCCTGCCACTGATCGACAGAGAGCATTGCAATCAGAATTTGCTCTGAGTGTGCAAAGTAACCATTGTCCGGAATAACTTTTTTTACTATTTGTTTTATGTCATCTTCTGTGTTGTTTAGTAGCTGAGTAATTTCCCATAAGTTTTTAGATCCATTCTTTAAATGTGGATTACATTTGATGGTAAACTATACTGGGGCATAAACTTCGATTAGATGCTTTGTGAGTGAATATAGAGACTTTTATGGGCAGTCAGTGCTTATATAAAGGTGGAGAATTCTATTCATTGTTGTGAGCCATCTTGCGTGGTACAATTTTACTGGGCTCATATTCAGTAGTTCTGAGCAATATCCTGATGAAATAGCTTTACAAATTTCCAGCAGGTATTTCTGAGTGCCTTTTCCTCGATTTCAGGAAATAATTTTTCTAAATTACTTTTTATGGGTTCAAAAACTGCAATAGGGAGTGAATGGCACATGGACAAGAATATTCCTATTGGTTCGGTGAATCTATGTGGGCCAGAAATTTTCTCTTTGATCTTGCCTAATAAATGACGCAAAGACAATTCATTGGTGTGGAGCTGGCATATGGTCATTGTAGTGGCCTTGCAAGCTTCTCTTCCATTCGACGACGTATTATTCCAGTATGCTTCCCCATATTCACAGGACACCCATCACAACCTAAACATGAGATGCTTGACAAATCAATATTTTTATCTTCTAAAAATTTCCACATGTTTTTAGGAACATCTTTTGATGCTTCAGATGAAGATGTTACTAGTCCCAAATATTTAGAGCCAGGATCTTCTAAGATACATGTTATTATTTCAAAACTGTGTTTCACACATGTTTATCCCTTCTTTTTACTATATACATTGTGTCATCTTTTTTGGAGTCAAAATATAAGGCTCTTACTTCTGTTTTAGGGTGATGTTCTTTATGTTGGTACGAACGAGCCAACTGGAGTTCACGCGTTACCTTGCTTCTATCTACCACGGGTACGGGTACATTATGTTTTCCAGTGTCATTTTCTGCACGTGCACAATCCTGGAGAACTGCTGAAGCAAGCCGTTCAAAAATTCCATACCTGTCACATGTTCTAGAAAAAGTTTCAATCTTCATTCTAGTTTGGGTATTGGAGAAAGAAGATGCGAATTCAATTGTATCTATTATTGAAGGATTGCATACTGATTTGTTTTCTTCAATTTTACTTGCAGCATTGCGGTGCTGCTTTATTTAATCTTCTTTCTATTATTATTTTTTCTTTCTTCTCTTTTTTATTTTAATGTGGTTTTGGAACGAACACCAGTAATCCACCAGAACAACATGAACCAGTTTGTACATTGGTCCACAAGAAAATCTCGTACGATTTTCGGAACCCTTTTTCTATCGAACACATACATAATTCAAAATCAGGACTCTTACATGCTGCAACATCAAACAGCTTATTTAATTCTTCTAAGTATGCCGTTTTGTGTGCAAAAACGGCTTTAGAACGAGATTTTTTTCAATTTTTGGATTGAATTCAGTTTTTTTCGCAACTTGATTGTTATTGTTCTTCGAAAATTTAGGTGAATGGATGCTTTTTTTCTAAATCTGTTCAACTTTTTCTGAAACCGAATTACTTATAGTTTTGAAAGACTGATTTTGATCATTGTCAGTCTTTGTTTTACGCCACAAAAAGTTATAATACCCAGCTACATCACAACGTGTAGGCAACTCTGATTCATTCAATTCCTGATTACTTCCAACGATAGGGTCATCTTCTTGCCTTGTGTGAGACATTTTTGCAACCCACTCGCTTCAAAACATCCAAACCCCTGAAGCCGAAATTAAAAGTCAATACCTAAGCGGCAGATGTTTTCTGGTACATACGAGGACTGTCAAGGGTTAGCTGCACCCTCTCCCCTTTTAATAGTTTATGAGCGGGCATATTTTCCACCCACTATCCCATTTTTTTCGAGCAGATGGATGTCTGAAAAAAAGATCAAACACCGAAGTAAATTGATCCCACAACTCGTAAATAATTTAGCTTTATGTTTTAATACAGTGGAAACAACCCTTTTTTACCAAAATTTTTTAGCTGTGCTGTAGTTATACAGATTGAAGGTATCATTTTATCGTTTCAATATTTGAAATCTTTAATAATAAAGGTTCAAACGACACTTATAAAGCATAACCAGTTCTATAGGAAATTTTTTCCTTTTTTTTGAAATTGTGAAAATTTACCCAAAATTTCGGCTTTTGGACCAAAAGCGCAGACCCAAGCCATTTTTTTCTGCATAAAATTGCAGACAATTGACGTACTATATGTTTTTATGTAAAAAAATCGCTCTACTCTACCTTGTAGCGTCTGATTAAGAAAATGCATCGAATACGGCCACAATTTCATGAAAAAATGAGTTGGTTACTACTGCATGATAATACATGGTCTCACACAACAGTTCTTGTCATCAGAGAATTGTTAGCCAGTAAAGTAATTGCGGAGCTTTATCACCCTCCCTATTCTTTAGATTTGTCTCCACCAGACTATTTCCTCTTCCCAAAGATGAAAACAAATTTGAATAGACACAAATTTGAGAGTATAAAGGACATAAAAAAGGACGTGCTGCATCACTTTATATTGGTACAGGAAAACACCATAAAATGGCTATTACGCATGCGTAGTGTTGAATTCAGGGGTGGCCCAGGGGGGACATTCCCCCCCCCCCCGGAAGATTTGAGATTTTATTCTTTCAATGGTCAAAAAGTAGAATTTCCTCCCCGGAACTCTATAATGTCCCCCCGGAGCAACAGAAATCCCTCCCGGAGAAAAGTGTCTGAATTCAACACTGCGCATGCGTTCACCGAGAGGAGGTGGTATGCTCGGAAGATTTTCCGCTCCATCTATTGACTGAAAAGCACCCTCAAGTGCCAATTGCACTACAGAGAAGAGATCGCACTGAAATTCTTACTTAAATTCATACCTTTCTTTAAGAAAACATATAGGATACCTTTTTCTGCGATGCTTTGGTCCAAACGAAACACGATTATGGTGTCAATAATGGGTGTTACCATTTGAAAAACAAAGTTATGGTTTTTAATTTGTACACTCTAAAAACGACATTTTACAAAACTGAGCAAAAAATACTCAACTCTGAGTATGTCGCATAGTCACAATGGCTCCGAATCAAAATTATTCAAGTTTGAAACATGTATATAACTCATTTCTGAAAACATGCACACACGCAAGAATAAAATATGTGCTCATATTTGAGTATGTCCATGTTTCAAACAACAGTAAACAACAGCTAGAAAAAAATGCTTGTGCTGCCATCTCTGGTTCTATTTATGATTATGGGAGGATAAACTAAATTTACGCTTTTACCCAGAGCCAGCATTGAACCCAAGTCCATTGTCTCATCCACTTCGCCATCCAGATCACATGAGTGTGTTATTTTAAATACACATCATTGAAGGATTCGGACGCGTGTTGATATTTTTATAGGATTCATTAATTTGTTGTTGAGAAAATTGGAAATTTTTAACGGGATTTTGTCAATTTGAGGTAAAACTAACTTGCGCCGCCCGGCCCCCACGGGGGTAGTCGGCGTCACGATTAGGACCATCGCGCCCATGTCTCTGAAGGACATATATCGCACCAGAAGCTTTGTCTCGCTTCGGTGCTGCGATCGGCCTAGGGCCGCTCCCCAATGCGGACCCCCAAGCCACTTTACCAGGTATCGACCCCATAGGGCGCTGCGCCAGTAATCCCGCTCATGGGAAACTTCCGCGTGGAACGAATACCTGATGAACCGCCAAAGAACCCCCGACGACTTCGTTCGCGAAACCCCATAAGGGGAGACGGTCCCTAGGTCGTATGTTGAGTTACTTCGACGGCTCTTGCTTTTCCACGGCTTCCAAACATTGATATGCATAGAGGAGCAAGCAACTGGTCTCTTCGGTCGTGAGGTTCACATGTTATTCACACTAAAAAAGAGCGGAAGGCGCCTCTCTCCGGCCCAGGACCACGAGGAAATTCGGTCCTTTCCCATAGGAGGGATTCGGATAGGCTGTCCCTACGTAGACTGGCGCGAGGTTGAACCCCCCTAGGCGGAACTAGACGGTAACCAAGCGACCCCCAGTCTACGAGATC
The DNA here is from genome assembly GCA_963931845.1 of Maratus michaelseni. NCBI lineage: Eukaryota > Metazoa > Arthropoda > Arachnida > Araneae > Salticidae > Maratus > Maratus michaelseni. The sequence goes on from OZ007589.1 coordinate 63,326,620, forward strand.
ATCCACATAGCATATCACTCAAAAACGGAAGAATCCTAAAGACACCACTATCGGACTCTAGAGGACGTGGAAACTCCCTCTAAGCGCGCCAAAGAGACGGGACCGATCGAGATTTAGTAAAAAGAAACTTAGTAGACGTGCCACTAGTCCGCCCGCCAGGTGTGGAAACTCCTGGCTGCACGAGAGACGTGCTCGGACTGGGTTTCGGACCAAGGTCTCGAGTTTCGGCTGATCGATGCCGCGTTAGTCGGCAGCCTCCGGCCCGGTTCCCCGTAGTCACATGGCAGGACGCGGTTGTTCCCCTCCTCAAAGAGAACTGTCTCGTCCGTGGCAGCCATCCCTGCCTTTGGATAGTGACCGTTCCTTTGATTCGGGCACTTCCTGCGGTGACCTTTGGGGTCGGCTCACAACTCTCCAGCTTCAGAGGATTTCGTGAGGTCCTCTTCCACGAGTTTGTGGGACTCGTGTTGGGACTATTTCACCTCTGCCGCCGCGCCGTCTCGTCGCAGATAGTTGCTACACGCCGTATCTCCGGACGATCGGCGCACAACAGAGTCATCACGAGATCGTGCTCTACAGAGATCGATCGTGCTTCCGTCAATTCCTTAGTCAAGTTTTGGAGGGATCCGGCTGGCATTTGCTAGCTTTTGCCCAAGATCCACGTGAACCTTGGGATTGGCCTACGGACTCGTCTGTCTACCACCTACGGAAATTTCCGATCACAGGCTGTGCTCGCGTCGCAGAGAACCTGCGCTTGCGAGGAGAAGACCCACGAACCCACAACCCAAAAGGGCGAACCACAATGGGACATAGCGTGGTGACTCCGGCACAACAGAGACCCCTTTCCCACTGACGGACCACGATGAGGAACCCAGACCAGTCACCTCCTGTCCCCGTCGTGTCGACGAACACTCCGTGTTTCAGGCGCCCGGTCTTCTTCCCTACTTAAAGGGCCGATTCGGAGCAACCTGACGGTGTGTCCGCGCAATGCTCCGCTCCCGGTCACCTCCTCCACTGAAGGAGTCGGGTCAGGACCACGGAGAGGGACCCACCAGTGGTCAATTTGAGATGGTGGTTAAGATTATACAACTTTATTATTTATGTGGGGAAGGGGAGATATGAATTATACAAATTTTCAATTCGATTGTAATCAGTATATTTCTTAAATGAAAAAGCGCTCACTGGATATTGAAATTTAACCAACTAAATTTTCTTATTGACACATTTTAACCCATTAACGCCGCAATTATTCTTCTTTTGAAAAATGGAAATAAGGCATTTCATTCAAATGAGTATGAACTGACTTCTATGTGCTCATTTTTGAGTATTGACATCTTTAAAAAATGAGTTTGAACTGATTCTAATCATTTTTGAGTATGTCCATGTTTCAAAAATGAGTATGAACTGACCTCTATGTGTTTTGAGTATGTCCATGTTCAATATAATATTCTGAGTATTTCTGGTATTTCAGAATTGAAAGCATTGGGTCGTCATATTTGAAACAAAAAGTTGCATAACAAAATGAAAACATCGATTTACTCAGATTTGAAAGTGTCACTTTTCTCAGTGTATTATTTCAAAAATTTTATTCGTATTTTGAAAGATTATTTGTAGTCATGGTACTTTTCTTTTATTTGTGTTGTAAACGACGCGAGGAAAAAATCGGGTGTAATTTTATTTCTTTACACGGGATGCACAACTATTAGCCAGTATCCAACAACACTTATTTTTACTTCTGAAATTTCAAATTAAAAAAATACTAGATGGAACCCGTCAAAATTTGACTGAAAAAAGTTACTATAACAATCAGTAAAATTAGCTTCTTTATTATTTTAGAGGAGGAGAGTATGAAACAGTGTTTCAAAAATTTTATTTAAAAAGTTTTTCCTCCACTGAAACACAGTACTATTTTCGATGCAAAATCCAAACAAACAATCCATTAACAACTGTGTAATCAGTTTGAAATTACCGTCATACTCACCACTGCAAGACAGAAAATTTCATGGACTCATGAAGTATCATACAAATAGTATATTCCTACGTCCATATCATACTCAGTAAATAAAAGTACATAGTAAATAAAGCACACATCTCTTCCCCCTGTGATAATGCAGCTGAGTGAGCTCCTATGCGCATGTGCATTGCATCTGCCCAAAGGCACTGTTGAAAGTCGACGTTAAAAAAAGTTTTAAAATGGTTAAATAAAAAGTTTTAAAATGTCCACTTTAATCCTTGTTCGTTTCAAATCCATATTTTCGAAAACGCATCCATTGTTTTAAGCTAATCAAATTTTATGTAAAGATGGAGATTTTTTTTACAATAATAATATACAATCTGCAGATGAGCAAGATTTTTAATGTTTTCAAGTAATTTATTTGTGTAGTTTCTTCGGTCCTTTTCCATAATCAGGATGATTATCCATCCTCCACAGTCAGGAATATTTTTCCTCTTATACAGTGAAATATCCAATGGATCTTAAAAAAAATAATAAAATACAATTTCTAAAATATTCTGATACAACACATACATCGAATTCAACATGATATCAATCTTATGCTCAACATAAACTGAAAATCGGTTTTTTTGTTGACATATTCTCTATCTTATGGATAATCTGATCTTATGATTTATCAAGGCTTTTTTTTTTAACTTTTTATGTTAGTTAGGACAATTAATTTCCAATTGTGCCAACTTTCCCAGGGGCTATTCTACATTGTTGAAGCAAATTGATGTCCATTGTTGCTATAGATTTGAAAAATAATTTTCATGCTTGAAAATTATTTAAAAAGTCGTTAAATTAAGCGGAAGTTTTCAAATAAATTTCATTCGAAAGTTAAATTTTTTCTAATTGATGATGTAAGAATTGAAACTGTACGGTATTTAGAAGTGATGTAAGCGCGATAAAAGCGAAAGCGATAGCGCTGTTTGTTGTCACAATCGTTATACATTTCTAAAAATTGCCACTGGGTTTTGGCTGGCGTCCAAAAGTAGACTGCCATTTTTTGACGTCGACAGAGATATTGACAATGAAAGACATAAGGACTTTGCCTCTAATAAGGAACTGTTAAATGATCTTATAATCATTATTTCAAGTTAATTTTTACCGTAACACTATTTTTAATAATTTTATTTTTTGTTATCCTTTACTTTTGTGAATTATTTATTTAAAAATGAAATCATCATCTAACCTATAATTAAAACAAAGTAATTAGTAACATGTAATCAAGTTATGCAATCAAGATGAAGTAATTAACATCTAATTCTAATCTTTATAATTAAGAATTGAAAAATCAGTTAAAATTACGTCTTGTTGACGCAGTCATATAATTTACTTTTTAGTTTTATCAGTCAAAAAATGCATTTCAAGCTAAGCATAACGTCATTTTCACAAGCGCAAACTTTTCACACGTACTTTATGTACGTTACTTTTATGCTTAACCCCCATGTATACAAATAAAAATATATTTTGCATTTAATAGTAATGAAAAAAAAATGTCATCAATAATGCATAAAGATAAAATAAACCCAACGGACAATATTTCCGCGACGTCACAATAAGTATGAATTTTTATTCGATTGTAAAAATAAAGTGCGCGAGAATAAATATTTTCACCGAAATTTATCTTGCAGATTAAAAAATTCGACCAAAAAGCCACGTGTCTGAAATTTTTCATTATTTCTCTTTTATTCTCGCATCAATGGAAGTAATCCGATTGCCACCATTTTGAAGAAATTAAAATTAAAATATTTAAAAATTAAAATTCTGCTAATTGATAAAATTATTGAATAAACGAATGCACGATAACAAATCTGTGGCCAAATATCTGTCATTTAAAATAAGAATCATGTAATTTGATGCTGTAGTTTTTTCTCACGAACTGTCGAAAGAAAACGCTTAGCGTTTTAAAGATATAGATATAACAGTTTACAAAGCCGTGTGAAAAATGGTCAATAATTATAAATCATATATATTATTTCTATTGTTAACATCCCTTTTTCAATGCTTTTATAAAACGCACAATGATGAATGAGGTATCATTCCAAAGGTTTTTGAACTGGCTTTTGACGTAGTGCGCTCACATTTCATTAAAACATGTTTTTTTTAATTAAAAATTGCAGTTAATTAAAAATTAATTCAGCATCGTTTTCATAAATGAAATGAAACGTTTTTCTCAAATCAATGTTGCCACAAAAATAAAATACTGCATTATATCATACTGAGCAATGATTATAAAAAATATATACCACAAAAAAGATAAAGTGTGGATTTTACCGCACGGGTTTATTTTATATTTATGACTGGAGAAGTAAAATTTAAATTGAAATGTTAGAAGAAAAAGACACCATCGATCGATCAAAGCAGTGGTATTTCACCTGTCGTCTAAAAGATATGCTTTGTTATATTAGATTAAATTGTATTTTATATGTATTCAATTTATTTTTATTTTTCCCATGTTTTTCCCGAAGCAGATGACGTTATCCTCTAATGCAGTTAAAATACGAGTGTTATTATTATTTTTTCTCGCGCGTGCCTTTTGCTGTCTTCAATCAGTTTTTACTGTAACTGTGATGGAACAAATGAGATGATATTCTGGCAGGACTAATGTTGTTTGCACAAATTTTCATTCTTAATTTTTCTTAAAACTATATTAGATATTTCTAAAAAATATTAGACTGCAGTGCGAAATCCTCGCACGGGTTCACTGGTGTTATTTACAATATATATATATATATATATATATATATATATATATATACAGGGTGTTTCACAAAGGACCCCTAACTTTAAAAATCAATAACCCGGAAATGCTGACACATATAAACATGAAACCAGTGGTATGTTTATTAAAAAAATCGTAAGAATTTTATACATAAATCTCAAAATTTAGTTAAAAACAGCACCGATAGATGGCGCTGAGAGCGTTAAGAATCCTTCTAAAGAGAGTTCAGAAGCATAGAAAGACTAGTCGTCGAAGATTTCGCCATTGAAATCTGACCGCTATTAGCGTATAGTGAAAATAATTCGCATCGGCCACATTGCCTGTCTGTTGAAATTTTTTAAAAGCTCACGAATTGTTTTCCCATCTGGGCCTTTTGCGACTTGAAGTCGCGTTTGAAAACTTTCTCTTGTGCCAGTAGGACTCTGATTTAATCGGTGGTACTCCAACACAATAAACACACGTTCCGCCACGGTATACATCACTTTCGGGATTATTTCAACTATGCTAATAGCTGTCAGATTTCAATGGCGAAACCTTCAACGGCTAGTCTTTCTATGCTTCTGAACTCTCTTTAGAAGGATTCTTAATGCTCTCAGCGCCATCTATCGGTGCTATTTTTAACTAAATTTTGAGATTTATGGATAAGATTCTTACGATTTTTTTAATAAACATACCACTGGTTTCATATTTCTATCTATCACTGTTTCCGTGTTATTGATTTTTAAAGTTAGGGGTCCTTTGTGAAACACCCTGTATATATATATATATATATATATTCTTATTTTCTTAGAATAGTTTTGATGGAAATGTTATGGATTTTTATTTCCATTGTGTGAGAATTAGACAAATACTATCAGATTTTTGTCGTCTAGTTTGCAATTGTAAGAACGGCTTTGATATTTTATTGTTTAAAAAACAATGCACCATTATTATAAACATGCATGTAATGCACGCTTTTAGAAATAATTTATAAACTTACTGCCATGAGTGAAAACAGAAACTTTGCTCCAGATGTGTTAAGGAAAAGTGCATTTGAGAATTTCCATAAAAGCCATAAAAACTTCAATTTGCTTTAAAATAATTATCCTTTATTTAACTCAAGACACCATAAATTATTATGCGCGTTATCGTAATGGCATCCAGACAGTTTAAAAAAAAATTCTTTCCTGTTTCTTCTGAAAATGGAAGTCCCAAATTGTTGACAAGAGAAATTGTATTGCCATGGCAACCCATCTACTCGCATTTGGAGGATGCTGAGAGGTAAGCTCATTTCTGAAAGAGGGGAGCAGGAGACACTTGTTGCGTTTACTAGGACCTTGTTTACATGAAAATTCTTCCATGTGGTGAGATTTTCTCTCAAGAAGAAAGAACGCACAAATTAACAAATTTCATTTTCAATTTTATAGATTTACTAGCTGACCCGCGCAGCGTTGACCGGGTCCGCGATAATAATTATAAATAGACCTCAAATTTGTATGATTTTATATATTTAATCCGATGTTATATGAATTTATATTTTTAAATGAAAAATTCGCAAAAAAATATTGATATTTAGTGGTAAAAATGCTCGATTTTTTAAAAAAATAGTTTTTTAAGTTCTTATTGTCCGAATTCTTTGAATTTTTTATCGGTTATAAATATAACGGTTCTCATGCCTGTGTAAAAATGTTGTGAAAAAATATGGATATCTAATTGTAAAAGAAATATGTTATATTCTCGCTTTTTGCTTTGGCGTCGGGTCTTTTACCATAACAACAACAACAACAAAAATAATTTTGATCGTTCGAACTCTCTGAAATTGTAATCGGTTAAAAATATAACTGTATTAAAGCGCGGTAGATCTCGCTAGCCACCGTCAACAGACAGACAGACACACAGAGCTAAACTTTCTTTTATTAATATGGAAAGGCATAAAATTAACAGTTTTATATTTATGATGCTTATTTTGAAGTAGGAACCAGCGCGGAGAGGAGAAATCCTACCAATTCTTTACAGATTTACATCGATTAATAAAGTTAATTAATCTCGCGATATTACCGCACTAATTGAAACATACATTCAATCGGATAAACCACAACAAATCCAAAGCCAACTTTAAAAAAAAAAACTTAGTATGCATAAATAGACAACGTAGTAATTAATGTGATTAATTACTTGTAATTAATTGATGCATTATTGTTAGAGATTATACATATTTCTGCTTGATTTGAAACTTTTTAAAAGGATATTTATCTTGTTTTCATGTCCTCTATGTTTCTATTAAGGCTGTTCTCAACTCCAAAGGAGCTACTTTCAGACACATTTTTTTAATTCATTTTTGTTCGGAAAGTCATGAAATGGGCAGGTGTTGTTATTCAGAAACTATGTAATCGAAACTCGTTTTCCATTTTTTGGTGAAGGCAGACGATCTTTCAGAAAACACTGTCAAATTTGAAGATTTGAACCGAATTCCTGATACTTCGGCGGCGAGAAAGGCGAAAACGTGTTGTCACCTGACACAAATCGCTTCTAACTCGATAAGTAATTTATTTATCAAAAAAAAAGCTAACCTCATTTCGATTCCAAATAGCTTCAATAGACAGGCCTGCCAATTTTATGCCTTTGCGTTTAACAATGAGTTGCAAAATGTGTCAGGAAGTTTCGCGTTGTTGATCAGGTCATTTGAGAACCACCTTATCATCGTGTGAGCAAGCAATGGTGTGATATAACAGTCAATCAAGAAAAATTAAAAAATCTATTTTTTGAGGATTAGGGCGTCAAAATTCTTTTTAAAAAATCTATTTTTTTACTAATAAAATACTACAAAGTTATATAAATTAAATAAATCAAACCGCGTATTTCTATGATGATTACATCAGCAGATATAAAGATATAACAATTCTTGTGTTGTACTATCAGTCTTGTCCCGCCCGTAACTAAAACGTCCGTTCATTTATCTTAGCATGGATTATTTCAGAATTTGGAATTTTTTAAATGATATATCTAAATTTTCTCTCAAGATATGGGAATGATATTTCCCACAGAGGTTTTATGTTATGTTTTTAATAAATTGTCTGCAGATTTGTTATTTTCTGTGAACATTTTGAACATATATTCCTGAAAGAAAAAATCACCCTCAAAAACCTTCTTTTTTAGGTGCGTTCGTAATTATATAAATACGTAGAACCTGTGCGGAGGTTTCGTACTAGTTGTGCGAACTTAGAACAAATGGACTGTATATAAACTATAGTATTTATTTAGTTAATAAATACGATGAAGAGAAAGACAGCAACGGCGGCTTGTTGCCACCGAGTTCCGAGCACACCTGCTCACACAGGGTTACATTAACGGGTTGCCAGAAACAAAAAAGAGGGGGGGGGGAATGTTCCATCGCCAATAGATACGGAACATCCCGCCCCGCGTTGAAATATTACAAGTATTTCAATATATAACAAATGTAACACAGATAATAAAGAAAACAACATGATACAATTATAAGCAATTAAAATCATCACATTAAATATACAATTAAGAATAATAATTAAAAAAATATATTAAATAGTTACTGAGCATTAATTTCATTATCTATCATGGGCAAAATACTAATTTTAGATACAGATCTTTTAAAAATGCCCTTCGCGGTTCGTACCTCTACTACTCTGACATGTCCGTCAGCACCTGGGATTACTTTAGTAATACGGCCTAGAGACCAAGTGCAAATAGGAAGTTGTGATTCCTTTACTAATACCAACATACCTGGCAAAATATTTGGCTTTTTGAATAGCCATTTGTTTCGTTGTTGTAAGTAACTAAGATAATTATTCTGCCAACGCTTCCATATAATTTGCACCATTTTTTGTGTTCTTTGCCATTTGTTTAATAAGTTATCCTTTACCTCAATTAAATTTGGTTCTGGAGGCGCATTAAGCGCTCTTCCTATGAGCAAGTGACCATGAGTCAATACTTCAAAACTTTCGGCATTTGTCGACAAAGGAGAAAGTGGCCGCGAATTTAATATGCTCTCGATTTGTGCAATTACCGTTAGAAATTCCTCTAACGTTAAATGAGCTGAACCCACTACTCTCTTAAAATGATATTTAAATGCTTTAACTCCCGCTTCCCAAAGGCCACCGAAGTTGGGATGCTCTAGGAAGAGAAAATTTCAAGCAGATGCCCTCTGATGCCAAAAGGTTAGAGATTTCTTCGCTATTCATAAGTTTTCGTAGACGCTTAAGTTCTGCTGAAGCCCCAACAAAATTTGTAGCGTTGTCGCTAAAAATTGTTGAACTTTTCCCACGACGAGAGAAAAATCGCTTTAAAGTAGCAATTATTGCTTCAGATGTTAAGTCTGAAACGAAATCCAAGTGTACAGCCTTAGTGACCATACATACAAATATAGTTACATAGATTTTTTGGAGGGTACCCTTTCTCTGGCCCTTGTATTTTATTTCAAAGGGTCCACATAGATCTAATACGACATTAGAAAAGGGAGAGCTAGGTATTACTCTCTCAGGGGGGAGATCCCCATCAGCTGGTTAGTCATTATGGGCTTAACTTTGAAGCACTGTACACATTCATGCACAACCTTACGTGCAATTTTTCTGCCGCTAAAGTGGCCAATATTTTAGACGTACATTATTCAAAAGAGCCTGGGGTCCTACATGAAAATCACGAAGATGATAGTACTGAAAAATAAGTTTAGTTAACCTATCCTTTGCTGGCAAAACTATGGGATATTTGCTTTTATAATTTATGTTCGCATGTGAGAGTCTCCCACCTACTCTGATTAGTTCATTACAATCTAAAAAAGGATTCAGAAATTTTAACTTACTTGCAGGAGGTACTGAAGAACATTTTTTCAAGGCATCAATTTCATGTGTAAAATACTTTACCTGAATGTATTTCAATAAGTAAATTTCCGATTTCTGGATCTCGTTGGCAGAAAGAGGACCCTTTAATTTATCGCGCTCCTTACAATTTCTAATAAATCTATAAATAAAGGCTAGAATTCTAATTAATTTCAAAAAATTATTAGTTAAATTAAATAAATCATTCATAAAATTAGAGTCATTAATGTTAAAAAGAGTCATTTTAGCAGGAGGTTTCAGTTCATTCACATATAAATTGTCACACAGAATATCTGGATTACGAATAGTCTCTAAAGATTGTTCACTAACAGTTGAAAGTTGTGGACCTTGCCACCACAGTTCACTAGCAGCAAGAGCTTTTACGTCAAGTCCCCTAGAAACCATGTCAGCTGGATTGCTCTCGGATGGAATGTAAGACCACTTATAGTTTTTTGATAACTGCTGAATTTGCGACACTCTGTTGCACACAAATGTCTTTAACAAATTTGGAGGAGTTTCAATCGAAGCTAGTGCTATAGTTGAATCAGAGAACAACTGGACGGAGTCGAGAGGTTGTTTTAAGGCCTCTAAGACCTTGTTAGTCAATTTTGTCAGAAGAAGACATGCAGCTAGTTCCAATCTAGGAATTGTCATTACTTTCGTCGGAGCAACACGGGACTTGCTGCAAAGAAGTTGACTAGATAGTTCATTAGTGTTGGAGATAATTTGAATATATATGACTGCACCGTACGCCTTAGAAGAAGCATCTGCGTAACCGTTCAGCACCACAGATTTAACGTTCACTTTTAAGAAACACCTTGGCACTTTAATTGTCTCTAATTCTGGTAATGCTGCGATGAAGTTTTCCCATTGCTGAGAAACGTGTAGAGGTAGTTTTTCGTTCCAATCGACATTGAGTAGCCACAGTTGTTGCATGAAGATTTTTGCCTTTGCTATCACCCGTCCAAGTAGACCAAGAGGGTCATAGATACGAGCTATTTGTGAAAGGACATCTCTTTTAGTAAAGTTTTGTTTTTCACTTATGTTTACCTTGTAGGTAAATGTATCACTGAAGCTATTCCATAGCATTCCTAAAGTTTTTGTCACAATTTCCTCGGAATTTCTGTCAAGGGGAAATATTTCCTGATCCTCAGACTGTACTCCATTGGAGCACCATTTGTGCAAGCTCATGCCTCCTCTTTGGAGAAGTTGCATTAATTCTCGCTGAATTAATTGCATCTGGGTTAAATCTGAAGCACCAGACAAGCAATCGTCCATGTAGAAATCATTTAATAAAATATTCGAAGCCAATGGGAAGTCCCTTTTTTCATCCAAAGCAAGTTGTTGCAAAGTCTTGGTTGCTAGATATGGGGCGCAGGCGGTCCCGTAGGTAACGGTTGAGAGTTGGAAAACTTTGACAGGCGATGACTTACTGTCCTTCCAGGGAATTTTTAGGAATTTATGCTGTGACGGGTTAATTTCTATCATTCTAAACATTTGTTTGATATCTGCCGTGAATGCGTAAATGTGCTTTCTAAATCTTACTAATATTGAAAAGAGATCTTCCTGAAGCACCCCTCCCTTATATAACATATCTTTTAAAGATTTTCTAGTTGTTGATTTTGCACTTGCGTCAAAAACGACATGCAGTTTGGTAGTTTTGTTTGATGGTCGCAGGATTCCGTGATGAGGTAAATAAAAACCGTCTTCAAAATCACTATTTTCCTCTATTTCATGCATATGCTTCAAATACTTATATTCATTTAGAAAATCTATGTACAAATTTTTCATTGTTGGATCACGCTCTAAACGTTGCCACAAATAATCTAATCTTTTAGATGCGATTTTTTAGAATTTCCTAAATTAGTTTCAGAAATTTCTGGTTTGAACGGCATTTTAACTACGTATCTCCCATCCTCCTTTCTGAAATGCATTTTATCAAAATGTTGATTACAATATGTTAATTCATCACTGCTGCACGGCTTTAAATCATCAACATTCTCTATTTCCCAAAATGAGGTCAAGGTCTTATTGAGTGTTTCTAGATTTTTTGTTAGAAAACAATGGGTTTCATTATGCTTTATATTATTATCATAAACACTACCAGATACCAGATATCCAAAACAAGTTGATTGCAGAATTAAATTATCTTTCAGTTTTATTTGATCAGCATTTAAAAATTCGAAAAACAATTCCGCACCCAGAAGTACATCTATTTTTTGCGGAATGAAGAATTCAGGGTCCGCAAATTTTATGTTTTGTGGAATGCTCAAATTAGAAATGCTTATCTTTCTAGACGGACTGAAATTTGTTATTTTCGGAGTGATCAGACAATCAATATTCCATTGAGAATCCCCGCTTTTATTAGATAAGCAAACTGCAGTTTTCGCCTTTATATTTATTGTTGAATCATTCAAACCCGCAATCGGTATATGAATTATTTCTTTCTTTAATCCCAACAAAGTTGCTGCGTGAAATGAGATAAAATTACTTTCTGACGCAGAATCCAAAATGCCACGTAACGGTCTTTTAACCCCATTAGAATCTGTAATATAAATTATCGCCGTGTTTATCAAAACGGATTTATTGTTTCCATGAGAAAAAAACGAATGTTTGGGAGTATCGTTTTCAGAATTATCTCTTTGCGTAAAGGCCGTCGCCGCTGTGTCTGCGACGCTTGATCTGATCTCGTAATGATCAGTTTGTGGCGCTCAATATTTATGTAGGGAAGTATGATGAAATTTTGATTTGCAAACAAAGCAAGTATTTTTTGAATCACAGGATGATAATAAATGTGAAGAATTAAGACAGTTAAAACAAAGTTTGATTTTCTTGACAATATTTATTCTATCTGCTAATTTCATAATCTTATATTTTTCGCAATGGTACAATGGGTGGATTTCAGAGCATAGACTGCACTTTTTATTCTGTGTTTTATCAGATTTCATGAATAAAGACTTAGAACGGTCAGAGTTAGAATTGAATTTTGAAGAAGAACTAGCACTGATGCTATTTAAGATTTGACATCTTCGTTCTAAGAATTCGAGAAATTCGTCAAAGTTAGGAACCTCGTTATCTTTTAACGTGAGCTCATATTGTTTACGAGTGTCTCGATCAAGTTTGTCTAAAAGTATATTTAATAATATGGCGTTAGAGAATGTATCTCTTTCAAAGTCTAAAAATTTAAGGGCTCTTAAGTTCTTTCTAACACTATCTGATAAATTTCGAAGATCTTTTGCGGATTCATGTTTGATTGGGTACAAGTTAAGAATATTTTTTATATGACAATCTACTATTCTTCTTTTGTTCTCATACCGTTGTTCTAATGCACTAAAGAGAGACGTATAACTATCGTCTGGGGTTTGTATGCTTTTGGGTTCCCCCAATAAAGCACCACGAAGATAGAAAAGCTTTTCATTGTCGTTCAAATCAGAATTTTCAGTAATGAGCGTATTAAAGGCAGTTTTAAAAATGTTCCACTCCTCAATTTTACAGTAAAAACCGGTAATGGAATTTTGGGCAGTTTTATAATTGCTTTATGATTACTAACACTTATATCATTACTTGAAGAAGCGCTAACATTAGATTCACAATAAAATTTCTTAATAGAGGTTTTAAGACTTACCTCTATTGTTCTAATGTCCTCATCCAGTAGAGACAGTTGCTCCTCTGTTTGTTCAAAATCGTCATCTTTCACGATTTTATAATAATCCTCCTTGATAACTTCGAACTTTTTTGTATTCTAGTTAAACACTCCAAATGAGACTGCCATTCAGCTATTTCGAAAGCATTTTCGTTAATCGCTTTGGATATTTTGGTGAGCTGAGACTTGATGTTACCGCGCTTTCGATTCAGAGTCGTAACTGCTGCTTCCGACATACTGTTGATCTTCTTGTTGAAGATAAAAAAATTACAAGTTTTTCGTTAAACACTGGAGATGCGCTGATTACCTCCGGATCGCTTAGGACCAAAAATGTGCGGAGGTTTCGTACTAGTTGTGCGAACTTAGAACAAATGGACTGTATATAAACTATAGTATTTATTTAGTTAATAAATACGATGAAGAGAAAGACAGCAACGGCGGCTTGTTGCCACCGAGTTCCGAGCACACCTGCTCACACAGGGTTACATTAATGTGTTGCCAGAAACAAAAAAGAGGGGGGGGGGGGATGTTCCATCGCCAATAGATACGGAACAGAACCTATAGTCGTCTTTTGGCCGTCCGTCCGCATTTATCAGCACAAAAACTGCACAACTGAATGGTTTGAAATTTAATATATATATAATCGTTGTAGAATTTGGTCGAGTCATTTCAAATTTTGTGAAAATCGAATCAAAACTTAAAAAAATATTAATAAAAGTTTTCTTTATTCTATTAAATCCCATCGTTCGTAATCGATATAATAAAAGCGCTAGTCATGTGACTGAGGAAAACAAATACGGGCTGACCACTTCTTTTTTTCATACGCCAGGCGGCCATTTTTATTAAAAATTATTTTTTCAAATAAAATTGCATAAAAGTTGCATTTTTAGAAAGATAGGTCAAAAAAATTGTTTGTTTGAGAGATGAGTTACATTCAAATATCTATAGATTCTGAGATAACTTCAGTTAGAATTAGATTGACAGCCCAATATTTCAATCCATTAAAATAAATAAACACAGAAGGTTCGTTCATCGTGAGTCACAGAAATGTTAAACCATGAAGGTAATCATTCGCAAAGCAAGATCTTCATGGTGAAATTTGCAGCGCTGTCTAGTGTCGAAAAAAAATTCGCTTCTGTAAACGTGGCATACGTAATGAAAGAAAAGGCGCGCTCATTTCGCTCATAACAGACGATATAAATCATTTCACTGAAATAATAACGATGATTTTTTTACATTGTAAAACTAGTTATAATACGAACACACCTACTTCATTTGTCACGTTTAACGTATAATTTCCAACTTGTTTTACTTTTAAATTTATTATATATTTTGTAAGCAAAATTTTTATAAATTCTGAAGACAAATTAACAAGAAATTTTTTCTGCTCACAATAGGAAAAAAATAATGATATCGTGCAAGTGCTTGATGAGTAATATCAAAAATTAATACAAACCAAATAATATGAAAAAAAAAGTTACATTTAAAAACGCATACCACAATTTAAAGCGCACGTCCAGTAATTATCGCTCCTATATAGTAACCTAACTCTGTAACCTAATTTTTTTGCGCATCCCTGAAAATATACGTTGAATTCTATACACACCATAGTCTATTCTATATTAAGCCTCTTGTAGTGCACCTCAGTGAATATATATATCAATTTCAATATGTTTGAAATTGTCACATCATTAGAGTACACTGTAAACGAATTTTCTCAATAGACCGTGATGTAATGAAATTCTTTTTAGTATCCTTGTGAACGAACTGTAAAAGCTACACACTTCATTTTCATTAGACAGACAGACAGACAGACAAATTGAATTCATAGACACTTTTCAACTTTGTTAGAAAGTATTAAAAAAGTACCAACCATTTTGTGCTTTGCGCATTATTCTAAGTTTCGCCCGCATTGATTTAGGGATCATCTAAGATTAACTAACTAGGTTTAACTAACTCGAGATTAATTAACCAAGATTAACTAACGTCATACTTAACTGGAACTACATAAAGATACCTATATTTGATTTTAAGCGTCCTTTTACTTTAATTTTTAATCTGACGTGCTATAATGCAGAGCTTCCAAAATTATTAAATGTTTAAAAGAATACAGTGCGTTAAGAAATTACAAGACCACTAACGGAATTGGTGCACTTCTGAAGAAGAAGACACAATATGCAAATTTTTAGCGTGTGTATTTAAAATTGATCGTAGAACATTTTCGGTTATAATTGCTACATTAAAATTTAAGTTGCATTTTATTAAAATCTTCTAATTTTTTTAAAACGTAAATAAGGTTACTGTTAAGAAATTATAACACCATCTGAGGAAATTAGCATATTATACGTAACATCAGAATCATTATAAAAAGTACGCGTTTGTATATCGTGAAAGTATTCCCGAGAAGCGAAGGTGCAGGTTTAGATAGGGTTATTTACGATATATTTGAAGATGCCGTGGGATAAAGAGTTGTCTGCGACCGAAGTAAGAAAAAATTAGTTTTATAAGGGTGCTGGTAAATCTGAACAAGAAATAGCTCGGTTAATGAAGCGTTTTAAAACTGCCATTCACAATGAAATAATTAGAAAAAAGGATTCAAATAAAATTAAACGATCTATAAGAAAAAGGATTGCACGGGATGATCGACAAATATTTCGATTATCAACTCAAAAAGGTCTTTCAACTCGGGAAATTTCGAACCGTTTCAGCAAAAGAACCTCACACGTAACAGTTTGGAAGAGTCTGAAATCAAATAGTAATGCAAAATGTATGAAACTGTTGAAAAAACCGAGGTTAATGAAACATCATAAAGAAGAAAGACTGAAATGGGCTAAAAAATGTCATGTCATGGGGCAAGAAATAGAAACAAGTAATATTTTCAGATGACAAAGGAACCGAAACAATGCTTCTGTCGTCAAATCCGCGGAGGATAAGTAATGGTTTGGGGAGCTTTTAGTCATAACGGATTATGCGATTTAACCCGAATTTCGGGACGTATGAACTCTGCGCAATATCAGGCTATGTCATATGATCATTTGATACCGTTTGAATCTTTTTTAGGTGGTGCTAACTAGATGTCTCAACAGGACAATGCTTCTTGCTATGTGTCTAAATCCACCCAGCAATGGACTAAAAAAGAAAAAAAGAATCATGTTTTGTCATGGCCAAGTCGAAGTCCAGACTTGAACTCTATGGAAGATCTTTGGGGTGTATTAAGTCGCAAAGTTTATGCTAATAATAAACAGTTTTTATCTGCCAATGAACTAGAAGTAGTCATTGTAAAAAAATGGCACAATATTTCTGAGTCTGTACTTAATCTCCTGGTCACTTGTATGAAAAACAGAGTGTTTGAGGTTATAAGGAAAAATGAAGGACCAATATCGTATTAATTTACATATTATTTTTGTTTTTAGACAGGTGGTGTTTACTTTGTTAACAGTGTATTTTTCAATCATTGCTTATATTTTTGTTAACATACATATTTATTGCATTATTCAGAATTATTGCAAACTAATTTTAATAAATATGTTGTATTTGAATACCTCATGTGTTTAAATTATAATTAGAACCTTTATTTACTTCATAATTTTCAAAATTAAAGTGGTCTTACAATTTCTTAACGCACTGTAAACACATTTATAAATTAACAATTTTTGAAAAAAAGGTATCGATTTTTGAACTATCTCAGGCGTTACTTAATATCGAAACTCTGTTTATAAAGATGTTACTGTAAAGATATAAAATTGTAAAGATTCTATACAAGTCATTTTCAGTTGTGTTACTAGAAGCAGGAAATTTAGTGTCATTCATCCTGGTAAAATAAAAATTCGTGGAATTTTCAAACAAATTTCTAAGAAAAACCGTGGTATGTGAAATGAGTGCTACTGAATTCCAAATTTCTATTTAAATAAATAAAATCATAAAATTAGGTTCTTAGTTTTAAATGTAGTTTTCGAGTTATTTAGCGATCATAAGGGAATCTTAAACTAAGTTCAATTTAACTTTTATTTTTCATTTCACAACGAAAGAGGAGATTCAAAATTTTCCACCGGTACAGACCCCCAAATGTGGAAGTTAGAATGTCCCCCCTTTATTGTGTTTTATTTTTGTTTCAGATTTTCAGGATTACACCTTAGCAAGAACAATGATATTGTTCCACGAGAGCAGCGTTTTCGAATTTTAATTCTAGCGTACTACTAGTTGAAAATTTATATTTTGCCGTACCACCAGGCAGAGCCATACATAGCGAAAGTAAGCCTCGGCGCAAGAACTTTCGCGAGGCCCTTCGTTTCCAAAATTGCTATCCTCTTCCCCGTACACGTTTCACAACACAATCATCTTTTGGGAAAAAAAACCATGCCATACATATTCGTTCTCCATACATATTTCTTCCATTGTACTTTTAATTGAAGTACTAAACACAACATCTTACACGTAGGCAAACTCTGAGCTGAAAAACATTATTCTAAACTCAGTCAAAACGGAACGCCGCATCTAACGGTACGTGGATGGCTCAATGAAAGCTCAATTGCAGTTTATATTTTCCACAAGGGTCGAGATCCGACAAAATCAGACGATACTCACTTCAACCGCCTTATTTATACCAGCTAGATTACTATACATACTTAATTACCAGAACGTTGTACAGAATAACCGTGAAATTCAGAATACTAGAGATTCAACTACGCTTTGTAAAAAAAATGACGTGGCTCGTTTACACACATATGTTAGAATCAAGACAACACGCTCATACACAAAACTCGGCACACCATTTGACCCGAGACTACCTTCATAACAGCTGACTCAGCTGAAGAATCTTATTCTAAACTCAGTCAAAACGGTAGTGTCGCAGCTAATGGTACGTGGATGGCTCGATGAATGCCCAAATGTAGTTTAGATTTTCCACAAGGGCCGAGATCCGACAAAATCCGACGATGCCCACTTCTAACGCCTTATTTATACAAGCTAGATGACCATACATACCTAATTACTAGAACATTGCACAAAATAACCGTGAAAATCAGATTCCTGGAGATTCAACTACACTTTGTGAAAATAGAAAAAATGACGTAGCTCCTTCACGCACAGATGTTTGAATCAAGACAACACACTCACACACAAAACTCGGCAATCCATTTGACCCGAGACTACCTTCATAAAAGAGTAAGTAGGCACTTATAGCTACATGTTCTCTATAAAAGGAATCGGGTAAAAGAAATTTCCGAGCCCATCAAAATATGGTTTTCTAAGTTATAAAGTAAACTAGTAAATCTGCAAATAAGAAGCCTCAACGTCAGCCCTGCAAGTCATTGTTTAATAAGACACTTTGGATAATAATTAACATCCTACAAACCGCAATTTAAAGTTTTTAAGTTGCATAAAAATTTGCAAGCATATAAAATACTTCGAAGATTTCGGAAATGAGAAGCGTTAAATTAAACACGGCGTTATACAATGAAATTCTGAAATTCTGATAAACTGCTTATTCTTGTATTTTTTTAGATAAAAAAATTCATTTCTTCAGGAAGGGGGGGGGCAGAGCCCGTACTCTTATTAAATTTATTAGCATGCTACGCCCGCTGCGCTGGGCCATATTTCTAAATGTACCTTAAATCAAACGCAGAAATGCCAAGTCTCCGGCTTTTTGGATACCAGTATTAGTACAGAAATTGTTGTTTTATTTAATTGTAACATTCTGTGATTTGAAAGAACAACATTTTTCTCTAAACAATTACTGGTGTGCAAAAAGCCGGAGACTTAGCAACTCAGCAAACGTAACGCAATTTTTCATATACAGATGCTACCTTAGTAAATATTTTCAAACAAACCTTGAATCAAACGAATTATATCAATGGATTTGAGCATGTATTTTAAAGCAACAGGGACGTTCACCTGGATTTTCCTTCAATATTGCTGTAAACGATGTGAACGACATTGCGTTATATTATATCATACATTGGACAAAATTTGTGCTATAAGAAGCAACTCATTTAGTTGATCATTTATAGTAGAGTTTGGAAAGGAAATGACGCCCTTATGAGATTATGACAACAGGAACTAAAATGTTCTCTAGTCTAAAAGAGAAATCATTACATTGATTGCATAGATTGACCATTGAACTTAAATAATGTTCGGGTGATTCATTTTCATCTGTAAGTTCTCTTTCTCGTCTCTATGTGAGGTTCTGGTAACGTAAGTACAATCTCACTCTATGTTATATTTCTACGTATATTTCGTATATTTCTGCATATACACTCTACGTATATTTCGCAATATACGTCTTCTTCTGGTAAGTCTACTATGGTTTTTCACTTTTCGATTCCAGCAGAGTAAATACAGTGAAAATTGTAATAAATTGTTTGCACATAAAGAACAGTGCTTAACTTTCATATTTAAAAAAATGGTGAAACATAAAAAAGTGGATTTTTAAAGCTGAATATGAATAAAATTAAAACGACGCCATTTTCACTGTCTTTCCATTTTTTAGACCAGTTGCATTCGTGTAACCGTTAATCTGTAAAAAAAAACCCAATGATTAACTCTGGTAGAAGAATAAACCTCTAGTTTGTATCCAATAAAATCTTCCTAATCTTCCGTAATCTTGTCGATATCCAAGTTTGACGTAAAACATTAGAAGTGCTTGAAATGATATGGTTACTAATGTACCAGAGTTAGTTACAAAACAGTTATTTACGCGCCAAGCTATGTTACATTAAATAATGTAAAATTACTGTTAATTCAATTATAGATCTTTCATTAACAAAATTCCATACCTTAAATAAAACTAACAATGATAAAGTTAGTTATGCAAAATGTTTAGTAATATTAGTTTTGATGAATACTTAAACCGAAGATTTTTTTTGCATTTCTCTAAAGAGCATAATAACACGCAGAAATAAATTCATTTCTCACTATGTTTAGCTGCTAGGGCTGTGTGTAGGTTGAAAAGGCTTTATAATAATCGAAAAATTATCTAATCAGGATTTCAGGTACTCGTTTTTTCTTATCCAGCCTGAAATGATAAATCGACAAATATTATATATTCCATTCGCCACCATTGACATTACAAAGTTTTTCCGTACATTGAAAGCGCCAAAACAGTGGCTGAGATATTCTGCTCTCAAAGCTAGCATATGGGAAGTGCTGGGTTCAAACCCCTGTCGCGCTCGTTGACCTAACCGTTCGGAGTTTTCCGTGGTTTTCTTCGAACCTTGCCGTAAATATGGGTTAGGATCCCTTAGAAAGACCCCCACGGAGGGCACTCCTCCCATAAGGTCTATATTCCTCGTGTAGATAATCGGCCGTCATAAAATCAACCAACCGTACATTGGAAGCATTGCTTTTTTGGTAAAACTTTGCTTCATAATGAAAAAAACCCCATAAATTTAGCAATCGCTAATTTCAAAAGTCGTCTAATCTTCTGTAATCTGAATCGTCGTCCAGAGTAACCTTCAAACATAAACGAAACATCCAACAATGTAGTAAAAATACCGACTGGCAGGTGACCGGAATACGGACAATTAGTCCAATGTCTTTTAAAAACCTTCCTGAAAGAAGGAGAGATATGCAGAAAAAACTAAAAAGAAATGACGAGCCAAAAAGAGCATTAGAAATTTATTTCAGAATTTTTTTTTATTGCAAAATGTAGCCTTTTGTGATAGTAATAACGCGTAAATGCACACATCTCCTTAAGAATATTCTTTGGTTCCTAACTTTTGAAACAGTGAATATTTCTATAAGTGAAATTGGCGATATATTAAAAAAATAATAAAATAAAAATAAAAGAATAGACAATATTCGCTGGTCTGAGTTCGAGGCTATAAAAATAATATGTTTGGTGAAAAGAAACCGGCATGTTTCCGTAGTAAATTTTTAAATGTCTAAAATTTAATTATTTTACAATATGTGTTTGAGTGGCAGACATTCACTAAAATTTAAATATTTGATCCCATATTCATAACATTAACTGCTATTTATATAATTTGCATTTGACTATAAAAATTTACTCCCAAAAGGATCTTGTATACACAAAAAACACTATTATTACTAATATCGCTCAAGCTGATGTCACGCTTATGCATTTTTGGCTAAAAATCACATTGTTTGGCGATAAAAGTAAAATCAAAACCGTAAATAAACAAATAACATGTAACTCATAAATGCAGTCTTTTTTACAATTACAGCTGCTAGTTCCTCCTGTAAGACACATGATAGGAGAGTTATATATAAAAAAAATTAACATAAAGAAAAAAAGGAAAAACAATTACGCATATTTTATTAAATAAAATTATCAGATGCATCTTTGTTAACCTGACGCAAACGATAAATCGCCAAATATTGACTTAATCTGAATTGCAATCTCATGCATTGCAAATATTTTTAAGCAGTACAAGCATTTCTTTGGGGTTTAAATTAAATATTATGCCTCATTAAAACAGTTTTTTTTCTTTTTTGCGGATAGGGGGGATTTTAAATAAAATTAATAACAGAATTTTTCTTTTATTTTTCTATGTGTTTGCATTATTTTCTGATATAGCCGTTTCAATTCTTTCGCCAACGATAATGGTCGCCAAACAAATGACCTATGGTAACCTTATCGTCCAAAATAACAGAACTTTCCATCATAATTCTGTAACTAATCTACGTAGAACTATGTGTTGTATACTAAAACCTTCCCTGAAAAATTATCTATCCAACAGTGCAAGTTCCATCAAATTCCATTCAGCAGAACTCGAGTTATAAAGGAACGGAACGAAATTTCCGTTTGTGTTTAATATATATAGTAGATATTCCTAATTTCCTATTGATTGTGCAAATGATTATCATTATAGTTATATCTTGGATTTCGTTTTACACTGTGATTTTATTAGGATCAATATTTTGAACAAGCTTTTTATGTTATCCTAATATCCAAATATCAATATTTTTTTACCTGCCAACCACGAAACACCCGTATTTCCTGGATAAGTTGAATAAAATATGTACTAAATAAACTTACGGAAATGCAACCCGAATATATTTTATCTAACTTATACCTAATTTAGAAATCTAACGCTTTTACAATTTTTGTTTCTGAAAAACAGTTTTGATGGTAATTCTATAATATTTACAGATGTAAAATCTCATCTAAATACAACCTAATATCTCAATAGCAATAGCATACTAAAAGTATCCCATAATAGAGATATTTGGAAACTTTTAAACCTATTGGGGTAATCATTCACCATCGTGTCCATTGCCAATTTACTAAATAGCAAACTTGATTTGGTACTATAAAGATAAAGTAGCTTTTGTAATAGCCTTCTAATAGTATCCACATTCAATTTAAACCGTAATGTTACTAACATCATTCATATTTTTCTTCAGACCAGACCAGACGAAAGATAAACTAACCTTTTATTTCTCTCAGCCAGACTTTCTGCTTAATCTTTCGTAATTGGGATTATTTGAATGATACTTTTATAGGCTATGAAATACAGTTGCTAGGGGACTGATAAAAGGGAAAAAAAAAAGGAAATATGTATCATGTCAAATAAGTAAAGTGATAAAATAAAATGTTTTATATTATTCGAACATATGTATTCCACCAAAAGTTATACACCTAATTAAAAAAAAAATCTGACAAATGTATTGACAAAATTTCAAACTGATAGGAATAATTGAATACTCTTATTGGGAAATTTTAGCATCCATAATTGACCATTTAAATCCATTAATCAAATGCGCCATTTTCTTTCAACGAATGGAAGTTTGAAAATCGTCTGAATTGCCATAAAAAAGCATTATGGCGCAAAAGAAAATGTTCTATATTTTTATAACCAAATTTAACCAAAAACTATACAGCGATATCCGGGTACCTCACCAGCATACCTACCAAATATCAAGCTAATCGAACAATTTTTGCGGCAGTTATCTCGACACAGACAGACAGACTAACAGACAAACAAACGGACAAAAACCAAAAACTTTTCAGGTCTCAACAGTCAGCCTCACTGACGTTTCGACAATAACCAGTAAATCTGCAGATCAGGAGGCTCAACGCCAACTCTGAAAGTCTTTGTTTTTTAATATCACTTTTCATATATTTAGCATCTTACAATCCACAATTTATTTTTTTTATATTATATACGTATTTATACGTAATATAAAATACTTCGGAGGTTTCAGAAATTAGAAACGTTAAATTAAACACGATTTATGCAATGATATTCTGAAATTCTTATAAACTTTTTATTCTTGTAATTTTTTAGATAAAAAAAATTATTTCTTCAGGGGGGGGGGGCAGAGCCCCCATGAACCCCCGCGTACTCTTATTAAATTTATATTCGTGATTTCCTATTGATTGTGCAAACGATTATCATTATAGCATATCTTGGATTTCGTTTTACACTGTGATTTTATTAGGATAAGTAACAGTTTGGACAAGCATTTTATGTTATCCTAATATCCAAATATCAATATTTTCTTAACTGCCAACCACGAAACACCCGCATATGGTGGATAAGTTGAATAAAATATCGTGTACTAAAGGAACTTATGGAAATGCAAACCGAATATATTTTATCTAACTTATATCTAATTTAGAAATCTAATACTTTTACAATTTTTGTTTCGGAAAAACAGTTTTGATGGTCATTTTATTATATTTATAGATGTAAGATCTTATCTGAATACAACTTAATAAACTTGATAGTAATAGCATACTAAAATCATCCCAAAATAGGCATATTTGGAAACTTAAACCTATTGGGGTAATCATTCATTATCGTGTCCATTGCCAATTTACTAAATAGCAAACGTGATTTGGTTCTATAAAGATAAAGTAGCTTTTGTAATAGCTTTTTTATACTATCCACATTCAATTTAAACCGTAATGTATAACTAACATCGTTCATATGTAACACAAAGCTATGTTGCCGACCTGACTACGAAAGATTAACTAAACTTTTATTTCTCTCAGCTAGACTTTCTGCTTAATCTTTCGTAATTGGGATTATTTGAATGATACTTTTATAGGCTATGAAATACAGTTGCTAGAGAACTGATAAAAGAAAAAAAAAAGAAATATGTGTCATGTCAAATAAGAAAAAGGATAAAACAAAATATTTCATATTATTCCAAGAGATGTATAAAATTCCACCAAAAGTTATACATCCAATATCTGACAAATATATTGACAAAATTTCAAACTAACAGGACTAATTTAATACTCTCATTGGAAAATTTTAGCATCCATAATTTACCATTTAAATCTATTAATCAAATGCAAATTTGAAAATCGTATTAACTGCCATAGAAAAACAATATGGCGCAAAAGAAAATGTTCTACATTTTCCGAACCAATCAACCAAATTTAACAAAAAAAACTATACAGCTAAATCCTGGTACCTCACCAACACACCTACCAAATATCAAGCTAATCGAACAATTTTTGCGGAAGTTATCGCGGAACAGACAGACTAACAGACAAACAAACAGACTTTTCGGGTCTCAACAGTAAGCCTCACCGACGTTTCGGCAATAAAAGGAGAGTTTTATCTGCTTGGGGCTCATTTAAGCAAAGAGCTCAAATGCATAGCACCCATGGCGCAGTGTGTGGAGTTTTCGCACCTAAGCAATTGAAATATTTAAATACTAAACTAATTCAGAGAAAAATAATTTTGCTGTTTTTGATAATCTTCCAATGCTTGAGGTTGAAAAATTAAAGAAAATATGCAAAGCTTACAGAACCACAGTTGTAATATATGAAAAGGAGACATTAATAGAATTTTGGATATCAATAATCGGTCAAGTAGCAGTATAACTCGCGCTCAAAGGGTTCCTTACATTAAATGTATGGGAAAATTAATTAATATTATAATTATAATTAATAATATTATAATTAATAATTAATTATTAATATTTATTAATTAATAAACTTCTACTACCCCTCATTTTTTCATAATTTTAGTTTCAGTTGATTCGGAAGTAGGAGGGCGGGGGGGGGGGCATATTTTTTCCCGTATACTTTCGACGATATCTCTGAAAATATAATACCTAAAATTAAAACAAATGTATTTTTGAGTAGATGTTACAAGATCTTTCGAAATATAAAAATAATTTTTAAGTAACTTAATTAATATCTCGGCTAATTACCAAGAATTTTTTTTCGAAAATCATTATCAAATATCCTTAAATGATTCTGCGTCGATAGATACCTTGAGCGCCAGTCAACTCGCCTGATGACCGCCGGAAAAGTAAAGTTTGTGTGTAAGAGAAAAATGCGTTTTTCTCAAAAACCATGTTACATAGGAAAATCGGAAAATCGCTATACTTTTCCTGCAAGGTTTAAATAAACTCCTACTACCCCTATATTTTACATAATTTTAGTTTCAGTAGATTCGGAAATAGAGTGTGTGTGTGTGTGTGTGGGGGGGGGGGGGGCATATTTTTGCAGTGCATGTTCGACGATATCTCTGAAAATATAACACCTAAAATTAAAACAAATACATTTTTGAGTTCGATATTACGAGAACCTTCTTACGATATCCCACATGATACACAAAATAAAACTTTTTTTTTCAAGAAACTTAATTAGCCCCCTAAATTTTTCCTAAACATATTTGTGAATCGCTAATAATAAGAAAATATGTGGGTAAAAAGACTTTATAACTTTCCCAAGTTTGAACTTTCCACGTCCCATAGTTTACGAGAAAAAGGGTGGTGACAAACGGACGGACAGACGCAAGAGTGATCTTGTAAGGGTTCCGTTTTTCCTTTTTAAGTACGGAACCCTAAAAATGGAATGGTGTATTAAACTATCTAAAGCAGAAATACAGCGCTTGTTAGTTTGAACAAATAGTCTGCGATACAAGTTGAAAATTTTCCAACTGGGTGAAAAGTGTGTACTCTGAGAATCGAACCCAAAACATTTGGCTTAAATTGCTAATGGCCTTACCTGGAACGGAACGACACCTGGCAAATACTATTCACTCAGATGGAAAAAAATTCAACTTGTATGATATCTTTACCAATTCTTACGATTGTGGTACAATAACAATAATAAAAAATCCTTGACGGCTCAGCCTACAGCCATAGGTAGATTTCGAAGATGCAGACCGTGGGGCGCCTGTTTATTGGGAATTGCAGAAGAAATTACCTTTTTGCCATAATGCGGCAGTTGGGACCGCCGACTTCGAAATCTACCTGTGTTTGTAGGCGGAGCCGGCAAAGACTTTTTTGTTTCTAATTTTTTTTTTTCTGTAAAAGTTGGTCCTATTAAACACTTGACAATATAAAAGTTGTAGATAATATTAAGACGATTTATAATAAATTTAAGCGCATTTGATATCTTGTGAATAGACGAAGTTGTGATTTTTTTTCTTCTTAAACCCCCATTTTTCTTCCCTTGGGGCCATTTTTAATTACATAAAAAATCTGTCATACAGAAAATTAAGGTTTTTTTCTGTTTTCACAAAGATCCCCCCCCCCCTACCCCCGATTTTACTCATTAACGAACTTGACCGAGATTTTATGCCCCTTGATTTTATGTATCAGTTTGGAAGAGATTTGTGCAGAATTATGGAAGTTAGCGTGTCCATAAAAAAGTGATATAGGTAGATAGATAGATAGATAAAGTTTTGAACTGAGGATGGTTTTGGGTAAGATTCCTACAAGGGAAGCTGACGCATATCCATCTTGTTGCCCAAAATTACCGCCATATTGTAACCCAGTTCAGCATTAGGAAACCGCTCGAGCCGGCGTTTGCCGTCCCTGTCACTCGCCGTCCACTACTACAGTAAGCTAACCGGTTTTAAATTGGTTTTTGGTCCGTTGGGTTATTAAATGGCGGTATGATTCAGCCTGTAGTATAGGAGCTCCAGTTTTGGGTTCTAGGAGTCATGACCGGCGCAGATCGGCAAAATTTTTCCAGAAATTCCAACATAGGGGAGAATGTAATAGGTAGTATTTCTTACGAAATCTACTGTAATAGTCTGTGATCACTGAACGAGTTACAAGCTTTTCAAACAACATAATAGGGAACATATATATGAGAAAAAAATATAAACAACCAAATACGGAAAAACTTGTGAAAACGAAACCTGTGTGTAACAGAATTTTGTCTTAAGCGGAACAAAAACTCCTCCCGCTGAAATTAATACATAACAACAGACGGTGTACCTGTTAAAAAAGAATTTTTTTCTGGTCCCATGGAATTCTATTTTAACAGGTGTTACTGCATAATGTTTATTTTACATTAAATTTTCTACTCCTTTAAACAACAGAATATCGTAAAAGTAAAAATAATAGATCAAACATATTAACATTTTATTTAAAGAGGATGTTATTTTCGCTCAGTATACAAGATTATTGGAACTAGAATTGAACTATTAACTTTTTCTGGTGCGAAAAGTCTAAAGTTGTGAACAAATTTTTGTTTAATATTAATATCGTGTCGTGAGCTCAGTTTAACTGCATCAATAGTCTAGTTTATATTAAGTATAATGAACATCAATTTGTTCGATTTCATTTTAAAAAGACCACACGTGTAACAACATTCCAATAGAATATAACATATGCTGAGAAAAGAGCAGATTCGACATTCTTTTTCAGTTTAACAACTAAAACATACAATGTAAGGTTCATAAAAGTAAAAATCTTATTCGAAAAGAGGATTTTTTTAAAAACAACAACAACAACAAAAAACTCTTTAAATCTTTTTCGTGTGCGAGGCCTCTCTAGGTGCGGCTACAACACCTAGAAAGACCTCGCACACTGTCACACCTATCGCACACTTCTCTGGTTGTATTGAAAAGTTTTAGACCAGCTTATTTTCACGTAATCGTGAGTGTGAAGGTGTATATTTGACATTTTACTGGTGTTAATTTCCTAATTCTTTTGAAATATTCGTAAAACAAGTATAGGTGACGTCTAAAGGACTACCTTTCTTATACCTTTCTGCTGTCATTCACCAGTCATACATAACCTGCGGTCCTCGAGCCGCATGTGGCCGACAACCTTTTACGAGTAGCTCGAAACACACAATCATTGATCCATATTTATAAAAATTTAAAGCGCGTATAAAAGGTATTTAAGACTTTTACTATGTTGTTTTACATTTTTTTGGGAGGGGGGGGGTGCTGGGGAAGACAAAAGCTGCCTTGTTATTTATAATGAATTTAAAATTATATTAAAACTTTTTATATATACCATTTGCTATAAGTCAAACGTTCTTTTTACATGTAAACCTATTTGTGTTACTGTGGTGTAAAATATTTTTTAATCTCCAAGACTAATCGAACAATATTTAAAATTTATTAATTCTCCAATGTGTATTTTTACACTTTAAAAATGTAAATCTCCAATGTGTATTTTTACACTTTAAAAATGTAAAAAATTATTTGCACTAAGCCAAAGTCGGATTTATTTTAGAAAAATTTCAAATTTTTTTATCTTTAGAACTTGGAAATTCTTCATATTATATTGATACATTTTGTACTTATTATATAGCTAATACTGATTATATATTAATTTTGTCATATTGTTTTTTATACTACTATTGTTATCTTATTATTTTTATTTTTATTTTGTTTTTACATTATTATAAGTATAGTGTATTGCGGCCTACCTAACGTGGCAAACATATGTCTGCGGCCCTCGAAAATAAATAAATAAATAAACGTTGAGTATGGCTCATCTACACGAATCCGAATTTTGTTGCAATATTGAGTGCTATCAGTTGACAATGTATTATGTAATGTATGGTAAGAAAATGTTGAAATGATTTTTGCTGCTTATTGTTGATAATACATCGTGATAATAATCTCCGCAAATTGATTTTTATGACAGTTCACTTAAAAACTCATCATTATAAATAGTGTTTATCCAATTTCAAAGAGGAAATGAAATATGAAGAGGTTTTTACAGACTCGTGAACTGAACAAGGAAGTAAGAGACTAAAATACGAATGAATGACGTACATTGACTTTACGTCATATCCATCCAATGAAAGAACTGTAAAATGACATCACTTGATAAGGACTAAAGACTGATTTCATTCTGCTATATAGAACTTTAATAGAAGCTTTTTCTCTCGCGATGGAGATGGAACATGTATACTCCGATCTCCCTTAAACTTATCAAATTTAATTAATGTTTAAGATTAAAATTATGTAACTATTAAATATAAAATTGTAAATTAAATTCTTTAATCAGTATAATGAATGTTTTATTAATCAATAACTTATACACATTGCTTAGTCACATGGATATTCTTCAATCAAGGATTTACATATTGTGTGTGCAAAAAGTAATGGATACATCAATTTTCTTAATGGATTAACCAGTGATTCTGGCGGACCTACTACGCGGTATAATGAGGTGTGTGGATGATTGCTGATAAATGGAGGTAAGCAAATATCTTACCTATCTTTTTTTCCAACAGTACAATTGTTTATTATATACCTTATTACTTTAGAGCGCGCAAAATTACTGCCTACCGACAAAATTTTCCTAACAAAGATTATGAGAACGAAATATTCTAAAGTATATAAAGGATAAAAATAAAAATAAATAAAGTGTCCTTAAATCCTCGAATACTTAAAAGAAATTAATTAATTTTAGATATATTCTAAAATAGAAAAATGGCAACCTTCAAAGAAGGTAGTATAATTGAAAAATTAAATTCCAGTAATTATGCAAACTGGAAATTTAAGGTGGAGATGCTCTTGATAAGAGAAGAGCTCTTTGAAGTTGTCACAGACAACCCACCTAATCCAATTACAACGGAATGGTCTAAGAAAGATAAAAAAGCAAGAGCTCTTATCAATTTAAGTATTGAGGATAACCAAATAATCCATATTAAGCATTTACAAAATGCACGGGACACATGGAACACGCTAAAAAACATCCATGAAAGATCAAATCTCTCCAGTAAACTATTTCTCCTTAGGAGACTTTATGGAACGAAATTATCTGAAGGAGGAAATATGATTACTCATATAACCAAAATATTAGAAATTATCGATAAGTTATCAGCCATAGGCGAAGAAATTAAAACAAATCATATTTCAGCATTACTGCTCTGCTCTTTACCTCCTTCATACGACACCCTCATAACCGCATTAGAAGCCAGGCAGGAAGACGAATTAACTCCAGAGTTTATAAAGAGTAAATTAACAGACGAATTTAATAAAAGAAATGAGCATTCAAATACAAGTGATAATACCAACAAAGCCTTTAGAGCTGAAAGAAAATTTAAACCCACAGGTTTTAAAAAATAAGAAAAATACTGCATGATTTGTCGAATAAAAAACCACAACACAGTTAATTGCTGGCATAACAAACATAAAACAACTAACTTTAAACAAAATGTAAGAAAAAACTTCTCTTCTTCATTAGTATTTCAAAAAATTGAAAACAAATTAAGAAGCGCGGATTCAAATAATCCGAACAACCCGGATAAAAGGACAACTTATTTCGGAACCGAAGAAAAGAAAAATTGCGCATTTTTAACTAACAATTCACAAAATAAAGCATGGATCATAGATTCTGGCTCGTCCTCCCATATATCAAATGATGAAAACTTATTTTCTGAATTTACAAATAAAGAACATACCAACGTCGTAATTGCCAACGGCAATAAACTAAAATCCTACGGGTCGGGTGATGTAAACATTACCACAATAACCTCCGACGGTAGAACACATGAAATAACATTAAAAGATGTTCTACTAGTTTATTGTCTAACTAATATGTGTCTAACTAATTTATTTTCGGTAGCTAAAGCTACGAAAAACGGATGCAAAATAATGTTCGAGAATAATAAATGTTTTCTAGAATATGAAGGATTAATTCGCTTGGAAGGTATAAGAAAAAACAATTTATACGAAATTCAGCAAACTAACGAAATCACAGATGAAAGTTTCGTAAATATGATAACAAATTGCAAAAATAAAAATTGCGTTGAACTGTGGCATAGAAGATTAGGACATAAAAACGTCGCGTCAATGAGGGAAATAATGACTAAAGAATTAGCATGCGGAATAAACATCAATAATTGTTCCCATAGTACCGAATGTGAGCCTTGCATCAAAGCAAAAATAACTGAAGCACCATACCCTAAAAAGACGGAATTTAGAGCAAATAAAATTTTGCAGTTGGTGCATTCAGACGTATGTGGTCCTATTCAAACTCCAACCATAGGTGGGGAAAATTATTTTTTAACTTTCATAGATGATTACTCTAGATTTACGATATTATATCTCCTACAAAATAAAAGTGAGGTATTTGAGAAATTAAAAGAATTTGTTGCCCTGGTCAACAATAAATTTGGCAAAAAGCCTACAGAACTCAGAACTGATAATGGGAAAGAATTTAAAAATTCTAATATAGATAATTTTCTAAAAGAAAATGGAATTAAGCGACAGCTAACAGTACCATATTCTCCCAGCCAGAATGGTGTTGCTGAACGAAAAATAGATCATTAATTGAAATGACAAGAACATTGTTAAGTGACTCTAATTTACCATTACATTTCTGGGGAGAGGCGATCTGCACCGCAAATCACCTACAAAATCGACTGCCAACTAAAGCCAACGAGAAAACTGCATATGAGTTATGGTCAAACAGAAGACCAAATCTAAAATATTTAAGAGTCTTTGGATGCAAAGCTTATGCATATATTAACAAGCCAAAAAGACAGAAATTAGATAATAAAGCAGTAGAAGGGATCTTTGTGGGATACGATAATTATTCCAAAGGATATCGTATATACACAAGCGGCAAAGATATAATTATAGCAAGAACTGTGAAGTTTTTGGAAAACTATCCGAAAAATTCAAATAAAGAAAAATTGCTAGAACTAAATTTAGATGAAAACACTAATGCCGAAAACGAAAAGTCGGAAAACCCAAATCTGATAAAAATCGAAATTTCAAATGAAAATGATAATCAGAATGAATCTGAACTAAATCAAACCGAACCGAGAAGATCAGATAGAGTAAATAAAGGGGTTCCCCCAGATAGACTAATTTATTTAGTTAAAGATGAAAATATAAACGAACCGAAAAATTGGCAGGAAATAATAAACATGGAAAACCCAGTAGAAAAAGAAAACTGGATCAAAGCGACACAGGAGGAGATAGAATCTCACAACCAAAATAAAACTTGGACATTAGTTGACCCCCCGCCAAATACAAAAATAATAGGTTCGAAATGGCTCTTAAAAACAAAGTTAGATGATAAAGGAAAAATACAAAAATATAAAGCGCGTTTAGTGGCAAAAGGCTATTCTCAAAATTTTGGCATTGATTATTATGAAACTTTTGCTCCAGTGGTTTCACATACTACAATTAGAACATTTTTAGCAGCCGCCGCCTATCATAAACTAAACATAAACCACGTTGACATTAAAACAGCATTTTTGTATGGAAATTTAGATGAGGATATATACATCACTCAGCCGGAAGGCTATGTCAAACCTAATCATGAAAACAAAGTGTGCAAATTAAATAAGGCTATATACGGCTTAAAACAGGCAGCTAGAGCCTGGCACACAAAAATTTCAGAATCGTTAGAAAAGTTAAATTTCAAACAATCAATTTCAGGCACGTGTTTATTTATACGTAATACAAAAGAAAGCAAAGCATATATTATCGTTTATGTTGATGACATTTTGATATCTGCAAAAGAAAGTGAAATTAAAGAAATTATACAGAAACTTAAGATTGAATATGAACTAAAAGATTTAGGTCAATTAAACTACTACCTAGGGATTAAAATTGAAAAAACAAACGATGGATATAAACTAAATCAAAAAATTAAAATTGAAGAATTAGTTCGAAAATTTAAATTAGAAGAAGCAAAGCCTTACAAAACGCCAATGGAAACAGGGTATTTAAATTTTGATAACGAAGAAATACCATTGCCAAACAACATCAATTATAGAAAGGCAATTGGCGCTCTTTTGTATATCTCAACTGTCACAAGACCAGATATTTCAGCTGCGATTAACATCCTAAGTAGAAAAAACGAAAACCCTGCACAGAAGGATTGGAAAGCAACTAAAAGAGTAATTTCCTATTTAAATCACACTAAAAACTTTAAATTAGAAATAAATACAACACACCAACCTATACTAGAAGTATATTGTGACTCAGACTGGGCTGGAGACATACAAACTAGAAAGTCCACCAGCGGAAACCTATTTTTATTAGGGAAAAACCCAATTTTGTGGATTAGCAAAAAGCAATCATGCATAGCCATGTCAAGTGCTGAAGCTGAGTATATTTCAGCAGCAAATGCGACACAAGAAATTTTATGGTTAATTAGACTCTTACAAGAATTTGACTTAGAACAGTCGTTACCCATTACCATGCACGAGGATAACCAGTCGTGTATAAAAATAATTGAATCAGAAAAATACACCCGTCGCACGAAACACATTGATATTAGGTATCATTCCATTAAACACCTAAAGGACAATGGTACAATCAATCTAAAGTATTGTGAATTTAAAAACATGGTAGCGGACATCCTAACGAAGCCCACTCCCAAGCCTATCTTCGAAGTTCACAGGAGAAATTTAAATTTAAGAAATCAAATTTCAGAGATTAAGGAGGAGATTGTTGATAATACATCATGATAATAATCTCCGCAAATTGATTTTTATGACAGTTCACTTAAAAACTCATCATTATAAATAGTGTTTATCCAATTTCAAAGAGGAAATGAAATATGAAGTGGTTTTTACAGACTCGTGAACTGAACAAGGAAGTAAGAGACTAAAATACGAATGAATGACGTACATTGACTTTACGTCATATCCATCCAATGAAAGAACTGTAAAATGACATCACTTGATAAGGACTAAAGACTGATTTCATTCTGCTATATAGAACTTTAATAGAAGCTTTTTCTCTCGCGATGGAGATGGAACATGTATACTCCGATCTCCCTTAAACTTATCAAATTTAATTAATGTTTAAGATTAAAATTATGTAACTATTAAATATAAAATTGTAAATTAAATTCTTTAATCAGTATAATGAATGTTTTATTAATCAATAACTTATACACATTGCTTAGTCACATGGATATTCTTCAATCAAGGATTTACATATTGTGTGTGCAAAAAGTAATGGATACATCAATTTTCTTAATGGATTAACCAGTGATTCTGGCGGACCTACTACGCGGTATAATGAGGTGTGTGGATGATTGCTGATAAATGGAGGTAAGCAAATATCTTACCTATCTTTTTTTCCAACAGTACAATTGTTTATTATATACCTTATTACTTTAGAGCGCGCAAAATTACTGCCTACCGACAAAATTTTCCTAACACTTATGTCGTCAGATTAAAGAATTTCGAAGAGCCTATACATCCGTATAATCAGTATCATTAAAATTTTGAGGTGCGATAAATGTTTAGTGTTGTCCTCGTTTCAACTTCTATTATCTATTTCTCTAGACGCAATTAATTCATACAGAACAATCATTTTTGACATAGATAAATCTGAATCAAATTTAACACATTCCTTCACATGTAAAATGCAAACAAAACACCTGATATAATAGCACCAATCATTTCAATTTATATTTGGGCAGCAAATTGTTTGGGATTAAACCTACACTGCTCGATTTTTTTTTTCATGTGAAACAAAAAAGTGTGTTTTTGTTTATTATATAGATAGTGCGGAAAATTAAAAAAAAAAATTCAAGAATAAATATTTTAGCGCACTATCACTAATATTTGGCTTTAGAAATACGAAAAAGATAAATAACACTTGCAGCATGCAAAGATTGTTTCAAAAATTATTGCAAAGATTTGTTTCAAATATAGACAACATGAGCACACAGTTGTACCAACTTATACCAAATTTCTTACTCTTGAAATTTTGCATAAATGATTTTTACAGAAATTTGAAAATTTGGTAAACAAACACTGCACAGTGATGATAAAAATTAATAAATAAAAAATATAAATTAATAAATAAAATAAAATAAATAACATGGTAGATGTAGCAAGGCTGCAACACAATGCCATCTTTGCAATCAATCTGCAAAACAATTATCTAGCAATTTTCGTTTGTACTAAAATATTTTCACATTGCTTGACGTTCTTGGGCGGTGTTAGTTGAGCTTAAATCGAAAGTTAGGCCTCCCGGCCCGGCCCGGTTTGACCTTGACCTTTGCCGCTTTGCCCTTGCTTGACGTTCTTATGATACACATTAGATATATCCGCCTTTCCGTTATTTACTACAGTTCACAATAGTTTGGTTGGCTTTTATAGAAAGATATGTCATGTGTTTAACATTATATCCTCAAGTTTTAGCCACTTTTATGAAGATTTCTGATAAATATCTAAACTATCGGACTGATTTAATCCAAGGAACTTAAATAAAGTCTCAAAAGCGGGTATAACCATTTAAAAAAAAAGTTGGTACAAGTTTTAATATGTAGGCGACTCCTTACGATAGAAAACATGCATTTATATTTGGAAAAGGAAGATAATTCAGTCAATTGAGTCTAATAACATCTTTTTGTGATTTTATTGTAAGCGATTTACGTGTATCGTTTTTTATCAACGTCACTGTACGTTTTTAAATGCTACGCCATCTTATTGATGAAAGAAACATTTTTCTGATCCGACATATGATTAAAAAACAAAACAAAAAACAGACATTCAGTTTATTTGATTTGATAGAGAAAAATGTGTTTTAAGCATTACAGATCTGTTATAAAATGTGTTTTATAACAAAAATTCAATAAATTACGCCAAAGTTTGTCAGAAACGTTGTCAGGAAAGTACGTTTTTAAAGAAAATATTTCATGATCTGCTGAAATATTTTACCAACAAAGAATGCTATAAATTCAATATTGACAGTAGTAATATCTCTATAATTGAAAGTGTTATTGAACATAAATCAACAGTCAGTTGTAGTCATTTGTATGAAAACAACCCATAAGGCTTGTGGTTAAATTTGTTTTACATGCAAAAAAAGCTTTCAAGATGCTACTCTAATACAAAGCTTAAAGTATTTCTATAAAGAATTAAGGAAATAATAATAAAATGTCATATATTTTTAATGCAACAGAGCGATTTAAGATTAATAAATACTTTTTAATTTTTATTAAAAAAATATTTTGCTAGACGATGGCTTATGAATAACATTTGGAAACGACGCATATTTTTAATATTTTCAATTCACAATTCAAATAATAATAATAATAGTAATAATAATAATAATAATAATAATAATAATAATAAGCTGACCCACCTGTCGTTTCCCGGATCCCCGATAATAACTATAAACCTCAAATTTATACGATTTTATATTTTTAACCCGATTTTGCATGAATTTATATTTTTAAACGAAAATCTTTTCAAACGAACCTTTTCCGAACGAACCTGATATTGGGTTGGAGG
The DNA here is from genome assembly GCA_963931845.1 of Maratus michaelseni. Classification (NCBI taxonomy): domain Eukaryota; kingdom Metazoa; phylum Arthropoda; class Arachnida; order Araneae; family Salticidae; genus Maratus; species Maratus michaelseni. Next base: position 63,363,220 of record OZ007589.1, read on the forward strand.
CCCCATTGTCTTCGGCAGAGCCGGGCGAGCTATGCATGCTTCGGTCTGTTTTTGCAAACGAAACTCGAATTTGTATGATTATCTATTTTTAAAGGAAAATCTTTCCAAACGAACCCCTGGTCTGAGTCCCCGCTGCATTCGGCAGCACATACAGGCCGTGGTACTTGCGCTCCGGACTGTTTTTTGCAAACGAACCTCGACTTTGTTATTAGAACATAGCCGCCGAGTAAAACTTCCATAACCGAATAATCCAAACATCAGAACACACGACTGTTTTAATGTTAATCCTACGGGATTTTTTTTTGTCTTCAAACTAATTATTTTACCCTCAAATCTCATTATTTCTTAACCAACATTTTACTCGAACAACAGCTGAAAGATTAGTTTGATATATTAACATTTTAGAACAGTAGCGCAAAGAAAAGTTTACATTTTCTGCCAAAGAGGATGCAATTTTTTAATTTTTCAATCTGGTTATTTTCCCCTAAATCTCATAATTTCTGAACCAAATACCGGGTGGCCAGAATGAAAACACCCCTACTCTGACCTTTCTATAGATCGAACTACTCAGTGTATAGGCTTCAAATTTTGAGCACATATTATTCAAGACATTGGGAAACGGATTACGTAAAAAAAATAGTTTCAGAAACACCGATAGATGGCGCTGTACAACAAGTAAAAAAAAGACAAGTTGCAGAGTTGAAGTGGATGCATCATGGCCATAGAAAATTCTGTGGAGCGATGAGACCCATTTCCACCTCAATAGAACAGTGAACACCAGCAACTCTAGCATTTGGGAAACTGAAAACTCCGGTATCTTCCAAGAGATCCCACTCCACTCACCGAAAGTTAGTCTGGTGTGCATTCACAGCCACATTCATTCTTGGACCTTTCTTTTCCAACAGGCTATTTGCAATAACCTTGTGACATGCATTGTAACGGCCAGCAGGTACAAAAGAACGTTAGAAACTTTTGTTGTACCCCATTTGCAAGAGCGGTAATGGTTCAATTATCTTTATGCGCCGCCACATATTGGACTCTGTGTACAGCAGTTTTTTCGACAGCGTATCACTAATGACAGAGTAATCAGTTGAACGTGTCCGACAACCTGTCCATCTCGTTCTCCGGATCTTGGGAAGACATGTGAATTTTGGCTGTGGGGACACTTTAAAAATCTTGTTCATCGAGAGCGTCTGGTAAATTTAGCAGACTTTAAAGAAAGTGTCACTCTGCACGTGAGAAGCATCTCAGTCGGCCAGTTACTATCCGCAGTTGAACAAGTTGTTCACAGAGTGTAGATTTTTAACAAGGGATCTTCAACAAGGGAAACATATTGAGCAGCATTCCCTGCGTCGATAAGGTCCTTGGCACATGCATGTTTGGCACGTTCAAAATAAATGTGTTTGAAATGTGTGTTTTATCTTTTCATCATATGTCCAATTGTACAGCGCCATCTATTGGGGATTCCTGGAAAAAAATTTTTCGCGTAATCCGTTTCCCCATGTTTTCAATAGCATGTGTACAAAATTTGAAGTTTATACACTGAGTATACACAATATATACCCAATATATAAAGAGGTCGGAGAAGGGGTGTTTTAATTCTGGCCACCCTCTATAAACTCGATCATTAGCTAAAAAGTTAGTATTGTTCTAATGACTGCATCTGGAAAGACACTTCGTTGGATTTATCAAAAATATTATTACTTAAGACCCTACACTAGTCAGCATAGAAATTTGAAAGTTGATGTTAAACGAATGGAGATTTTTTTTCTTTATTTCTCGAGTGCATTTTAATATTTTTAAATTATTCTTTTTGCATATGATATCTAAGGCCAAAGTCTAACTTTGTATCTTTCTACCTTTTGTTATTTTAGTTGCAGTTTTATCCTGAGAACCCTTTCAATTTTTGAAAAAAGATGATTGGCTGGTTTCAAATATAAAAGTGTCTTCATAATTAAAGTTCGGATATCCTGTGCAAAAACAATCATTTAAAAAGATTAACATGCAGACGAGAACTTAGCAAAGAACGTCTTTATTTACTTAATAGTAGCTGATCCGCTCAGCGTTGCCCGGTCTCATAAAAAAAATAATACAAAAGGCGAAATCACTCTAAAAATCGCTGCACGAAACCGTTCCTCTGGTAACTCTCTGTCTTTTGGAAGTTACATAGAGAAATGAACCCAGAACCGGAGGTAAATTCAATACCCCCCCCCCCCCCTCAAATGCCTGGATCATTTTATTCAAAGCGGGTCGGTTTAAAAAAAAAGTTCCCGTCGGATTTCTACAAATTTTGCGTTTTCGGAATTAGAAAAATAAATTATGAATAGAACGCGAGTTTCGAATCAATACTTCCAATACTTAATACTCGAGGATGAGTGAAAATGAGATTATTTCGTTTTCTGGGATTATGAAATCGGTAACTTTCTTTTGCGCTTTCAATAAAAATAGTCATTTTCGGTTTCTTTTATAGTAATATCGGCTTCTTTATTACTTTGTATTAAAATTATCAACTGTGAAAGAGCTTGTCGGCTAGAAATTAGCCATCTGATAGGTTAATTTGTATCTAGAGAGGATGGAAATTTTCAGAAGAATTGCAGAATTATTGACAGTTTTTGGCATCATTTAACACCATACACTATGTTAAAGAATTAAAAATCTTAGAATAATTGATAGACTATCAAAACTGCCATCTTGAATAAAGGGCGTTATTATTAAAAGTACATTTTAAAATTGAAAATTAAAATTTTTTCATAGCTTAAACTGTATGAAATAAATGTTGCTTGAAAAAAATCAGCTAAATAAATAAAATAAACATTTTTCATTGACTTGATGAATGTGTCAGAAAGCAGAGAATTTGGACTTGAGGACACTCTTAACCTTCTGATTAAGGTCCAGGAATGGTGGCTATTTTTATATTCATTCGTACCAAATTTTCCAAAAATGATTGTGGTAGATTTGCCTTGAAGAATATGGCACTTGAGTCTATGGAAAATATTATTTTTCAAATACTGGTACGAATAGAATAAAAAATAGTAGCTGAGACAACATATGTCCCAACCCCATAACACTAGTCAGCAACATGGTTGCTACTAGGGAAAATATAGGTGTTGTTTGTGTGTAATTTGAGTGTGCTTAATCCAAATCTGAACTCCAAATTTCTCTATCACGTCAGGATCACGAGTTATGGAAACTACCTATGTTTAAATTTGACATTATGAGACTGCTTTACACAATTGAAACGTGAGCAATATTATTTGTTTCAGAGCAGATTCACAATCTGGATATGTTATTTTAGATTTATTTTTCTTTGAAAATCCGGATATCTTTGTCATACAGAAGTAACAGTCTGAGAGGTGAGTTTTCGGTTTACGCCATATCATAGTCCCAGAAAAATACATTGTGTTTCTTTTACTTCTTAATCATTGTGTTAGCCCTGTATTGCACACAGTACAGCACATATGTGGTACCCACCATTTATCCTGATCTCCAACTTCCACACCAAAGAAATTATGGTAAGCAGTTTTCACTTTTGAAACAGCAGGATGACAATAACTTTACATCCCGACGTGGTAGAGAAATTTGGAGTTCAGATTTGGAATCAACCCACTGACATTAGTCTAGAATATATACATTTGCCAAAGTACCTGACAAAAAGAAAAGCTTTTTTTGTTGTTGTTGTTGACCAGTGTAATTAAAAGGTTAAGGGGATTAATGCTCATTACAAAGTGGCATTTTTCCGTGGATTAAGGTGTAAATTCTGAATAATTCACGGAATTAACAAAGGTTATTGAAATCAAATTATTAAAACAGAAATAATTATTAATTATACATATCATCCTTCTTTTTCTCCCCATTAGATAAACATAAATTGATCCAAACCAGAAAAAAATATTTAGTTAAATGTTTCTGCTTTCAATGTTGTTTTTTATTAACTTGGTTTCTTTTACAAAATTTTTAGTTTTAGTTGATTTAAAAAAAAACCCGAGTTTGGCAGCTATGTAATTGTATACATAAGAAATATTTTAAACTTATACTTTTTACTCAAATAATCCTCGAATGGATAATTCCTGGATTTTTACAAATGTATTAAAAGAAAAAAATCTGCCATATGAATATCAATAAGATATCTATTAAAATTAAAGAAAAAAAATCGATTTAAAATACTATATTTACGCTAAATACAAGGTCAGAAAAGACAAAATCATCCTTTTTTTCCACTTCTGTCGACACAAATGACAGGCAGACTTTATTTATAAAGAATACGTGCACACATATGTCTTTGACTATACCCAAGGACTCCTGAACATTATTCTTAGCAACATATAAAACATATAATGTGTTACTTATTGTTGATAATTCCAAAATCTGTATAACTCAAGCCCTATGAATGAAATGACATTTAAATCGCATTGCATATTGCTAACAATCGAAAGCCTACTGTCGCGACAGACGATAACTGTCAACAAACTGCTTTACATCGAATGCTAATGTATGTGAGTTGAAGTTATAGTCGTTTGATTTATCTGGTGCTCTTATATGTTCACGAATTTCAGACATTTTGTGAAAATTACTCACAACAAGTGGTGTGTCTCGCTTTTCATAAGCATCTGAATTGAAGTTGTAGTAAATGATTCCATGTTCAAAAGTTTGGAAATTCGTCATTTTTAGTTTTCTTCGAATTATTATTATCCTCAAATTATAGAAAAATACTGAATGAAGAATTATCTGCAAAATATTTTTAAAGTGTTTAAAGTTGCTTTGAAGAATGCGTTATTCTGCAGCAATGTTACTAAGGTAATATTTCTTTCAGTTTTAATAACATTTCTGTATATGACGTGGTCCATTAAAATATATTTTAAAATAAAAGAATTTTGATGGCGCTGTTTGAAACAAGTTTAAATATTTCTTAAAAGTTAAACACATGAATTAAACATCTTTTATCTACCAATTTACAACATTATTTTTAGAAAAAAGGATCCGTTAATTTTATTCTTGCAATTATAAGTATTTAATTTTTCCATAACGCTTCTAAAATTTCATAAATAAATTTATAAATTGATTAATTGTTGAAGATTTAAAATTATAATCGCACCTGGTTAAATTTAAAATGTATTGTATAGATTTATTTATTGTTTTTATGAATATAAAGACACCACGAAGTGTATAAAAATGTTCTGCAAATTTTAGAAAAATAAATACAAGTTATAAGTGTTTTAAAAAAGTTTCTGCAACCGGAAAAATAAATTAAAAATTTTATTCAATTTTTCTGAAAAATAAGATATTTTCTTAAATAAGGCTAAACTATAATATGTTTTCATCACTTCACTTTTCTTTAAAAAATTGTATTTTTGAATATAATAATGTCCTTTTATGATTCAAATCTCGTTTCGGAAGTGATTTTTGTAATTAGTTTTCATTCTTTGATTCACAATTCTAGAAATTGTCTCGCACAGTTGAAAAAAAAAACGAACACGTTTCTGCTAAAAAATATGAGCGAATATTTGATATTTAATTTAGAAAGTTCGATAAAATAATGTCATGGAATTTTTCTCATGCCTTTTCTATTTTTTAATTAAATTCCTGAAATTTATTTTATATTTCTGCATTGAATTACATCTTGTTTTAATTAATAAAGTGGGAAACTCTTTCAAACACCGTAGAAAAGCAAGCAAATGTAAGACGTTTCAAAGAAAATGAAACATTTCTGTTCTTCAGATTAATCCCTGACTGTGTCTTTTTTTATTTTTTAATCAAAATCTCTTCGACCAATATGTATCTTTTTTATTACACACTCAAATCATCATGCATTTGAAATATGCAGCATATTATCACTGCACATATTATCATTTGCTGCTTTTTTATCCTCTACCTGTGGGATTTTTAAAACAGAATCGGTTCACAAATTATGTATTTAAAAAAAATTCTCTCCATCTGTTGCCCGTGGAAAGCGCAGGATACACAATTAGAGGGTTTAGAAGTCTGCACTGTCCCGGGAAGCCCGAAGCCGGATCCCGGCCCGATCTCCATTTACGAGTCTCGGGCCTGGTCTGCACTCTTTCCGGGTCGGGCCGGGCCGGGTCCATGCTTATTTTTTTCTGCAGGCTCGGGACGGGCCGAGCATTGTCACAACTCTTTCCGGGCCGGGCTGGGCCCAGTCCTAACCTTTTCTGCAGACCCGGGCCAGATTTCTTTTTTCCGGGCCAAACCGGGCATTGACTTCATTGCACGAGTCGAAATTTTCTGGCCAGGTCCCGACCCAGCCCGTATAAAATCAGTGGCCCGGCCCGGCCTGGCCTGTGCAAAAATGAGTAAAATGAGGTTCGACATAACATTTGTTTAAAAAACTGCATATATTTTTTAATTGACATTATTCTGTAATTAAATAATAAAAAAAAAGAATAGTACATTTCTAAGCAAAATAAATAAATATGCATAGTAAAACCTGCGTAAAACAACCTGTCTTAAACAGAAAAAAAGATCTTGACCCGTGCTAAATGAATATAATAATCCGTGCGAAAACCATATAATGCATATACAGCAGACGATGTACCGTCTAAGAATGGAACCTGTCTATAACGGATTTTTCTTTTCTCTTGATTTTTCTTCTCTTACTTAATCTTCATTTGAATGTAATTGTACAAGTCAATTTTTTTAATCAGCGTTTATGTACTTAGTTGTCAAAGTGGTTATTAAAATTGTTGTTAAGTTGCATTCCATGCATTTCGAACATAATCTGAAAATAAAATCTGTACTTAAGTAAGTGTGCTTTATGAATAATTTTAATTGTAGGATAATGTTGCTTCAGAAATATCGGCATGTTTTGTAGAAATTCACTCTTTCCGATATTTTAGCTTTTATATCGAGTCGGGCCGTGCCAAAAAAGTTTTGTACGGGCCGGGCTCGGGCCGAACTTTTTGGTTTTATACCAGACCGGGCTAGGCTTGGACCGAATTTTTTGCTTTTATACCAGGCCGTGCCGGGCTCGGGCAGAACTTTAAACTTTTATACCTGGATGGGTTTTTTTGGACCAAATTTTTTTTGTACGGGTCGGGCCCGGGATTGAAATTTTTGGCCCGTACAGACCTCTAAGAGGTTTAAAGCACGTGTCAAGTTGCGACGACAATAGCAGAAGCAAAATTAAAACTAGTTTTGCCTCTGCTTCCATAATGTTAGTATGTTTTAGCCTGAAGAACAGCGGTGTAATTCTCTGAAATGTATATATTTTTTCCCTTCTTTTCTCCTTTTTTTCCTTTATATGATACTCACAAGAAATTTTGTACTTTAAAAAAATCTGTTTCATAAAATAATAATAATAATAATATTTTTCTATATCTCATTATAGATTTAACATTTTCTGAATATCAAAAAAGCTTACTATGGACCATTATTCATGTCATCGTTTGCAAAATTTTTGATGTTCCATCTAATTGAAATTAATTTTCAAGAATCAATGCTAAAGTATCTTTTAGAGAATTAACAAAAATTATAATGGTTAAAAATCGCAGTATATCATTGACTCAGCCAGTATCTCCAGTGAACAGCACCATGCAACTCAACTCATCTTATGTTCAAGAACTCATGACTGATATTCGAAGCATGATTTCAAAATTGGAGTTTTTAGAGCAAAAATGTAACCTTGTAGCAAGTGAAAATATACCAGCCAGAAAAACTTCAATTCACTTATCTTTAGAAAATATATATTCACCCAAATGTGCCATGTTAAAGGAAAAAGAGTTGCAAGAGAAACTGATCAGAAGATCAAGTTGGGTGAGTGAAATTTGAGCTTATTCTTATTTTTAATGCGCAATAAAAGTTGAGAGTGTTAGGAATGGGCGTCCCTTAAGGGGAGGGCAATTGCCTCTCTCGGGATTTTCAAATTCAGTTGTCTAAATTTTCTTTTTCTCTCACGATTTTGAAAAATAAAGTAGAATTTATTCTTATCAAATGATTTAAAATAAACTCTTAGCGAAAAATATACTAAGGATTTTTCGTCAGGCGACTCTGCTCTTTTGATCCCCCCCCCCCCCCCTCACCCATTAGAAGATTTTTTTTTTTTATGTTCATGTGTTAAAAACATCTGAAACTAAGGGGGTGGAGGCATTCATGGGGACGAATCCCCCCTGATGAAAAAATAATAAACTGTTTTAATTTTTCATTTTGAAAAAAGTCAGTAGAAGCTTCTTTTTAAGTTTTTAATCTGGGAGCACGGCAGTGCGTCCGCCAAGTTCGCACAGGCTACCTTTCGCACAGGCTACAGGCAAGTAAGCTACCTTTTCCCTGACCATTTCGGCCTATTTTTCACCCCCTCATAACTGCGTTTTGGGGAGAGCTAGCGAGTTTTCCTTTTTAACACACATTAATATAATCAAACTGAACTAGGTTCCAAGATTTCTTATTTCTGTATTTAATATTTTTCGAAATATGAGATTCCGAAAAAGGGCTTTTTTGTAACTGACTCACAGGGGATCATCAAATAACTAAAAAGTTGGTAATCATCAAATAACTAAGGTACTTCTAACAGTCGTAGAATCATAAAATTTGACAAGTAAGTAGGTTTTGTCACACATTTAACCAGAAAAGTCTGAAAACATAGAATTTCTGCCTTTAAACCCTTCAAATAGGGGGTGCTGATTTGGCAATATACAGTTCGTAACACATTCAATTGGCAAATTAAATTAATTGCATTGTTGCAACCATTTGTGTTTTTTGTTGTACGATAAACATTTAAGTAATAATAGTTGCATAGACAATCATTTCCTTGCTCATATTTGACGCCAGAGTTGGTCGCCAAAGCCGGATTACAGAAAATTAGCCTGAGTTTGAAGGTGTTACATGGTTTCAAGCAGAATCAATTTTTTATATTCTTTTCCGAAAATGTTGGGAAGAAAAATCTTTTAGTTTATCTGTCCGTTTTTCTATTTTTTACTTCCTTAAAATAAATTTTATTATAAATGTCGGTATTCTAATCGCAATAGCACTCAGTCAATCTGGCAAAATTCCAGTGGGTTGTTAGTTCTTTAAGTGCATTTTAATGATGTTAATAAACTTTATATATATATATATATATATATATACTGGATTTTATTTGAAATATATATATATATATGCATATGCATCACATATATAATACATATGCATCATTATGACGTCCACATAAACAGGGTATTTTTGTCCCCAAATTTGGCGATATTTCGTTAAGTGTCGCAAAGCTTGGAGAGAATTTGACGCTAGAGGCTATTTTTCATTGCGAATTTTTAGGGCGAGTAATCATCTATTAATATTATGCGGTTAATTAAATGGCATAGCGCACGAATGTTAATAAAGTTTCAATCTTTCGTCACTACACAAGACCTCTGCTCTTGCTATTATATTGCACTGTTATTATACTTACTCTTACTATATTGATAGTCTTTACTCTCTTAAAGTTTATTACAGAAAGATAATTTTCAGAATTAAAGCATCGAAACTGCCAGTTCTAGATTATTATAATTTTATAACATATATCCAGTTTATCAATATGTACGTTAGAATAAATCTTCTATAATGGGGTTCCTCGCATTTTAGCTTCAGGTTTTCGAGTAAATTTAGCTAAAATCTTAAAACCTAGACATATTGACATATTATCTAAGACGATTAGATGAGAATAATGGTAGATTTTCTAATGGAAGAACGGCAGTGTGTCCGTAGATTTTCTAATCTTCCTTAATCGTTCCAATGTCAGAATGAAAGGGGAAAAAAATTAGCATCAATATGGTTTACTGTAAATATGGATAGCTTAACAGGCGTTTAACAAGAACCACTTCGCTTCAGTGTAAATTACAGAAGATTACTTAACAGGATTAAAAATCTCCGTATTAGAGAGTGTAACGATGCAAACGGACATGAAGCGTAAATTCCTAAGTAAATTCAGCGGTAATTGTCAATAAAGATGAAATGGATAACAACACAAAATATAAGATATGCTGCCAATGATCGCAAAGAGAATTTCTCTAACAGAAACTTCCGATTTGGCGAAGGATTGAGCAAGTAAATCTAATGTATGAAAATGAAAATCTGTTTGTCTGTCTACACTTCTATACAAATCAACAGTTTGAAAGCCAGAATTGTGAAATGCTACGTGTAGGTGTATTAAAACACGGCCGAGGCAACTAAAGTAATCCGGAATCGAAATAATGTAGATTTAATTTTTAAATAATAAAAAACCAAAAATCTAACAGCTTTTCCGGGAAGAGTTCCATATCCTGTGCTGGTTCGCGCGATTGGCAAAAAAATCCAAACTGCTGCCAAAAGGGGTGTGATGTCACGTAGATAAGGTCAATTCCAGTTGTTAAGTTAAAACTCCAAAGACTGAATATCGCAACAACCAAATCAAACATTTATCGCCAAAAAGAACTCGCCATACCTACCAGCACAGGATATTGAACTCTTCCCGCCTTTTCCTATTAAATTTGAATATTTTTCATTATAGCAGTTGCCAACAATTAAAAATCCACAATGAAATTATTTCTACAATAATTAATTTTCTATTGAAAGATTTCCACGTGAAAAATGAAAATAAAAATAAAAAGTTTCAGCAATGGAAAAAAAAGATTAATATGACGTCATATTGGTAATATAACGAAAATTTTCAAACATTTCTCAATAATACAAGGAGTATGAGTATATGTAAATACAGAAAGCAGGTTAATAGGACGTCATTCGATAATTAAAAAAGAAAATTAATATAACGTCACATTGGAAGTTTAACGGACTTTTTCAAATGTTTGGGAATCATACAAAGAGAGTATCAATATGAGTAATAGTGAAAGCAAGTAGGTAAGATGTCAGCATGTGAGTACAATGTCATACGAGTTTGAGGAACGTATTGAATCATGATAAAAACACGATTATAGAAATATTGGCATATTTTAACATTTTGAAGTTATCTATAACAACATGTTTAATTTTGAAATTGATTTTTCTACCCAGACATTCTTTAAATCTCGAACACCAGGTACTTCGGCTAGTTATGAATAAAAGTAATATGATGAAGTGCTTAGCGTACATATAAGAAATAATATATTGTTTGCCTGAGACGGCTAGTATTTTGATGTAAACTACAAATAAAAATATAGATTTGTAAAGCATAATAAAATAATTTTAAAATTCTTTGACATTTATACATTTATTATATTTATATCCTTATACATTTGATAAAACCTACAAAAAGCAGTGATATCCCATCAAAAAACTTTCTGTAAAAAAAAAAAAAAAAAAGCGCCAAGTTCTCCTTAATGTTTCGGCCGTAAAAAGTACTGATATCTGATGTTCGCCCAAGTTAAAAGTCAAACATCCGAAATCTTTCATTCAAAATGGCTTCCTGCGATTTGGCCGTTAATGCATTTTAGAAGGTTTTTCAAATTCTAAAGAATGTATAATGATCTACATGTCTACTACATTTTTTTGAATATCTTACGAATTTTGTTGTACAAAGTACTAAAATATAATACACATTTTTAAAAACATAATTTCGAAATCACAGCTGTCGAGAATGGTCCACTCTGGTTCTCAACGTCTCATATAATGTAACACAATGTGAAATTTGATGAAAAAAATATTCATTGGAATTCGTGTTAATGACAATAGACCGTACAAAATGGTCATTAAACCATGGTAAAACTAAATGATGGTTAATCAAAACTAAGGTTTCTTGAAACTCAATGGTATGTATCACAAAGCTTTTAATTACAATATCATCATACGAATTTGCCTATTTGCATTCCGATATTACTTTTAAATGCATAATTTCCAATCATTAATTTTGAAATGATTTATCGACGTAATTATTTATTTCAAATGAAAGCTATGACATGTTTAACATCAATCAGGGTATATTATGTATTCTAATTTATTTTTCTCAGTATTACATTCTTCTAATGTTTTTAACCTAGAATGCATTAACGGCCAAGTCGCAGGAAGCCATTTTGAATGAAAGATTTCGGATGTTTGACTTTTAACTTGGGCGAACATCAGATATCAGTACTTTTTACGGCCGAAACATTAAGGAGAACTTGGCGCTTTTTTATTTTTTTTACAGAAAGTTTTTTGATGGGATATTTCTTATTTGTTACATTTCTGTATTATTTTTTTATGTTGATATGCTTAATTATTGCCTTGCACATGGGATTCGTAGAAAAAAAAATTCTTAGTTTAGTTTATTTCACGTTTATATTCTCTATTAAAAACAGAAATGCCTTGTGAACTTTCTACAGGCACACCCATTCCCCAAATCTTGTCCCTTCCTGGATTTTGTTCTATAGGCATGCATAGTTTTGGTACTATAACAGAGTTCGTACGGGGTCCTGGAATTTCCAAGAAAAATATCAATATTTTCTTATAGAAAAATTAGCTTTATGTAATCGCGCGATTATATAAGGCGAGATTTTTATAAGAAAGTACTGGTAATTTTCCTGAAAATTCCAGGACCCCGTACGAACCCTGTATAAGCTTAATTTTACAAGGATTTTTTTTTTTGAAAGTTTGCGACATTTTATTGAGAAAAGTTTTGTAGCAATATTATAACAATTTAGACATCAAGTATCTAATCTAAACGTTTCCATTCAGCCTGTTGATTATTCCCTGAAGCACCATATTCAATTTAGTGATAATATGCTGAATACGAATTACATTAAATTTCGTCAAAAATACAAAAAAAATTTCAAAAATACAAAATTGATACCGGAAATTCTAAAAGAATAATTTTAATTTATGCAATCTTTAAAAGTCTGTCATTATATAAAATACAAATTATTACTATAACTTTCTGGTTTGAATTCAAAAGTTTGTATTAAAAAAAAGGTCAAACTGGTAACCTGGACGTACGCAGGTACGCCGTGGTGCTTAAGGGGTTAATGTGCTGTTTTCTACAAATACGTGGAGTTTATAGTCAAAGATCGTAATTCAATCCTGAATAAATCAAGATGAAAAGTTCGTTAAAATATCTTTATTATTATTAAACTTCTGGATAAATATCTGGGTTTGGCTTGAAGTCTATACCCTATATTTTTGATGAATAAAGTAAAATGTAATTTAAATATAAAGTAAAGTGAAATTTGTGACCTGGTTTACTGTGCTAAAATTGTTAATGGTAACATACTCTACCACTTTTTAAAGTTTGGCCTTCCGACCACTTTTAAAACACCCAGTATAGGCTACTTTTTTAAAATTTTATTTTTAAGAGAAAAATATATACATGTTTTTTACTTTTTTTTGTAGGATTTTTCGGAATATTATGTATATTTAGTTTTCTGTTAGCTATACTCATTGCAATTATGAGGATAGTTTTTCACTCTTCTTATACAAGATTTATTTCATTTCTAATATGAGAAAATGTTGAAGAAAATTAAAGAAATATATATTAAACAACAGTTTATAAAAATTTTATGATTAAATCTTTCAAATTTTCTTTTAGTATTTAAAATTTTCATGCGTAAAATTATATAAATTTCATGCGTGAAAATATTTGGCAAAATCACGTGAAACTTTTTAATAATCATAATTTCAATATTCATTTAAGTTTTTTTTAAATAATGCATAATTACAGACATAAGTGTTTACTAAGATTATTCCAGATATATTTTAGAGCAGTGCTGTGCCATTTTATGACTGGTACAATTGTATTTTTGTGTGTGCCACGCAATTTTTCACGAATGCTATATTGATTTTATTTATTTTTTCCCCAGAATTATCTTTATATGTGTTTTGTTGGTAGAGATATATTTTAGTCGTTAAAATTTAAAATTCCGTATCTTACTGTCTACTACAGTGGTGATAAGACTTATTGGATCATTTTTTAATAGACGCTAACTGCTGGGCTGATTTGTTACCCACGCGGTTTAGAGTTTTATTTTTTCACTCTGTAATCAATACTGTAGATCAAGGCTGTCCAACGCGGCGCCCGCGGACGCCATGGCGCCCTTTGAAGGTTTTCTTGGCGCCCTTTCGAAAGTTTCTTTTTATTGAGGATACTTTCACTTTCGAAACCGGTTCCGAAAGTGAAAGTATCTCAATAAAAAAACTTGTAATCAAAATCGAAAAAGTAGAAAGGAGCGTGCATAGAGATTGCCCTCAGTTATCTAATGCAAAAAAAAAAAAAAAAAAAAACATTTAAAAATATTGAAATGTGAACGAGATATCTTAAAATATTTCCTCCATAGGATTAACATTAGCGAGCGGGTGATTTCGTCTGAGTGAAGTAGCCTCTTGAGGTTGAAATTCATTCTATGTTGCACCCAGGATGCTTTAACATCCCAAGGACACATAATGACATTTAGATTTAAAAATTAAGCATTATTTTGTCTTACTTTAAAAAAATTAAACTCATTTCAAAATCAAAGTGTATTTCTGAAGTTTTAACCTAGTATAATATAAAATATATACGTATAAGACAAAAAATTCGATTTTTTATCAACTTTTTTGATATAGAAAGTAAAAAATTATTACATGTTGTTGGAATTCTAGATTTGTACACTTTATGAAGAAAATAATGAATTTGAAAATTTTTATGTATGTCAGAAAATATCACAGAATAATAATAAGAAGCATTCTACACTTTCTCATAATCGAAATAAAATTTTAAATATTTTAGTGTTGATTTTTTAAATTCATCATTGTTTTAAAAATTGTACTATTGTTTTAACAAAATTTCTCTTCTTATTAGAAAAAAAAAAAAAAAATTAACAGATACAGAAAATTTTAATCCCCAATTTTGACTAGTTTTTTTTTATTTATATATTTTAACTTTACTGAAGTGCATTAAAGACGCGTAAAAAGTGAAAAAAAAATATATATCACTACCCATAGGATACAGTGTTGTTTATATACTTGATCGTTAATTTAGTTCTTCGCTGTGAACAGATTTGTATTAAACTAATTAAGTTTCTGAAGAAGTGAAATTCATGAACTTACCACTATTATTAAAAGAAAAAAAAATAACACTGCTTCGATGTATTAATGTTATTTCCATGCGTTTTAATATTATTAACTAATAACGATTTGTAATTTATTGCATTTTGTTAAATATTTTGATTCGTGCTGTTTTATTAGACCATTGGATGTTTTATATTCGATTTGATTACGTATTGACATTTTTTTTCAAACCAGTATTAAATGATCTTATTTTATGTATATATACATTAATTTTTAAAATCAACTGTTCAGCAATTCGCAATAAAAATAATTGAATTCTATAAAATTTTCCATCTTTTCAAATATGAATGCAATTATTATCAATATAGATTAATTATATATTTTCAAAACGTACCTGGATTCAATAAATTTTTGTAAGGAAATTTAGGGAGGGAGGGGGGCATAATCTAACGTTCGCCCCTTTTCAATACTTTTTTTTGAGAAAATGTCTTGGTCTATGGGCGTACAAAAGATTTTCGTTGGGGGAAGGAGGGTAAAAGATAGTTGTTACCTAGCTTTGTCCGCAAAAACAATTCAATAACATTTTTGTAAAAAAAGAAGGTGAACGAGCTTCCTGTATATAAAAAATATCCCCAGTAATTTTCTGCATGGTTTGAAAAGTACAGTCTTCATTAATTAACAATTAATGTACTGATCTCTACTATGAAATAAGGCGAAGATTGCTATTCGGATATAGTTGTCCACAAAAATAAGCACATCTATGCACTCTTATAAAGGGTTACAACTTAAGATCACGAAAATTAAATCTATTTGTTCAAATTGAGTAATTATACAATTTTCAAGAATATAAGTAAAAAATAAAAATGCGAAAATGAAACATTTGTAACTCAATTTTAATCAATATCTCATCAATAACATGTCAATATTTAAAAAATCTAAATTGAAGAAATTATGTATATCTGATGTCCTAAAACTTTCTCCGAACTCTGTACTTTCATTACAAAATAGAAAATTGATTCGATTTTTTTAGAACTTTTCTTTATCAAATGAAAATTTTGTAATGAAGTTTATGTCATACTCGTTAATTTAGAGAGACCCATTGAAATACTTGGTAATGTAATTGCTGTTCCGAAAAAGAGAACAAAGTTTTACGCGAAAGAATGAAAAAGTGTAATGTTGGCTTCCACGCACATACATCTTTAACAACTTACAAAATATGAATTTGTGAACTCTGAACTTTCACTTTAAATGTATTATTTGAGATTGAGATCCAGTTAGTTAGAAAATCAGAACATTATCGTGAATTCATCATAATTTTCACCAAATCAACATTGTTGAATTTTATCCTTGCTACATAAAGCATTATCACATAGCTTCTAAACCTTTCGAATGTTGAGTGCCACTATTAACGAATAGTAACTTTCATCTTATTTAATAGCAACATTTCTCTCAATAAGTAAAGTGGATAATTCTTTCTGGAAATAGTGGTACTCAAAATTCGGAAGGTCCGGAAGCATTGTCCTATCGATAGATTATATTTGTGACAAGAAAGACAAAGTACCATGAATGTAACTCAATACTCAAATTATGGATATACTGAAGAGCTTTTATTATGTTTTCTACAATACGTATCATTCAGATGGTTATCCATGAAGATGTCCCTCAAAACATAAGAGAAACATCACCAGCCTGAGCATGTACGAAGAAGCTGTACTTGATGCTGTATTTTTATCATCGTACATCAGAGATGCCAAGTCTCCGGCTTTTTGGATACCAGTATTTTATTACCGAAAATGTTGTTTTATTTAATCGGAGATTTCTACGATTTAAAAGGAAAACATTTTCTCTAACAAAATACTGGTATGCAAAAAGCCGGAGACTTGGCAACTCTGGTACGTGAATGACATGATATTTTTAACCGCTCACCAATGCGATATACAATAAATCGTTATTCATCAGACTTCACAACTCTTTCCACAGTAACATATTTACTATATTCAAGTGTCCTGTGCAGCCAAACCTACAGATTACATCCAGGAAACCAAGACACTTTTAATGGTAGTCTGCTGTAAAAACCCATACCTAACAAACTTGGATAAACTATGTGCAAATATATTCGTAGTTGTGTAGTAATACGCTATCAAACGAGTCATAAATAGCTGTCTATTTTCTTTTACTAATAGAAAAACCCTCGATGTCCAAAGGCTTCTATGAAGTGTGGACATTTATCATCCTGGCATCTACTAGGGATTTATCTTCCATTTTCCTTTTATTAAAGATAATAATGACAGCAGCTCCTCAAATTTTATAGCAAACATTTTTGAAACTACAGATAACTCAATATGAGCTCTCGGTATATCACACTCTCGTCTATAACGAAATCATTTAACTTAACAATCATCTCTATTGTACGCACACGAGCCAACAAAATCACAGCTCAGTGTCTCAAGAATTTATGATGGACGTTTTAAAATTTATCGCGTGTCGTATACTTTAGTCAAATGTATTCATTTGGTTACGCTATGGATAGTCAAAATGTTCTGGTCAATCCAAATCCATAAGATTTTTTAATACCCCCAAAACGATTCTAAAGAAGACTAAAAGTGATGAAAATACAAACGATATAAAAAAGTAAATCATTTGCTGTTAGAATAAGAAAACAGGCTAAGCTATCAATGAGAAATCTCAGTTTTACCTTACTTTTACGGTATCTACTTGAACAACCACTTTTCTATATCTTCTCTTTTACGATAGAAATAATCTAATTTATCACCAGATCAACAGATTCCGTTCTTCTGTTGCTTTTTTATCTATATCTCTTTGAGCGACCAATTTTTTTAAAAACAATTATATGCAATTCTTTACAATTGTATAGGATTATTCACTACTTCAAACATTGAGGGATGGAACAGCACAGTAATACGAACATTTTTTGTATGGGATGGAATTGGATTGAATGCTGGATTCCAATCAATTTATTCAGTCATCAATACAAGGTGTCTCACTGCAAGTCGAACCCGAGTTTTCGTTCATATCTTTAACGATAATGAAAGTATTTTTCAATATTTTCGATAGACATACTTTTCTTTCTATGGAATGTGATAAAGTTTTAAAAATTACTCAAAATGGCTACGATCTGCGTCCAAACAACACTGACCTAGACGCTTCAGCATTGGAATGTAGTTCATGGTATACATGGATCAATGACTTAATTACAGTGAGCTTCCCGTGATAGCTATCACATTTCACACAAAGTAAAGTATGTCTGTCGAGTACATCGGTAAAATATCTTCTTTAATATTAAAATTGTGAACAAAAACTTGGGTTCGACTTGCAGTGAGACACCATGTATTTATGGCTGAGTAAGTGGAATGAGACCCAGTTTTCGAATACAAAAAAGTCTTGTTTTAGGGAGCTGTATCATCTTTCAAAGTTGGTTCACGCGGTATCTAATCCCTCTCTATATGCTCCCTTTCTAAAGATTTAGCTGCATTGTGTCATTATATAGTATGAACACAAAATTTTTCCCTTATTACAAAACGTAAGCACGAAATAAGCATTGAAAATATTAATGTAAAATTTTTATCATTGCGTTGCCCTGTTCTTAAAGTTTTTTTAACCGTCCAATAAATGGTGACTATAATTTTTGTAATGGTGGCAATAATTTTTAATGAAACTTCGCTGAGGAAAAAAGGTTCACGGCGTTTTGTGGTTCCATGAAACTAGATCACTCATTCACTGTTCAACGGGAATTTCGACGTTGCTATGGACGCAATTTTGCAGAAACATAAAGCAATGTCATTAAAAGCTTAACGATACTGATAGTATTTGTGACTTTTCAAAAAATGGTAGGCCTAGTGTGAGTGATTAACATTCTCCAAGCTACAAAGGAGGCATACGTTGAAATTTACTGACGTAATTGTTCTTATTACTATCTCGTTTATTCTATTTACAATTTACAAAAATAAACATATGTCTAAGTATAAATGTTTTTGTGCGCAACAAACTTTAGTAATCAGGGAAAGACCTTTTTGCTCACCCTGTACATCATGGATGTCTATTAAATCCTCACACAAAAATATCAGCAGAAGATTAGCCATGCTAATCTGTTCAGACTACTACCACACATCCATTATAGGAAGAAGCCTCCGAAATAAAACCTTTCGTCGAAGTATAATAATCTAATTTTAGCAGAGACACAATGCTTTAGTCCCTCTGGCACAAATTAAATGAGCAAACGCACAAACATAAAAACAAGAAATGTGCCCCTTAACACATCAGTCAGACATAACGGAGCCAAACCAAAGAAATAAACACCAACTCCCATTTTCCATTACGTCACAAAAAAAAAAAAAAAAAAAAAAAAAAAAAAAAAAAAAAATCTTCTAGAAAAATAGTTAAAAACTACTCGGTATAAATGAAATAAAAAATAGATAAAGAAGGACTAGAGTTTGGCAAGCCACGTCTTTTTTCCTCTTCATTTATTCTTTTACTTCATTGCTTTATGTCATCTTATTTTTTCCTCTCTCTCTGTTTTTGAATGTTCGTTCTGGTGGCCTTCTACCGTTCAGTGCTTGCACAGGGATCCTTTCTAAACGAACGTGTTCTTTATATGCTCCTGTGAATTGTTTGGTGAAAGATAATAATTATTTTTTTTGCTACCAGAAAAATAATGCGATATTATTTGTTATAAAAATACTCTGTGTGTTAAAGTTTGTGTATACTTTATTTTAGTGGTGATATTCGGAAATTGTCAGACATTAAAAGCATGGTGATGATTAGAAATAAGTCATCTGAAAGTGTGGGTGTGTGTTTACAAAGTGCTTAGTATATAAAAGGTGAATTCGTCTTGGTAAAATATATTTCATTTCTTGAAAAATATTCAGTTGCTTTATAAATAAGAATATTACATCCTCTCCATTGTATTTATATTGTGCACAGTGAAGTGCATTCAATATTAAGCTAAAAGCTGAAGATAATATTCAGAATATAAATGCGAATCTTATGACACGAGATATTATTAAATTAGAATTATCCTAATAAAATTACACGACGAAGATTATGCATAACGCCTGTTATGTATTATTTATGATGATGTTATGAATAATACATTTATTTATATGGAAATATTATGACACACAGAAATTTATTTTCCAGATGTTTCACATATCTTAATTTGACAAATTCATAATTTCCCAAGAAAAAATATTTATTTTAATACAGCGATAAATATTTTTTTTTTTTACTTTATTATTTAAACAATTATTCATTCCACTGGATTTACTAATTTATCCTATTTGTACAAATCCTTTCTAGTCAATAAAACTGTATCAATTTTCCGTTTTAGCATTTAATGCTATAATTCCTGAGTAGTTCCTTTATTTATTCAAATATTTTTCAGAGTATCTTTCTGTATTTACTTTGTCTAGTCTTTCGTTAGATTTGATACTTTTTTACAGATGTTATTCTTTCAACCAAAAGTTTATTTTTAAATTTATATTTTGTGTTATATTTTTGTGAATTGGAAGGCTACTCATTTTCATTGTTAGTGCACATACCACGATATTAAATTATTGTAATATCAATGAAAGTATCATTGTAATATCAATGAAAATCGTTCTTTTTCGAAGTGAAAAGATACATGTCTAGTCATCACTGTTATTGAAAGCAAATAAAATAAGGATATGTGACTGGCATAAAGTGTGTCAAGAAAAAATATTGTGTGTATAGTTATTGATTTAACCTGGAATAATACATAGTGAAAGCACTTATTTGGAGTTAATCATCTGTCGCCGTTGTAATCAGTTACCAACATGAGGGGACAACAGAGGAATCCATATCATACCATGATGTTTGACAGAAAACCTGTCCTCGTAAGTAGAAACTCTTCTATATTGTCTGTTTAGAAATCATTAATAGATGAAGTTAGCTCACAATTCTTACATTATTTGAAGTGTTACTTAACACAATTAAAAAATTGAACATATTTATATTTTCCTAAAAAGTTTCTATTAACGATTAACTATTTAATAATTTTTGTTTAATTAATATGTATTTTTTGTTCTTAAGGATTAAAATGATATCTTATTTCTTTTTTAGCTTTAATAAAGAAAAGTATTATTATTATTATTGTTATATACTTTTAAACGCAAAATAGTTATCAATATTACAGAGTAATTGAAAATACAATTTAATAATTTAAAGAAGTAATTAAAGCACTAAAAGAGTGCCTCTATTTATTAAAATAAATGTTTCAAAAATCTTTCATTAAAAAAAAATGATTAAAAAAATATTTATTTAAAATAGTTCAGAGCAATTAACAATTAACAGTTTTAGATTAGGAAGATTTGTTTAAGTTATTTGATAGTTTTGCTAAAAAACGTCTATTCCAAAGAAAATATTTATACTTTTTAAAGAAAGTGTATTGAAAAAAAAAACACTTAAAAATGGTTTAAAAAATATGTTTTAAATATAATTATTGAGAACTATATATTTACATGACAATAACTCTAACAGATATGAGACATTTTATTCTATTGCGCGCCCTCTGTTCCATGATTCGTACCTGATTGTTTTTTATTTCCATTTATTCTAAACTGAAAATTTTATTTCGTATCAAATTAAAAGAGGCTGATCCCAATTCTCTCATAAAACGTACATATAAAATTTTATATACAATAATCTGATTTGTTTTAAGTAAATTATCTTCTAGCCATTTTTATTTTAATCAAAATTTTTGAAAAATTATTTAGATAAATAGAAATAACCTTAAACTTTTTATGACTTTTAATTACTCTTTAATCTTAATGACAATTGGAGATCTGAGGGAAAGAAAGGTGGTGGTGTGAGGGGGGGGTGCTGTTACGTCACATTTTCCTCTAAAACTGTTTTATTTTATGCATGAAGATAATCTATCATATGGTAAAGCTAAAATACTAAAGTGGTAAAATTATAGTCGTGAAGATGTGTGACATTCTTTTTAATATTTAATATTTTCATATTTAATAACTTAAATAATATTAATGTTTTTTTTTTAAAATATTTGTAAATTAAATCTTCTGCGCGCTTCTAAAAGTTTTTCTGATAGAGTTGGGTACCACCTGTTAACATATTAACTATATGCTACCAAAAAGATAATAAATCAATAAAATTTACAACGAAATACTTTTACTTCAATCTTTCTCTTAAATATTATGCAAATTAAACAATTGATTATAAAGATAAATTGTTTAACATTTAAAAATTTTATGTTTTCATGCAATGCCTAAAATTTTAGATTTTGTTTTTATTTTGTGAATTAATCTTGCATTTCGTATTGCAACCAAAATTTAATTTTAAAGCAAACAAAAATGTAGAAAACAAAGTTTTTCGTCCATTACTTCCTGATTTAATTCCTTACCAAAGTCGCCCGAATCCAGTTCGGGAAACAGTATGTTCTTCGAACGAGCAGTGTTTCTGGTTATTCAAATAATATTGGATTTGTGCATTATCGAAGTTTTTTTATTTTATGTTTATTTATTTTTTAACGTAAAAACCCAACTGAGTTCGCTTTCTTTCAAATGGACATTTGAATATATAATTCATTATTCAATAATAGCCTTGTGAATTTTAACATTGCTATCTAAGGGTAATACCGACAGAGTGAAAAATGTCTAAGCCGGGAATCGAACCTGGATCCTTGTAATATAACGCTCCAATACCTAATCTCCCACTCACATATGTCGGCAACGCTGCACTTGCAGCACAAGATACAAATATCAGAAGATGTAAGAAAATGTCACAAGATGTAAATTGCTTATTTATATACTGAAAAATCACGCTTAAATAGCAATGTTAAAATTCACATGTTTATTATTCAATAACTTCGGAAAAATTTCACTGCTGAAAATTAATTGAAAAATTAATTAAAATTACTTATAATTCATTATTTTCATATTATTCTTATTATCCTTAAGAGTAAGGGAAAATTTCCATACTGTTCAGGGGATAAAAATTAATAAATATAAAAACCAAGATAAATTATCTGAAAACAAAATGACAGAATTTTTCCGAAATTTTAAAACTGTTCAGTGATACTAAATTTATTTTATACTCATTAAGCAATATTTCGTTTCTCTATGAATTTGAAAATTATTTATTTACATTTTAGAGGATAATGTATTTCGATTAAATTTTTTTAGTGTCTATATGTTTCGGGTTACTTTGCATGGTATGGGTTTGAAGCATGAAGGTGCTAATTCCACTACTTATTACATCATCAATCAGCAATGATGGTTAATTGAATAAATTATATTTCTAATTATGCATTGTAGGACATTTTTATACAACCGGAAAAAATAAGCTGAAACAAAAATTCTTGTCTTATAAATGGACACTTATAATATGGAAAAATTATTTATGCTCTGCCTAATAATTAAATTACTAAAAAAATGACTTATTTCTTTCATTGTTATTGACAAATTTCTCTAATTGAATCAGTCATTTTAGAAAGAGCACTTGTCCTAAAAATGAACTTTTCAGCAGACACAAAAACGTTTTTCTGAGAAATATAAAGATACATTTTTTTAAGTGTCTACCTTAAGTTACAATAAATATAAGAGTTAACAATAGTTGACATTGTTGAAATTTCTTCATAATCTATAAATGATGTAATAAAAATAAAATAAAATTTGGGACAAGTGTCCTTTCTATAAAGAAATGAAGAAAAATTATAGAAAAGGAGATAGTTTGACTTAAAATAGATAGAATATGTATTACAAAACTTACAAAGAAGATACATTGAACATATAGATCCTGGGGCGATTTAAGTCCTCAATATATTTGCATTATTGGGGACTGGTCCTTTATGTGCTTCTCCAATTGGCAGCTCAACTTCATCTTTCAGCTTAAGTGAGAACGAGTAGCTGTTTAACCCATCAATGAATTCTCTTGTAGTGACAATGTCAGATACATATTCAAAGTGCATAAAAGATGGTGGCTGAAATCGCACTTTAGCATTTTTTGGCACATTTCTCTCTGTAAATTCTTCTGAATTCTCCCTTCTTTTGTACCAGTGATGGCCACCAATTAACAAAATTTAATATGTCGTCCGTCTAAACATGAATCATAGTATTTTTTTGGTGTATTTAATATTAACGAATAATATTCTTTTACATCTTAGATTTGATTAACCTTTTTTACCGCTTTTTTTATAATGGAGAAACATTCAATTTGACGAAGCCATTTCTCCAGGTAGCCATGTCTCAAACATGTCCATGGACAAGTGCCTTTTTTAAAGTTGTTTTCCTCTTCCTTTAAAGATAGATAAATAATATCTAAAGACCGCACTGGTGCACTTTCTTTTCAGAAGTGATAGACTATGGGGGAAATATATTATATTCTGCAATAAAACCATTTTTGAATATTTTTCACTAGTGCCTTGTCTAGAATGACCGATTCAATTGAATACACGAGTGAATGAAAGTTGTGTATATGATTCAATAAATAGACTTTATATGATTCAAATTAATGTTAAAAAGTTTTCTGAGAATTTGTCTGAGAGAGTTTAGTATCACCTGGTATTAACAATTTAAACATATGCGATCAAGAAGAAAATGAATCAAAGTATTATAACAAAAATCATTCCGCTTCAATTTTCCCGAAATTTAATTTTTGCCATATAGCACCTTCATCCACTCGTGTATTTAACTAAAATAAATCTACTTCCTGACATTTCATAAGAATCAAATGTTTGCGCTACATGGGTCTTTTTTTGTTTTCCAATATTTCTGTTACTTCAAACAGTTAAATGAATGATGTAGATACAACGTCCGTTTTGGTTAAAGCACGCTAAATTAGGTTCGTGCGTGGGAAATATTTGCGAACATGGTCAATTGAGAGAGTAATCGACCGGTATTTACTCAGTTATTTGTCGATAGAATGGGTGAAGGAAATATTTTTTTCCAGTATGATCTTAAAAATTGCATTCGGTCTATTCCATACAACATACACAGTAAGAAAAAAAACCCTTTTCTTACCGGTACAGTTTCTTAATTTAAAGATTTTTAATTTTTTAATTTCTATTACTTTTAACACTTTGTTTTTTGAATAAAATTGAGATTTCTCGTTTCAAGTCGGTAATGTTTTAACATGGTAACAAATAAGCTCGTGTTCACAAGGGTGTGTTCTAAAATCTATAGCTCTACCTGCATTATTTTTCTTCATAAAAAGTTGGTATATTTTTAACAGAAAAAAAATATATATCAGATGCGGCTCAAGGCTTCCTACTTTTGGGGTGCTGCATAATATATATTCACCAGTATATACTCATATATATTCACCAGTATTTTAGAATGCTAATGTTCGGCTTACATAATCACAGAATTTTACAATTATATTTTACAATTAAATAATCCGAAGATTAGTATTCGAAAATTCTGATGAGAATAAAATGCAGCACCTCCAAAAAGGCAAATCACGAACCGTTTCTGATTTGTACGATTGAAAGCACGTACACTCCTTGGGATTTTCAACGAGTCTGGCACCACTATTTTAGATTGAAAAATTTCTATGTAGTATTTAAATCGCAGCATTTAAAATCTTAGTTTAATCGCAAAATTTGTGTTTTTTCTTCTGCGAACAAATAAGGCAAGAAATTGTATTAAAAATTGTGGTAGAACTTTACGCACCTTGTTTATATTATATTTATTAGATGCAAATCTGCTCTAAGCAACAAATGTATCAAAAACTTGAAAAAAAAAAGGGTGAAACTTCTATTATTTAAAAAGCCAGATTTCATATTAAATTTCCGGTCAACAAAGTGTTAAAAAATAAATACTTAGAAATGAGGGTTTTTTTCCCCCTTGTAAATAATACATAGCTACCACCCTAACAGATTTTTAAATCAAATAAACACACTTTGAACAAGAAATTTTTCTTAAGAAAAGTGATAAATTTTATGGTAGCATGTATGTTTTTTTACTTAAAAGACCCCAAAAGGTTGGCATCTATCGTAATATATTTATATAATAATAAATTTCTTTAAATTTTATGAAAAATTGAAAATTTAAAAATTAATACTTGATAGTTAAAATTAATATTAAAAAAAAATTTACAAGATAATATATCTTACACTGCTCCTACATTACATGATATAATTTAATAGAATTACATTAGTTTTATATTGATTATAATTCCGATATTCAGGGTAGCGACAGATCGGGAAAAAACACAATCAGAACAAGTTGGAAATTGTACGTCAAACGTGACAAATGAGGTGCTTCGTACTATAGCTAGTTATATAAATATTCAGATCTTGATGATTTTTAATTCTGTGAAATGAATTATATCGTCTGCAGATTAATTTCTGTAATAAAATAAGTATCTCGGTCGCTTGACGATTAAACTTCGGAAGCTCCTATAACAAAAAAGCACCGATTTAAAAAAAAAAAAATCAAATTTCTTAATAAATATTTTTATTAATATCTGCTAAAGTTTTGATTCGATTTTTATAAAATTTGAAATGTCTCGACAAAATTCTGCAAAGATAATATGTCTTAAATTTCAAACCATTCGGTTGGGTAGTTTTTGCGTTGTTATATGCGGATGGACGGACGGACAGACGGACGGACCAAGCGACGACAATAGGTGCTACGTATTTATATAATTATGAACGCACCTAAAAATGTGTTGTACCAGTACTTTCTTGTAGAAAGATTCAGCATATTTAACCACACAATTAAATAAGATGAAATTTTCTATAAGAAAATACTAACATTTTTCAATTTATTTTTTACCGTGTTCTTCCCTGATCTGTCACCACACTGATATTGCGCTTACGTATAGATTTGATTTCGCATGCTTATTTCGTTATAAGGGCAAAAAGCTTCGTACAAATATATAGCATATATGTAAAACTTATTTAAAGATAAAAATATTTAAATACAAAATATTGAGTAACGTTTATTATGATTAATAATTGGATGATATAAAATAAACTAAATCAGAATGCTAAAATTCATCTTTGTAAAACAATATAAAAAATATAAAATACACAAACAATGTGATCAATTAATTACCTAAAAGATGACTAAAACACTTTAATAGATGTTAAAAAAATATACTAATATGAATGATGATTTTAGTGTAATTTTTTGTAATGGATCACATTTTTTGTGTATTTTCATAAATTTTTTTATAATTGGATGATGTTTTGAAAAACTACTAAGCCAATATGTCTGTAATTATCAGAGTGATATGATATTTCTACAGATGAAAATTTAGTTTTTATTAATATACAAACTTACCAGTTTTCATAATTTAGCTGATTTTTAAATACCACTATTTCCGAAGAGTATAATTTCCGCTTTATAGTGAGGTGGATATTACTTTTCGGAAATATAATGGTATTTAAATATTCATTAATTGGGCAACACTGCCTATCATAGAATGCTTCCCGATTCCCCCCCTTTTATAGACCGCAATGGAAATTTTGTAACATAAGAAATCATATAGGTACTAGCACGGTATTTGTGATGAGGGTGAACTACGCCCAGAACAAGATATGGCACCCATTTTAATCATAGGATTTTGTGAATAAGGTCTTTTTAGCGACTGAATAATATATATATATATATACATATATATATATTATCACCACTGTAAATTAAACCGTTTCTCCATTTATCCCCATTTTCATTTTTTTTTTATAAAAAAAAAAAAAAATTGGAATTGTAGTTTAGCGTTGATTACACGGCGCAACAGGTCCACATTTGAAGTGAATAGTTTGTTTTTTTATTCTTTGCTGACAAAGCAAAGAACACTTTAGGCAGAACTACTTGAAAACTTTGAAGCTTTCCAATTCAGAGCTTTATTATTGTAGTTCTACGCATAATGCTTCCAGTTATATTTAAACACACAAAATTCCTCGGATTATTTATTCTGATATTTATTACAGGATACCATTAACAATTTGATTAATTTCCAGGACTGGAGACTATTTTTATATTCAATTTTACCACAATTCACAAAAAATTTTCTTTGTCTAGATTTCTCTTGAACAACAGCGTGGGGATAAATTCAAGGGGCTCCTTAGTTGGCCGGTGATACACCTTGCCAATAATATGAGCCATAGAAAAAAGTCAAAGTGCAGTTGTTTTAACTACGAAAGAGGGAATGGCAGAAAAGCAAAAATATGAAAGTATGGTAAGATAATATCTTGCCAGGTGAAAAAAAATCATGCGTAGTTCAAATCCTAGTATAAGTGCATAGCAGAGATTAACTTTTCAAAAAGTGGTACGAATAAAATGAAAAAATAGTACACTGGGACGTAATATTTCCAGAAGTAAAAGGCTTAAACCAAATCACCAAAAGGTTCCATCATCAATGTTCGTGGGAAGAACAAAAAACTATTTACTACAAAAGATGTGAATTTTCTTTTCACTTTGCTTAACAGCATACAACCAACTTGAGTGAAAAATGTGTCCAGACCGGTGATCAAACCCAGATACCTTGGTATAGCGCACCAAGTGCTTTACCAATTAAGCCATCCGGACGACATCTAGTCTGGCACTTCTTTCACTAATATACGTTGGCAAGGCTGCAACTCCGCAGCGCAAGATGGAATGCCAACATGATCACACTATCAATGGGCGTACATGAGACGAATAAATTTCCAGCATCGTATAATATATATTTGAATTTCCAATTAAATTTTCAGTAGGTTGGTTTGTTGGTTGATTTTATGATGACCAGTTATCTACACGAGGGATATAGGCCATAGGAGGGGTGCCCTCCGTGCCCTCCTTCTAAGGGATCCTAACTCGTATTTACGACAAGGTTCGAAGAAAACCACGGAAAACTCCCAACGATTAGGTCGACGAGCGCAACAGGGGTTTGAACCCAGCACCTCCCGTCTACCAGCTTTGGCAGCAGAACCTCTAAGCCACTGGTGGGGTTTAAAATTTTCAGTAGGATTGAAACTACGCCTTAAATAGGGAAAAAGATCTCACAAAGGATGTGAATTTTCTTTTCACTTTGCTTAACAGCGCACAACCAACTTGAGTGAAAAGTGTGTCCAGACCGCGGATCGAACCCAGATACCTTGGTATAGCGCACCAAGTGCTTTACCAATTAAGCCATCCGGACGACATCTGGGTTCGATCCCCGGTCTGGACACATTTTTCACTCAAGTTGGTTATATGCTGTTAAGCAAAGTGAAAAGAAAATTCACATCCTTTGTAGTGCTATTTAAGGCGTAGCTTCAGTCCTACTGAAAATTTAATTGGAAATTTAAAAAACTATTCATTTAGAGTAGATTGTCCGATATAAAAATGAGTGAAAAATATTTTATAACCCCATGCTTCATTATTGCGTAATATACGATCCTTTATTCTCTAGTTCTAGTACATTCCACCACCTCTTCGGAAATTGAATAATCCCTTCTTCCAATTATTTAAAGGTTTCTTAGATGATATTGTATTTCAAGGCTCGTTATCAGCTAGACCGCAAATTATCCCCTTCAATGTTATAGAAAACATTCAATTTTACTTTCACAATTTTCTTCCGCAAAATTTTTAACTTGTTTTTAAGGTTTTGTCCATCTGACGAAACACCCTATTCATCTCACTCCTCTGTCTGTCTGCCACAGAATTCGTACTTGGAAACTGTATAAGTTACAGAATTGAAATTTTGCACACTTATAGCTGAATACCTCCTATCACAACAAATCATAAAATTTTGTAAAAGTCTTATATTATTTTAAATAAATGAATTAATTTAATGACATCCGACTATTTCTGCGATTTGTTTAGATCTTAAAACAAAACTTTAATTTCAGTCTCTTTCGGGTAAGCTGGATGGTTCAGTGTTAGTGCTTTTTCCTCCTAACCCAAAGATTTCGGATTATATTCTCGATGATGGAAGTTGAAATTTTCTATTTTTGCTTTCATTGTCCGATGGATTTAATTAAAAGAACTTTGGTATTTGTTTTTGCCATTTTAAGGGTTTCTTTTTTTTAAGCTAAAATTAAATCTTATAATTAAATATGCTTTTCAGATATATACAAACATATGCTTTTACAATTGTCTGAAAAACAGTTCTTGAATGTTTTTTAATTGGATTTAAAAATAGCTTCCTCTTGTTATAATTTTATTATTAAATTTAATGATGCTGTCATCTATGTTATTATTGATAAAGTGTATTGATTAATGATAAGGATAATTATAAAGTAATGATTTGGATTTACTAATTAAAGGATAAAGTGTTTTGAAAGGAATATTAAACGAAACCCTTAGTGCGATTTTCGGTTACACTTACCCAGTTGCTTCTGTTTACTCTTTTCAAAGGATGTTTCTTTTCTTTGTTCTTAGCAAAATAATTCTAAAAAATATATATACTTAATTTTACATTTCAAATCAATTTCTTAGTGAAGCTGTCGAGTTGTGAATAAGAATTTAACACTTAACATAAAATTAAATTTATATCTTAGAAATATATTGCCGAGTGAAAAGCAAAGAAACATCTTTTAAGAAGATTATAAAGAAAAAAAAAGTTAAAAATTTTAATTTTCTGATGAGAAAATTCAAAAACTTCGGATGCATTCCGAGCTCACAGAATTAATATTTGAGAAGGGAATTTCAGATATGACTATTAAATGAAAGTTTCAAGCGCAGTTTTATAATTTGAAATTTTTTTGGACAGCTGAAAACGTATTTTTAAAGAAATTAATAGTATAGTATTAGTTGAATTTATGGAGCTGTAATATCAGTTTCCGACTGATATTGGAAAATATAACTGAAGTAATTGATGAATCGGTACAAATATTGATCTAGTGAAAAATTTCAATTCTTTACGTTGCTTTAAAATTACAGAATAGCTCAGTTTTTCAAAATATTGTGACTATATTTAAACTAAAATGAAATTTAGACATTATAACTTCATATAATCTTTTGACGTACTTTACAGAAAAAAGAAAAGAAAAGAAAAGATTTTGCGATGTCATGTTATTTTTTATATGAATGTTACAGAATTTATTGGATAATTTAATTGCTTTCCATTTTGTCGATAAAATGCGATCAAAATGTTTTTCTAGTAGCTCATCTCCCATTCTTCTCTGAAAAAAGCTTTGATAGTTCTTTGAGAAATTTTTGTAATAGTTTTTTTAAATATTCTATTTTTATTTATTTAAATTTTATGGGGACATGTCGGAAAAGAAAATATTATTGCTTATAATAATAATTTCTTTTTCATTTACATTCATGGAAATAAAGCTTCCTTTCCCACAAATACGTTTGATATCGCGTATTTTATACATTTTTAGCTGATTTTCGCATTACCACTACATGGATATTTAATATTTTTCCATTATTATTATTTTATATACAGTTGTGCTATAACCTGCACTAAAGAGCTGTGGAAATTTTTTATAAATTGATATTCCAATTCTTTTAAATTATACAATTTAATATAATTTATTAATTAAATAATAAATTTCAGGTGCACTATCAATTGTAATTGAAACGTAATCTTTTCGCTGGAATTTTTTTGTTTAAGGCAGGATTCCTCTATATGTATATGTTTTACTCTATTTGTATTGTGGCTTTCTCAAAATATATTTTTTCGTTCTCAGTAACGCAAAACTGACGCATTCATGGAGTCCTTTTTATATGTAAAAGGACGACATTTTCAGGGTTTATTAAAGTGCTCTGAAATTGAATAGCTTTTTTAATTTTGCCGATAGATATATTAATTACATCTTAGATTATATTTGATTGCTCCCTCATGGACCAGCTTTCGCCGACTGTCATGTCTCAAAAATCGGTTCAAAATACCAACTTTAATACCACTTTCTGCAAGATCTTTTACATTCATAGGAAAGGCAAAAACGCTATTTGAAGTCTTCGTATCTGAATTAGAATACCTGCAAGTTTCATGCATTTAAAAGTAAAAATAATTTCATGTATTTGAGAACAGATTTGTAAATGTTTATATCAGCTACTAATCCTTAACTGCTGTGACAAAAATTGTCTCATAAGTATACTGTGAGCGGTCTCTGAGACTGCTTGATTGAAATATGAATAAAACTCTAGATTTACTCATGGGATACTGTTTCTGTACTAAACTTTATGTTTAAAATTCAGATATTCTCAGACGTCTCTAGCGATAGTATACCTAGCTCCAAAAGAAACAAAATTTCACTAGTATCTAACAGTTAAACTGAAAATCATATATTCTAATACGAGCAAATCTTGTGTGTGTGTGTGTGTGGTTATTATATATATATGCAAATTTTATCTTAAAAAGGGCTCTAACGATTTTGACGAAAATTTGTATCCTACCGTTTTGGGGCACCAGAAGACCATTAGGCTAGGTCACATATTCAAGAAAATTCGATTAGTGGGTCATTTTGGGTGATCATGGGTCAGGGTCAAGCTAATTGTATCTAAAAAACGTTTCAAGCGATTTTGAATAAATTTTGTATCCTACCATTTTCGGGCACGAGAAGACTACTGGGCTGGGTCACATGTTCGAAAACTTTCGATTAGTGGGTCATTTTTGGCTCAACGCGGGTCAAGTTAATTTTATCTAAAATACGGCTCTAACGATTTTGATTAAATTCTGTACTCTACGAGTTTCGGGCACGAGAAAATCACTGAGATAGGTCACATGTTCGAGAAAATTCGATTAGTGGGTCATTTTGGTCATTGGTCATTATGGGTCAAGCTACTTTTGTCTTAAAAACGGATCAGAGGATTTGAACTAAATTTAGTATCCTACAGTTTTAGGGAACGAGAAGACTATTGGGCTATGTCACATGTTTGAGAAATTTCGAGAAGTGGGTCATTATGGGTCAAGTTATTTTTATCTTGAAAACGGCTCAGACGATTTCAACTAAATTTTGTATCCTACGGTTTTTAGGCACGAGAAAATCATCGGGCTAGGTCACATGCTCGAGAAAATCCGATTAGTGGGTCAGTTTTGGGTCACTGTGGGTCAAGCTAATTTTATCTAAAAACGGCTCAGACAATTTTGACTAAATTTTATATCCTACGGGTTTCGGGCGCGAGAAGACAATTGGGCTTGGTTACATGTTCGAGAAAATTTGATTAGTGGGTCATTTTTGTCATAGGTCATGATATTTGAACTCAAAACTAATTTTGACCGAGCACAGCTCGATCTTCCCTGCTCGTTGCAAGTTAAACTGTGAAAGTTGAAAAAAGCAGCTGTCTATGAGACCCATAGTAGTTAAGGGTTAACTCCTTCGCGACGAGCCATTTACTCGTCTTAAAATAATGTAAAGTAACATAAAATAAACGTATAAAGTATTCGGGCCGTTTGGGGTGATCCTTGAATTTAAAACCAGTATTTTAGTACAGAAATTTTCACTTTATGTAATCAAAGAATTTCAGCGATTAAAAAAAAGCGAAAGTTACTGGTGTAGCAAATTAAAGAATTAAAAGAAGTCTAAAAGACGCTCTTCGTGAAGAGGTTAATAAACAAAGAGTTCGCTAATAAACAAAGAGTAATGTTTCTCTCGAGTATAATAAAAGTTTAACACAAAAAATATGAAAGTTGCATCATACAAAAATTTCCGTAGTGGTAGATACAGTCGTTTCTTAATACCTCTATGTTTCCAAAATTCTATAACTAGCGATTTGTTATCTGTTTTCTCTGGATTCATTTGTGCAATGGATTACAGTGAAAAGGAAGTTAAAAATAGTTATTCATTTGAGATGAGGTGTAATTGTTCAACTGTGCAATTCTTGGTAGAACAATTAAAGAACATTGTGCAACTAAGTGAATGAGCTTCTAAAAGCACGTGCTGTGTAAATTTACACTCTATGACGCATGCCTATTTTCATTCATAATGTAAGAAAAAAATAAGATGTAAAAAGCACGCTAAGAAATCATTTCGAAAGGAGATAATATTCCATTTTAGTGGCGGTGAATATAATTTTGAAGCATCTTTTATTCATTTCTTTTAATAACTTGTGCTGTTTTCTTTTTTTCTCTGCTGGCCCATCTCTCGAAATTTGAGTTTATGTGTGCTTGTGACAGGTCAGAGTAATAATTATTGTACTTACTAAAAGTATACTTACTTATACTATTAGTAAGTATTCTAATGGTTTATTTATTTTCACATTCACAACGGGAAACGAGAATTATCGTTTTTAGTCAAAAAACATCATTGACTAAGGGCGTGGCTTCCACTATACAGAAAATGCGATTTATATCATGTTGCCCATATTTTTTTAGATTGTAAGAAATTTTACAACAAATCCGCGCATTGAATGATATTTACTGATCCATAAACTTGAGAAAACTATCTAGGGAACAATTTAAGGAAGACTTTTAGAAGAGAGAGAAGCTACTATTGTTTTAAAACACAGATTTCACAAAACACATACGGACACGAATGTGTTAATATATTTAAATAGATAGTAAGAACTTTAAGATTTATAATGTTTAAATCTTTCAAAGGCTTTTTTTTTGTTTTGTTTAATTATCTGTGTAACTCTTTTAATTACAATATCACTAATTCAATAATAAAGTTAAACTTTAAAGTATTGAATAAACTGGTGTGATGCTATAAAAGCATAAAAAAACTTCTTAAAAACACCATAAAGTAAGAAGTTCTTTTATGCTTTTAAAGTTAAAATTAAAAACTTTTGTTTCGAGTAAAATAAATAAATTTATATAGAAGGGAGCCTTTCACAGTGAATCAGAGACGCTTTTTAAACGAAGTTTGTGTTTTCAGTGATACTTCGTTCGGAGTATTCGCCGACCACATTTCAAGTATGGATATTGTTGTGTTTGAAAGTTGCGAAAAGGAAAATACTTTTTTGAACCTAAAAGGTACTTATTTAACTCTGTTATTGAAAATATATCTTCAGTCTAATTATACGTGTTATTCCAGTTTCAATATCAACCATATGCTTAACTATGTCTCTACTTAATACCAAGGAGTTAATTCTATCAAAGCCGAAGGAAGACGTGTGCCATTTTTTTAACAAATTTTAACCATTTTTTTAAATTACATTGAGACAGGGAATGCTGGTACACAATGAAACAGTGTTTAACTGTGTAGCATTACAATTATATTTATTCTATAATAAGTAATATGCATTACATGTTACTTTAATATGTTTATATCTTTTAGACATGGAGGCCCACACATAGGGGGCACTTTTCTCTCTTTAATACCACATAGCAGCTACAAATTCAAGTCAGTTTATCAGTTATTTATCAGTTTTTGGACCATTCAAAGTATTTCACAATACAGCCGTTTATAAATGAATGCTCAGAAATCCGTACATAACCATGTCATGTACTAGATTGCTGAATAAGCTAATCAAACACATAAAAAATAAGCACTGTCTGACTATGTGCTAGGTGTGGCACACAAAGAGGCGAATATAAAGTAATTTTAAAAATGTTTTGCTTCTTGTTTATATTCATTTGAATTTCCACTTTTGGTTATCCGTCAAGTAGTTCTTTAGTCATGCTTAAAATCTAGCTACATTCCAATCTTATTTTGCAACGACAAAAATTAATTTAACATTACGAGTTTCAAACTTTAAACTTCCATAATTCCTAACCTAATTGACCGAATGACTTCCCTTTGGTATTGTACGGTAAAATTTTCCGAAAAATCCAAATATGATGCCAAAATTGGGTATTTCTATTGAAATTTTCAGAGTTTGGTAAAATTTCAGTATGAAGATGATGCCGTAAGCTTATTTGTTTTTCTAAACATAAATTGAAAGACAACAATTTCCAGTCGAATGGCTATTTTTTTTTCTTTTTCTTTTTCCTGGCACAATTTGGTGATTAAAATGTATGGGGTGATGTCTTTTTTTAGGCCGACTGCACTTTAAACTAGAGATCGACCAAAATTTCGGTTTCGGTTTCGGCGCAAAATCGGAGTTTCGCCGAATATTCGTTTTCGGTGAAACTGCTACCAAAATTTCGGCCTGACCGAAACTATCTGTATTTCAAAATCTCGTTCCTTCTTTCGGAAATTTTCAACCTTACTCATTGATATGAGTTGTATCGGCTCAAATGAGACACTGTTTATTGCTGTGAACTCCACTGTTTATCATTATCCGTCATGACTAATTCATGATGCGAGTGTAAATTATAAAGCAAGCAATGCATATATGACTAAACTTAAAAGACGCTTATCACGTGATCTTTAAAAACTTGAAACTTAACGGTAATAGAAAATTTTTACTTTGGAACTCCAGATTGTTTCGAATGCTTTATGAGAAAGGTGTTAAGACATATGAAGATTTACGAAATTTGTTACAAAAGATATATCGAGGTATGTATACTTAAAATATTTTTTTATTAGATGAAATTCGTGTAATTGGAAACTATTTCTGTGTTATAGATAAATTAATTACGTTTTATTTTATATGAAAATAAATAGTTTTGGTATAGAGGCACAGGGAGTCAACTTGGCACCTTTTCAAACCTGGTGCCATTTCAATACTTTCTTAAGGAGGCAGGGAGTGGCAAAGCCTTTTGGGGGGGGGGGGGGGGGGGAGGAGGGAGGCGGTGAGATAGCAAAGATTTATTTTGATCTTATTGTGTACATTCTAAAAGAAAATTGACAATTGTTACATTTTTATCCTTTTATATATACTTAAAATTAGCTAAAGTACAAAATAATGTTAAATATGTCTCACTTTGAGAATATTGAAATGGAAAATAAAGTTTATAATTAATAATTTCTAGGCTTAAAATGTCTTAATACTTATTTTCTTTTTTATTCAAATTGAACAAATTATTTTAACTTTTGTGCCATAAAAATGTTTGTACAAGATTTTAAACAATTAATAATAATATTCAGCAATATTTAAATATATATCTATATTTAAACGTCTATTAAATTAATAATATTTATATTTATAAAATTGTTAAAATATTTTCAATGTTAATTTCCTAAAAAACTGTGGTAAAACTTTTAAGTATTTTTATTTCAATCTGTTTAAATGCAACATATTAACAAACTGAAAATGTGAATATATTAAAAAATTAAATATTCATTATTGAATTTGTTTTACATTACAATGTTAATTAATTATTAACTACAACGTTAATTAAATATTGATATGCCTATAATTATTGTTTGTTATAAAATAATAAAATACAAAAGTTGTATTATTTATGCTTCATTTTTGTTTGAAACTTATACACACACATATATATGTACGTTTGTTTGTTAGAAATGTGGTTCAATACACGTATAATTAATAAATTAATTAGTAACGTAATTAGTTATTATTAAGTAATTATTAATTATTTGTTATTAATTAATTAATTAATTAATAACTATATACATTTATGTATGTATTAATCAGTTTTTTAATTTTTTGCCACTTTTGGTTTCGGTTTCGGCCGAAAGTGGGAAGATCACCGAAATTCGGTTTCGGTTTCGGTCTTAAAAACCTGTTTGGGTCGATCTCTACTTTAAACTCACAGAGGGGCTGGAGCTTCAGAAACAAGTCTACTATCGAATTGTAGACAAAAAATAATCGCATCACAGAAAAAAAAAAAAAAAATCTGAAAATAAACAAGATTAATATGCAATTTAGCGTACCAGTTTAGTCGCTTGACTTTATGACGTGAAACTGTTGAGATACAATTAATCTTATAGTTTTATTCTAGTTCTACGAATGAAAAATATGTTGGCTGTTTGTTGCTGGTTATTTCTGAAATGTTTCGAAATCTCGTAAAACAAGACTTAATGTCCAAAATGTAACGTGCTACGAGCTTATTCGCTCACATTCAAACTGCTTAAACTCACTGAAGACCCGAGCTTCAAACGCAAAAGCTGGTCTACTATTGAATGGTAGACAGCAAAAATAATCGCATCTGAGAACAAAAAAAGAACCTACGAAAATAACAAAATGACGATTGCAGACCTTAAACCTGTGGAATTCTCATCGGAGTCTGCGGGAGGTATACAACTGCTCTTGCTGGCAAGTGCGTCTATCAAACAAAAAATAAACGTAATGCCTGGAACAATATACGCGCAGGTAGTTAGTTCTTTTCATAGCTTCTGCGAGGGTTAGAATGGAAGGATTATTCTTTTTATTTTATTTCATTCGGCTTCTTCTTTTAATTCCAGTGCACTCTGGATGATCATTACCGTTTTTATAATGGCAGGAAATATTTCGGGTGTGGTGATAAAAGAAGATGACGCGAGATTATTTTTTATGCTATGTAATTTATGTTCACTGAGATTTTTCAAAGTTAAATGTTAATGGATTCTTGTAGGAACTTCTGTGCAACATTTGCCAAGTCGAAAATTCATAAGAAATTTTAATGTATGAACTTTAATTACTGCGCTCAATGGGGAAAAATATTTCAAGTGCATTCGTTTTTACGCATTTTTTTTTTTTAACTCTTGATACTTAGTCTGTTGATAAATATCATGAAATATATCTTTGAATTGAGAAAGTTTTTCTTCTTTTTTTGAGAAAATTTTCAATAAAATTTGATTAATTATTATTTATTTAATTAGTTTTATTATTTTATGAATTAAATTTTCAATAACATTTTATCACATAAATATAGATAAAATGCTTAAGTGATACAAAGAGGAACACAAAAAGGCTTATAAAAACCTTTTAATGATCGACATATCATTAAAAGGTTCTTATAAGCCTTTTGCATTCTTCTTTGTATCACTTAAGCATTTTATCTATATTTAAATTATAATTAGTTATCTTATTATGTGATTATGTAACATTTTATCAGTTAAATGTTCAATAAAATTTGATTGTTTATTAATAATTTAATTAGTTTTACTAGTTTATTATCTTTTACTCTTTTTAATTCTTAACTATTGGCAAGACGAAAATTCTCGAAAAAAGTTAATTTATAAATTTAAATTATCGCTCTCAATGGAGAAATTTTTTTGAGTGCATTTATTTTTGCGTACCTTTTGAGTAAATTTATGATATTGAAATATAACGCTTTATATAAGCCCACATTAATCACATAAGAGGTATTATGATATATGCCTTTACAATAAAATTTTTCTCACAAAATTCTTCATAAAATTACATTGTTTTAATTGTTTATTTGTTATTTAGCCAATTAAATATGATAACATCATAGCTCATTTACTAAAAGGGTCGTTTTGTAAAAAGATGCAATTGAAAAGCTTTCATTATACTTATTCGGGAACCAAATATTTTAAAGGAGCTTTGTCAACGAATCTTGGTGGAGTAACGAATAGTAAGAACATTTAAAGTTCTAAATTTTATATGCAAGCATGTAATGGTCTGCCTAATTCCTAGGCATTAATAATGTAATATTGATTCGCCAAGGGCTAGAATAAGAATGACATGCAGTGATCTTTACTGGCGAGTTTTGAATACACGTTTAAAAACAGATTACAAAGTACTGATTTTTTTTTTTTTAAATCTATATTAATACGACATAAGTAATTAATACAGATTAAAACTAATAAAATCTAAGTTTCAACTACGTAAATATGTCAAAATATGTACTTTTTTAATTATGACAGTCTTTTATTTAATGAGCGATTTTAACTTTTTTATTTGATTATCTGCTTTTAATTTTAATTAAACTCTTAATCGTTTATTAATGATGTTTTTCGGTTTTAAAAAAAATCGATTTTTTAGTCCTAGTGGATTTTTTTTTTCGAAAGAATGGCAATTATTTTATTAATAACTTAACAAGTGAGAACATATTATTTTGAACTCATAAATCATTTCCCGAAGTTTCTTCGTCCAGATTTTCAATCATACTCAAAAGTACTGTCTATTAAGTACCGATTTTCAATATATATGTATACAGGGTGATTATAATTAAAGTTGCACTTTCAAAAGGCTGTATAAAAAGAACCACTGGTCAGAAAAAACCGGATATTTCATATAAGTGAAGCAATGGGAATTTGCTTTGCGAAAGAAAAAGAAATGTTCAAAAGTTGACCGATAGATGGCGCTGTACTCGTCATAAGATGCCAATTAAAAGACATGACATGCTGTTGTAGCATGTAATGTGCGTTGTGCATGTCACGTCTTTTAATTAGCATCTTATGACGAGTGCAGTGCCATCTATCTGTCAACTTTTGAACATTTCTTTTTCTTTCGCAAAACAAATTCCCATTACTTCACGTATACTCAGATGAAATATCAGGTCATTCTCCCCAGTAGTTTTTTTTTCAGCCTTTGAAAGTGCAACTTTAATTATAATCACCCTGTATTTAATTAGAAATTTTCCAGCTATACTAGTGTAAAGTAAGGAAAAAGTATTTAATATTTTCTTGTAATATCTTGATTACTCCAATTATTAAATTGCGAATTTAAATTAATGAATAAAACTAAAAATGCTTCATGTTAATTTCATTTATATGTAATTTTATAACATTGATTTTTAAGATATTTTATTGTACAGTGGTTTCAGCATTATGTATATATATATATATATATATATATATATATATATATATATATATATATATATATATATATATGTAATGTATAATTTAAATTTACATTGTATAATTTTAAATTAAAGTGTAATTACTGCTTAAAGTGATAAAAAACATAACATAAAAGACTTAAAAATACCTTTTAATAAGCTTACTATTAATTAAATTTGCTAATCTTAACAGTATTAGTTAGCTTTATATTATCTATAGCAAGGTAACATAGTGGGCAGACAAAAATGTACTTACCTAATTTTTTGTTACAAAAATCTGTAAAAGAATATTCTCCCACTTTATGAATACAAATTCCACGAGGACTAAATTTTCATATATGTACACAGTCTTGAGACATGTGCTGTTATTTACTGTGTAATGGGATCATTAGAAAATCTTGGTAACAGGGTGGACATAGGAAAACGTGCATTCTTTGGAAACATTTTATTTCAGGCTATATTATATTTTTATAATTAAAATATTTTCTCAGTTTATATTTTAATTGAAAGAAAGAGTATCTAATTTTAAAATAATGTATAATTTAAATACATTTCCATTCTGTATCTTGCATTTTCAAGGCTTTCTTTTTGACGTTTCCCTTTTGGGACAGTCAAATTTTTAAAAATTAAGCATTATAAACTAAACATGCTTAAATGTTTTAATTAACTATTATTCAACAGATATTGCGTTATCTTTGAAAAGTGCCACATATTTGTATAAAATAAGAATAATATCTCTTTTTTAACTGGAAATTTAATTCTGTTGTTGGATATTGTTTTGTAACTTTATTTGAAAATGACACGTATCATCGTCTTCTGCGCATCAAAATGAATAATATTTGCAACGACAGAATTAACTAGTCGGATGTGCCAATCACAAAACTTTCTTCTATCTCACACAGATTTCGCATACACTAAAAAGAATCAGCACCAATTCGTATCAAGGTCTAACTGAATCTAAAGTTTTATTAAATTCCGTGCATTACTTCTTGAGATATGACTATTGGTAAAATCGTGTGAATCCTGCAAAATACAGCATAGCAGCGCCACCTGTTGGGAGATTTAGACCAAAACCTAATCAACAACAACTTATGTCAACATTTAACTGAATCTGAAGTTTGATGAAAATCCGTGCATTAGTTATTGAGATATAGTTATCGTGATAATAATGAAAAAAGTAGCATAGCAGCGCCATCTGTTGTGCAATTTACACCAAAACGTAAGCAGCATCTAGTTATGTCAAGGTCTAATACAATCTGAAGATTGATGAAATTCCGTGCATTAGTTCTCGATATATAGCTATCGTAAGAATCGAGAAAAAGTGGTATAGCAGCGCCACCTGTTAGGCAATTTACACCGCAACGTAAGCAGCATCTATTTATGTCAAGGTCTAACTGATCCTGAAGTTTGATGAAAATAGGTCTTGAGATAAAGCTACTGCGGAAATCGCGAAAAATGCAACATAGCAGCGCCACCTGTCAGGCGGCTTTCACCAAAACCTAATCAGTACCAATTTATATCAGGGACTAATTGAATATAAAGTTTTATTAAATTTCGTGCATCAGTTCTTGAGATAGAGCGCCTACAACATTTTTGTCACAGACAGACATTTTCTAAAAACAGTCAAATCGTGTTCAGGACCTTCTAAAGCGTATAAATCCGTCGAAAACCGGAAGTCGAAAATTTTCATGAATCCAATACTTTCTTCTTCTAAAGATAGAAGAAAGTAAAAATGAACAGGCATTAAAATCCTGAATAGGTCCTGTAATCCGATTTTACTCGAACCCGAACTAACCCGCATTTCGGGTAGGTCTGGGTCAGTGCTAATATTTTTTTCGATGTTAGTCACGTAAAACCATCCAAAACATTATATATATATATATATATATATATATTGTTAAAAATTAACTACCATATAGCGAAAAATCAACGTTTTTTGAACCATATATATGAATATATAATATCTGGATCCTGGGCATGTCTGAACTGATGGTCAGAGTTGTAAGAGAATGATTGCGAACCTGCTTTCCTATATAAAATCAACTTGTCTTGACATGTATTGTTACCTCTTAAAGTTCTGATCATCTTTTTGTAATAACCTGCAAACACACACACATGCATATTGTGCATAAATGTGTTTTTGCTACATAAAATATTTTAATAAAAAATATGTATCTAAAATAAAATAAAATTATTTCTGTCACAAATGCTGACGTCATAACGATGCGGATAAGGACCTACGCTATTATTTTTGCTCTTATTGCACATAAATTCTCTTCTAAATAGCGCATATTTTCACTTTCAACATCTTTTAACAGATCTAAAAATGTACTCACAATAAAATAATTTTGAAACTGTAACTTAATTTACAGATTTTTTATGATTTTTAAACTAATTTTAAAGCATGGATATTGCTTTAAATCTATTTTAACAATAAACATTTGTTTGTTACAATAATGCAAAGTTACAATAACAGTGATACAAATAAATATGAAAAACTAAGGAGAAAATGGCAGCGTTATCACAATTGGCAATTGATTGCTCATGTTTAACAAGAGCGTCTTGTTCACCTCCCTCAAATAACCATTTATTATTATTATTAGGATTATTATTATTATTTTATAAAAAAAATGCTGAAACTTTGCTTTTGATGCGAATATTGATAGAATAGGACATAGGCTGCCTTTTTAAACATACAGTTTTTAATAAATTTGAAAGCTTTATTATTTAAATACACTATCGATATTTTTCCTATGAAAATGCTTTTTGGTGTGTACTTGACTGTGAATCTAAAAATACACATTAAATGTAAAAATCTATTATAAAATTTTCAATTAAAAACAATTTTCACCTACGTTATATACACCGGGTAGTTTGTTCTTGGACCAGGGTATCTTGGATTAGATCCCTTGGTTCATATTAAACTACGACAAATAAATGTGATAAATAGACATGAGCATGACTGATTTTCCGAAGAAAAACAATAGAAGTAATTTTTGCGCATCATTTGATGCTGTATTGCTTTGCGTGAGTCACTTACTTATCGAAAAATTACCTAACCCTTTGTTATAAATTAGAGTAGAGACTACCGAGAGAGAGATAGAGAGAGAGAGAAGTACAAATAGGTTTTCTCGAAATAAATATATCACACACTCCTTATTGTTCTTTGTCATGTGAACTCTGGCTTTTGTAAGGTATTTTCAATTGATGTGAAAACAAGAAAGTAAAATAATGCTACAAGCATAGATTATGAAGCACTTTCCATCACTTACAGAATACTTTAACAAGCTTTCGATGTTTAATAAGGTAAATAATATACCTAAGTAAATATTTTAGAAAACGCAAAGCACATTTTAAAACTATTAGATTTCAGCCAGAAGAATACTCCAATTTTTTTTTAAGTCCTGTATATAATGCATAGATTTGTGTATACTCTTTATAGTATGCTACAATTTAGTTTAGTAAGAAAACACATAACACAGTTGAAAATTCATCTTCAGCAGTTTCTACAAATTAGCGGAAACAAATTTGTATTATTTTGTACAGCCCTGTATATTAACTTAAGATTTTTATACACGATACACATTAAGTTAAAGTTTAATTTAGGTAAAAACACGCTGTAAACTACGTAAACTACTGAAATCACACTTCTAGAAATTATCATACATAAACGGCCATGTATCCATTTCTTTGCGTGGCCCTGTATATGACTTTATTTATAATCAACAAACATCTCTTAGTATACTAAATATATTTCAGGTTCAAAATGCATAACTCAATTAAAAAACCCTTTTAAGAACTTTACGTTAATACACAGTAATGCTTAAGAATTATTTTGCGTAGCCCTGTATATGATCTTTAGCATTTAAACATACCACATAGTATGGAAAAATTTTGTTAAACACATACCTAACTGAAAATGCACTTCCAGCAATTATCGCTTATAGACAATATACTTCGGATACAGTACTGTATCCGAAATCTTTTGTGTGTCCCTGTAAATGAACGATAAATCTATACACATCATATTATACAACAGGTATCTTAC
Source organism: Maratus michaelseni (assembly GCA_963931845.1). NCBI lineage: Eukaryota > Metazoa > Arthropoda > Arachnida > Araneae > Salticidae > Maratus > Maratus michaelseni. Next base: position 63,407,615 of record OZ007589.1, read on the forward strand.
AGTAAATCTTCAGTAATGCATATCAGTTTCATTATATTTGAAATAGTGTAACGTAATTGAAATACGCTGCTTTTTCTCCTTAGCAACCGAATACTTTTGTAGCGTAATCGGTAATGTAAATGAATGATAAGTGCTCTACACTTATTCTACTGAAAGCAGGTGTTAGTGCACCTCATAAATTGATAACAATTTCATTATGTTTGCAATAGTGTTACATGATTAAAATGCACCGTAAACGATTTGTACCCATAGACCATAATATAACGGAATTCTTATGAGTTTCTCAGTAAACTAATTATAAGTGCTACACGTAGAGCAGGGCTGTCCAACCTGGCGCCCGCTATTCACCAGAAAATTCTTATAGAAATATTTGCCTTATTCAATCTCCAAATATATAAGGAAAATGTTTCTGTAAGAATTTTCTGGTGAATAGCGGGCGCCAGGTTGGACAGCCCTGACGTAGAGTATTCGATAATAAATATATTTTAGTGCACTTCAGTGATGCATATCAATTTTAATATATTTGAAAAGGTATAACATCATTAAAATACACTGCAAAGGATTTTCTCCCATAGACCACAATGTAACAGCATTCTTTTGAGTGCCCCTGTAAACGAAGTATAAGTTCTACATACTTCATTTTCAAAACCGAACGTCATCACATATATGAATTGCATGGCAATTGGAGTATATTTACGTGAGTTAAAGCACGGACAGACAAACTGAATTTTGTTGGAAAGTGTTAAAAAAGGGGAGGGGGTGGGTTATAATTCGAGTTTGTATATAATGTGAATTTTAGTATAATGGAACAAATGAGTGGACGATTTCGATAATTCATTTGGTACTGTTTCAGTATATGGACCTCGGCGAGAGAAGGAAAGTTTTCATGCATATTTTCTGGCAATCTATTCACTGTTTCATATACATAAGCAATTGTTTTCAATATTTATGTAATTAATTTAATATAAAGAAGGCATTTATCTATTTTTATATACAAACAGAGAAGTAAATTTATATAAAAAACAATAATAATAATATATATATAAATAAAATTTATATATACATACATAAACAAGCATAAAAGTTTAGCCAAAAATAATATAGAAATTAGTTAAATTCATGCCCGTTTTTAATGCTGATTCAATATAAATTCACTTTCCCAGATTAGGTTTATTTTCCTTTGTTCCTGCGTTTTTACTTACAAAATTAGTATCTATTCATGGAATAAAACACACTGTCGTGATTGGGAACAGTTGGCATGGGAACTCTGTTTACGCGTTTAAATTAAATAGAAGTATTTATTTTAGTGGAATTTACATGAAGTGCGATACCACATTATTCTCTAAAATCAATAAAATAGAAGTTTTTATCTCAGTCACAGTGGATACGCCATGCGTTTTAGACGTCGGCGCGTGAGTGTGCCAAGTGTTCAAGACAAGTACATGATCCATAGTGAGTCTTTGTGCTACATAAAGGTAAACTTCGTTTAAGTCACAGTTCGTTAACTGACTTCTTTGTAGTTCTTAAATAAGGAATAGAGCACTTTCAGTTTTGGGAGAAAAATATACGGAATAAGGCCCTCGAACAAAAGTATTATTGGCCTGATTTTTCATTTATTGGTTTAACCTTAGAGATATAGGTTGAGGTGTTAAATTAAGTACTCAGGAAGTATTTTTGCAACCTCCAGTGAGGGCCATCCTGGAATGTGTATCGAATTTTCACATATAGGCCATTAATTTCAAAATCTTTTAGGGAAGACACACTTTGATATTACGAGGGGGTGGGTAGGCACTCTCCACTTGATTGATCTGATTTCGTCATTGATAGAGTGATCAGGGCCTGTTCATCACAGGGGTGCACGGGGCATGTGCACCGGGCCCACATTTTCAAGGGGCCCTAAATTCATTTTGTCTATTCTCTGAAGATACAAATTAATTGCAAATTCCTATTTATAGTTTATAATTTTTTCCCCATTCCTGTAAACTAAACTATCTCAGTGTTCTTCACTAACAACAATGAAATGTAATATAAACTTCGAAATTCTGAGATAGGATATTACATTAAACATGTTTATTCAATCCCTTAGATTTAGAGTTTTATTTACTTTAAATAGCATATAGTGCAAAAAATTTTATATTCCCAAAAATTTTTAATGCATTTTTACCTGTGTCTATAATATATTCCTTTTTCATAAAACTATATGGTTCAAATTTTAATGTGCACATAAAACTGTTTGCCATGTTTATAAAGCAATTTTCTTGAGAAAGAGGCCCCCTACATGACCATGTATGGCCCCGGTCCCACATACAGTCGATCAGGTCCTGAGAGTGATCAATTAAAATCACCGGATTTAATTCGCTTACTTGAATCATACGCCATTCACAAGGTAATGTTAAACCAATGGAAGTGTTACCTACGAATTCCTTGTTTGCATTTGAATACTTTTAAATGATGCTTTGTCATGGGGTATCTCAGGTCGAAGACTAAGTGAGTGTTTTGTATCTTTTCCTATTTCTTGTACTAGTTTTATTCTCAGGGCACACTTAATTTCGTAACCGGTGAGGATCGAGGAATTGTTTCTTTTATAGCCTTGAGAATCCTGATCAGCAAAATACAAAGATTTTTTAAGAACTACAATACGGGATTTCCACCTCAGATATCTTATTATGCAAAATGAATCGGTATTTTTGAGTTATAGCGGCCACCGAGGATGTATCGCCAAAAAACAAAGCACATATGACATTATAATAATATGTGTATATGATGTATATTACATTTCGTGACGCATATGGCTCAGTTATATTCATATATGACGTATACATATGACATGTGTATAAAATGCATATGATGTATATATGGCATATAAAACGTAAATAATATGTATATAATGACATATATGGCACATATATGAGCGTTTGGAGTATATAATGCGTATTATATAATGTATATATAAGTTTTGAGATGATCTTGGCAAAATCTTTTAATTACAATCTCGGCAAAATCGTAATTGTGGGGGCCGCTATAACCCAAAAGTACCAATGAATTGTTTAAAAATATTAAAATGTAGGCGAGATTTAGGTAGAGAAAGCTTCCATTGAGTTGTAATTTTCCAACTAAACGAAAAATGAGCATGGCAGCTTCAGCCAAGCAATCCCAGGTTCGAATCCTGGACCGAACATTTTTTCGCGTAGTTGGAAAATTACATCTCATAGGATTTCTTTACCAATTTGAATACTTGTGTCAAATTTAATCTAAAACTTCCATTGGTTTAATATTAGCTTGCGATTGACGTATTCTACGTGTGTAGGTTTTAATAGATATTGATAAATAACGTGCGTTTATCCAGGAAAAAAATATCCGCCCGGCATATATCAAATCCTTTATGTGAAAATGACAAGAAAGAGAAAATTCTCATAATAATTCCATAACTTTCCACCATCTCCGATAGTATAGGACTACTCGCGGAGAAAAGCTTTAATTATACACTCTTATAGTGAATACTTAAAAAACGGGACACATATTTTCACATCTTTCCAACGGACAAATATTCCGATCAGAGAAAATCAAGTTGGATTCGCACAACTTGGCTTATAGTTTAGTTGGTAATACTTAAATCAAGCTATTTTTTCAGCTTCGGTGCAGCTTAATTCTCTTTGAGACGCTGTGAAGCAACTCGTGGTGGACATTCGACGAATATCAATTTTCATACTTAAATGGGAACATTAGCCTGTTGTAATTGTGTAAAAAAAATAAATAAATAAATAATAATAATAATAATAATAATAATAATAATTCCATTTTGTATTTTCTTAACTATATTAAATCTAGTGCTTATATGCAAAGTTATATTAATATTGTATCACTGGAAATAGCACAGGAAATAATTAGAATGCAATTCCTTTAGTGCGGATATATTGTCCATTTATTCGACATATTTCCAATTGAATCTAAATAATTGAATATTGTTGTTTCTGTTTTAAATATTTGCAATTTCATACGAATTTTGGTTAAGAACAACATAAGTATCTGAATTTTCTCCCTTTTTACTAGTACTATGTTTTCTGCATTGAGCATGTACATTTTTTTCTTCTTCTTTTCGTTCTTTTTATTTTACACAGTGGAAAAAATGCCTATTTTATTGCTGCTTTGAAACAGTTGTAGTCTGGTTATTTGTGCTTTTTTACGTTGAATTGCATATTCGACAACATTAGTTATATACGGACAGTGTTGAATTCGTAAAAAAAAAATCAGAGAGTATACGCTAGTGATGAACATTCATGGCATAAACAGAGGGTATACAGAGCTTCTTAACCTGTTAACTGTGTATGACGCAATATATCATCATACACGAACTACTAGTGCAATGGGTATGACGACATTTTTCATCATGGAGATTCGACGTAATATTTTGAACACTTCCACCAGTAAATTTAACAGAATTTTTTGTGTAATTAAAACGTCTTATTCATGCAAAATTATTGCCATGAATAAGAAAAAAAAAATTGTATTTTTTTCTACTGGTAGAAGTGTGCCCCGTTGGTAATCAGGCCCTGATTGATATTACTTAACACTAAGAAGAAAAAAGTCCTCATTGTGATACGAGTTGAACAAAAGGTTATTCCCCGGTTAACATGTTAATAGAATCCAGAAGGTATACCGAGTATATCTCCGTTTATCCAATTTGTATACGGGATATTCAAATTAAAGTGTCCCTTTTGGAACGCTCTGGAAAGACAGTCCATGGACATAATGCTTCCATCTTTGGAGCATATACATTTCAGACCATGAGGTAAATGACTGAGGCAATAAAAATGTAGTTACAAAAATGGCCAATATGTCAAAATGTGGCGCTATGGGCGTTGTCGTATAATGAATATAAAACTGCATTAACAATAAGGACCATCTAGGAAGTGTCATCATGTAAATTTATTAATTCATACTATACTCACATAACCTCTTGACCACGCAGAGATGTGTATAACACTATCAACAAAACACACGTGACTAACATAACAGAAAACAAACTCTCTCAGAAACTGCCTCAAAATAGTCTCACTTCGTTCAATATGCCCCTCCAACATGCTGCAAAGACAAAGATTGATTCGGTGTCACAACATGATCCATTGCAGCACGTAACTGATCAGTAGAAATGTTGCATGCGTGCAATCTTATATGACTTGTTTCTATGGCTTTTCCTATTTCAAGAAACATCTTTAACTCTTATGTCGGACAAATACGAATTCCTCGCTATGGCACGAGCATTACATGTCCCGCTGGATTCTCATTGAATTACTTAAAACAACTATTGAAACGTTTTCAGCATTTGCGGTATCCTTTTCTCTCGCCCTCGTTCTGTTTGAACAAAAAGAAAAAAACCCTTCTTGTTTCCTAGAATCAAAGAACCATTCGCTACAAATCACAAGCTGTTATTGGGCTCATAAGCCAGCCTTTTTAGCACTTTCTAACATAGTTGAAAAGGCTAAATTTCGCCTAAAGTAGAAAACCGATTTGGTTTATTGTAGGGCTTATTCGAAAGCTAGTAGAAAGGACAAGTTTTTGGTAAATTTGACCGATTGTAACTAAAAGGGTGTTTACGATATTGCCGGTTAAGGATTTTGGCGACAATTTGATTTTGTCCTTTGCCAATGTTTAAACGCTTTAGCTCGCCGTTAAATCCTAATACTAGGATGAAAATGATATCATCTCGTAGAAAATTGTCTTCTCTTTTCAAATATGTGTTTATTTTGTATGTAGGTTTTACAGAAACATCCCAATTGTGGGATTTTTTAGACTTCACGCATTTTTGGCACATTTTCTTTTATCCACCATAACTTGAAAACGGTTAGAGATAGGACAGGGTTTGTATGATGTTTTATAATTCACATGTGCTCTTATATCACCATCTTTTTTTTTTTGCAGATTATGTCAAACTCACCCTGTATATATACTATATGTATGTATGTAACTATATTTCTGAACAGAAAATCATTTTACGTCTCCAGAAGCCTAAACATTATACAATTTCTTCATTTTTATTTAAAATCTAATAAAGAATATCCGCAAAGTTTGAAAGTATTTATCACACATTATCACTTCCAGAAATGTAAAAAAAAATTGCAAGAAGATGCAAAACGTCTGCAAAATGTCTGCAAAATTCTACCCAAGTGACTACTTAACACAAAGCATATTTCTGCCTTTAGCAATATTTCATTCAAAGAATGTTCTCGCTCGCAATATTCCGTGTAAAGAATATTTAATAAATAAAGTTTTCCAATATTTATTCTAGATCAGCCGCGAAAATATTTGAATAGTTTGTCTTAAATTTGAATCTTATAAAAAGAAAATAAATTAACTTTGAAAGTCACTAGAATTTTTGACTTTGTATTATACAAATTCTGTGAAATATGTTCAATGAGAATTCAAGTAACTTTCCTAGAATTTTATGAAGATAATTGGATAAGTTGACGCAACTATAAATCTCATGAAGGGATAAAAGAATTAACTTTAAAATTCCTACAAAGTTTTGTCTGAGCTTTGCAAAAAAAATATTACGGAATATTTTATTAAATACTTATTGAACGTCTACTAGGCATAAATTTCATGATGCTCTTCTGAAGATAATTATTAAGACAAACCAAGTTACGCGTGTTGCAAAACATACTTTCCGAGGTACAGGAAGTAGGTGAAAATCTTTTTAACATTTTACAACAAATTTTAAAAGTGTTTATGAATTCGGTTTGTTTGTCTCTGTCTGTCCGCTTTCTAATTCTCGTAAATATAGTCGGATTCCATGTAATTGATATATGTTATTGAGGTTTACCATGGCATGTTCGGTATCGAAAATGAAGAGTGTAGCGTTAATTTTCCATTTACAGGGGCACTCAAAAGAATTCTGTTACATTATGGTTTATGGGGAAAAATTCGTTTGCAGTGTATTTTAATAATATTACGCTATTTGAACTATATTGAAATTGATATACATTATTGAAGTATAGAATATTAGTAGAGGCTATGATGTTCGTAACATTTATTGTTCATTTACACAGACATTGAAAAGAATTACGTTACAGTACTGTATTTGAGCAATAATTGCTGGAAGTGCGTTTTCATTTTTGGTATGTGTTTTTAAATTTAACTATTTTTTTGCATATTATTCGATGTGTATAAATTCTATAGATCATATATAGGGCTGAACAAAAGAATTCGAGTACATTTTTTGCTTATTAACGGAAATTGCTGAATAGGAATTTTCAACTGTGTTATGTGGTTCCTAAATGAACTAAATTTTTGTAGTATATATACCGGGTGTCCCAAAAATGACTAATGGATTTTAAAATTCAATAACTTGCAACTTAAATAACTTGCTAGTTTTTCTGAGATCAAATAAGTCAAAGGAAACTTTTAGATATTATTGGTGTTAAAGTTTGAGGAACCGTATAAACTTTGAAAAAAAAAAAAAATCCGTCATTTTTGTCAGCGCGCCGGCTTGGTATTCAGGGGGCGGTGCATCAACGCTGAGGGGCGTCAGTTTCGGTATCGACAGGGCGGCAATCTCTATCAGCGCCATCTATTGTTTGAAATTCGAACTAAAATCAAGAGTTACAGTAAGAAAATTCCTGACATCATACATAACCCTCCTGGAAGATTTTTAAAAATATCTGTCGCCGTTTGCAAGTTATTGAATTTATTGAATTTTAAAATCCATCAGTCATTTTTAGGACACCCGGTATATACAAATCTACATATAATATACTAGGCTGTTCAAAATAATTCGGTTAAATTTCCTACTGTAGATTTTAATTACTGAAACTGGGATTTCAAAAGTGTTATGCGTTTTCCAAATCGTTTAAATAATAAGCAACATAATACACCTTATTTATTACACGGTGAAATTTTCTTACAGCATTCTGAATGTGTTAGAAAGTGTTTCATAATCTATGCTTCACTCATGATTTTTTTTCTTGTTTAATATAAAACTCTGGTGGATTTTTAAAATTATATTTGTTTTAACTACAAATTACACCAAAAAGCATTTTTATATGGAATAAAAATTAATAAATTAATAAAATTTTGAATATATAGTTACAAAGGGCGTTCCATAAAAACTGAGAGTAAAATCATAAAAAATCAAGAAATATATTTACAGCAAAAAATACATCATTCTTTTTCAAAATACCTTTCTTCAGATGATATGCAACTGTTCCATCGTTCAACTCACTGTTCAAAAAAAGTAGAGAAGCCTTTATCTGAAAGCTGCTTAAAAGAACCCTGTACTGGTGAAATAACTTCAGAATCTGTATTAAATTGTCTGCCACGGAGCTTCTCTTTCAACGTCGGAAACAGCCAGAAATCGCATAGTACGAGATCTGGAATGTGGCATAATTTTAATATTGCATTTACTAAGATATTGCTGAACAGAAGTAGCGACATGCAGCGAGCATTATCGTGATGTAATGTCCAACTCCCTACCAGTTCATGACGCTTTCTCGATATGTGTTGTCGTAAAATTTTCAAAACTGAAACACAATATTCACCATTCACAGTAGTTTTTGGAGGCACAGCATGTTGATAGATTACATCTTTATGATCAAAGAAAATAACTATCATGACCTTTCCAGCAGATTTGGTTTGTCGGATTTTTTTCGGAAGCGAAGAATCAATGTGTTTCCATACACTTGTTGCGGACTTGGCAATGGGATCAAAATGATGCACCCAAGTTGCATCACCTGTTATTACAGTCTTTAGGAAATTCGGATCATTTTGAAGCATCTGTTTCCACTCACAACATTGGTGAATTCTTGTTTGCATTTGTTCTTTAGTAAGGTGATGAGAGACCCGTCTGGAACAAACATGACGAAGCTGTAAATTATTGCGTAGAATGTGAAATATCAACGTTTTCGAAATGTTAGTTGATGCCGCTATATCCTCACATGTCATTCGTCGATTTTCTTTAAGATTGCCCACACAGTGTTAACATTTCGATCATTCACAACACTTTTTGGTCGGACAGGCTTAGGAGCCAGTTCTGCAGACAAACGTCCTTATTTGAAATCATCATTCCATCTAAAAATCGTAGACTCACCAAAACATTTGTCTTTGTAAGCTTTTTTCATTAACTTAACTGTTTCTGGAGCTGTTTTGCCCAAACGACAGCAAAATTTTATGGCACAACGCATTTCGTTTTTTAACTCTGAATCACTCACCTCCATTTCTGTATGGCAAATAAAAACAGTTCTTTAAACAAGCACGACACTAGGAAAATAAAATCGTCTGCTTCGTTTAGAATATTTATAAACGTACAATTAACAGTTTGAAAAAATTGCCTGCAGTTTTATTTTCTAGTTTCGCGGTGTTGCCACAACGTAAAAAACAACTCTCAGTTTTTATGGAATGCTCTTTGTATATATAGTTGAAGAGTTTAAGTGGATGCATCATGGTCATGGCAGATCCTGTGGAGCGATGAGGTCCATTTCTACCTCAGTAGAACAGTAAACACCCATAACTGTAGCATTTGGGAAACTGAAAACCGCAGTACCTTCAAAGAGATTCTCCTCCATTCACCGAAAAGTACAGCCTGGTGTGGATTCACAACCACATTCATTCTTCGACCTTTCTTTTTCGAACGGGCTATTCACAATGGCCCTGTGACATGCATTGTGACGGCCAACAGTGTACCTGTTGGCCGCAACAGGTACAAATGCAACAGGTACAAAAGGATGTTCGAAACTTTTGTTGTATCCCATTTGCAAGAGCGGCAATGTCTTGACTTAATGACCTTTATGCAAGATGGAGCGCCTCCACACATTGAACTCTGTGTACAACAGTTTCTTCGGCGGCGTTTCCCTATATGACAAAGTAATCAGTCGTGCGTTTCCGACAACCTGGCCATCTCGTTCTCCGGATCTTAATCCGTGTAAATTTTGGCTGTGGGGACACTAAAAAAAATCTTGTTTATGGAGGGCGTCAGGTAACCTTGGCAGAAGGTATCAATCTGCATGTAAGAAACACACCAAGAAAGAAGGTAATGTCAGAAGCATCTCAGCATCTAAGATGCAAGTGAGAAGCATCTCAATCGACCAGTTACGACCCGCAGTTGAAGAAGCTGACCACAGACTGCAGATTTTACATCTTTAAGAAGGAAACCATATTTCGTAGCACTCCCTGCGTTGATAAGGTCCTTGTTACATGATTGCTTGGTACGTTCACATAAAATGCGTTTTTGTGTCTTTTCAACATATACCCAGTTGTACAACGCCATCTATCGGGGATTTCTAGAACTATTTTTTCGCATAATCAGTTTTCCCATGTCTTGAATAGTATATGCTCAAAATTTGAAGCTTATACGTTGAGTAGTTCAATAAATAGAAAGGTCGGAGTAGAGGTGTTTTAATCCTGGCTACCCTGTATATATAGAAATTTGTTTGTTTGTGTGTATGGTGAGTGAGTGTGTTTGTTTTAGGCTTCACAACCCATCTTCAAAATTTGGATCACTACATCCTAAACAACCTAGATGCATTCTCATCTATAACCACATACACATGAACATACATACATAGATACATAACACTTACATAAATCGATAGATATATACATAATGATATAAACATTTAAAGCGATTTTACTTCGACTTTGTTGGTCTTTCTATCTTTCAGACATTCTCTTAAGCCAACTTTTTTCATCTATGTACACACACGCACCATAAAAAAAGAAATCAACTCTCACTTTGTGAACTTTATAAAGGAAAATTCCATCAAACCAGTTCCACATTTCCGAAATAGCTCTTTTTACCTTTTAAAATATGTCGCAGAGAAACAAAATCAAATTTTAACGAAAAAATTCGTTCCTAATGCTTCTATTCAATTTGTTTTCAATTTCCAGAATAGAAACTTACAGACGACAGCATTCGGCAAAAGTGTACATACACACGTTTTCCTCCTGTTCTTTAAAAAACACTGTTCTTGTATCGTAATTTAATTGATAGCGTGATGCTTTGTTCCTAAAAATACGATTTCTTTTCTATTGAAGAGAGAGAATTATTGTTTTACTACAACTTTCACTTTAAAAGCAAGGTTCATTTTATCGACTTCAATAATATTGTTATTTTTGAAATCGTAGCGTAGAGATATTTTCAGTGGGGTTACATGCTATCTATTTTTTTTGTTTTATATATGTTTTTTTCATTGCTAAAAGACGATCGACTTACTCACAAGGTGATATAAATTAAAACATTATTTTAGAAAATGCACGAAGTGTGATAGGTGCGATAGTTCTTTGTTACGTACTTTGAGCCAATATTAAATCACATAATTATTTTTTTCCTTTTGAAGCAAAGTTAGACAAATATCATATTGACAAAACAATAGAACAAAAGTAATTTAGTTTAATCGAACATATTTGATGACTTATGAAATATGCACGTTATGTTTCGTATTAACACTAGCGGACCTGAATCAAAAAGTAAAAGCCACAGATGTATCTCGCTTTATAAATAAGTAAATATTGCGAATCATTGTTATAAAATTAACTATACAGTAGAAATCCGCTAACTCGCCTCCCGATTCAAGACGTTCCGTATAACACGACGATCACTTCATAGCATCGAAGAAATTTTTTTTAAATAGGAAGCGAATACATATCATCATATGTGTTCTTTTTAATATTTGGAGGCGTAATCTGTTTAGCCTAATAATGTAATTGTTGAAAAACTATATTGATAGCATAAAGATTAATTACACTGTAAAAAAAAAAAAGATGTTTCCGAAAATATTACGAAATATCATGCGGTGTAATGAAAATACAATATAGGGTCTTCCGAGGTACCCACGATTCCAAATATTGTTCCTTTACAGTGAGAAATCTCGGAAACCAACAGATTTCTGAGATTTGAAGAAGCATTTCTTAAATAAAAGTTTTATTTGCTGCCCGTAATTTTCGGAAATGTTTCCGAGTAGTTTTTACAGTGTATTAATCAGCTTTTTTCAGCACAAAATATCGTTTTTTAATGCTATCAATTCTCAAGTAAACATTTTCGTGTTCAACAAACATATTTGTCAGACAAACATATTAAATAAAAAGCATTAAAATGAAAATTTTTTTTGGTTGTTAATCATGCATGTAAAGATTCTATTACATAGCTGAAAATGTTTATCTGAGAATTGATAGCATCCAATAAACTGGTATTTCGTGTTCAGAAAACTGATTAATACACTGTAAAATGTGTTCGGAAACGTTTCCGAAAATTACGGGCAGCAAAACAAACTTTGTTTTCTGAATTGCTTTGTTTTCTGAATAAAATCTTCTTTATATCTCGAAAATCTACAGGTTTCTAAGTTTTCTTAAGATAGAGAAACGCTTTTCTGTTTCGTGGGCAACTCGGAAAAGAGTTATGTTATGTTTTCGTAAAAGTCATTAAATTTCGCAATACTTTAGGAACCATTTGTCTTTTCTGACAGTGTACGCAATAAGCTCCAATTCATTTTTTAAGTGTTTGGGGTATTTTGTATTTTTCTGTGTCTTTCCTGCACCGTAAAAAAAGACAAATGTTTCTTAATCTACATAAATATAATATAACCATGGATGAAAATATACAATAGCCTCTTCCGAGTTACCCATTATTCCGAAAAGCGTTCTTTATCATTAGAAATCTCAGAAACCAATATATTTTTGAGAATATATTGCTTTTTGAGGTTTCTCAATTAACCATAATTAAATTATATTTCTATAATTAAATATATAGAAAAAACTTTTTCTTATGTTGGAACATTAAATTCACCTTGGTATACAACTTTAAAACATGAAAACTTTTAAAATGAATCACAATTTATTACTTATTACTAAAATAGGTGTAAAATGAAATTGTTTTAAAACATTAAAACCCTTCGATAGAGTCCCGAGAGCTTTCGACCGGGGCTTTCTTTTCTGTGGAAATACTGACAAACAGTAGGGAATCCTGTAACGATATGTTATCATGCAATATACCAAAAATCTTGTTTAATCTACTTGGTTTCAATGGTGCATTTGGTTTGGAATAACCCACCTCGCTCAATAGACTCATCCATCCCCCTCCCGTTTTTTCATATTTGGTTTCGCCTTCTGATATTTAACCAGCGTACATTCCGGAAGTTACAGATTTTTTTCTCATTTTCGCCCTCTTGATGATGGCCAGGTTCTGGTCGAAAGCGCTCGGGACTCCAGCGAAAATTTTAACATCTATAGAAAGGTTTTAATGTTTTAAAACATTTTTTTTAAATTTTACACCTATTTCAGTAATAAGTAATAAACTGTGATTCAATTTAAATGTTTTCATGTTTTTAATTTAAATTAAAGAATGATTTCTAAAAACAAAGCTTGTTTTGCTGATTTTCGGAAACGTTTCCGAGTAGTTTTTGAAGTGTATTAATCAGTTTTTTTAAGCCGGAAGGAAGGTTTTTAGGGTTCTATTAATTCTCAATTCCACATTTTCAGTTGCGTAATTGAATTTATACAGGCAAGAGTAACAAAATAATATTAATTTTAATGTTAAGGTTTATGTTGTTACTTTCTCATGTTTGCAAAACATGGTTTGTAACACTTTCCAACATAGTTGAAATACGTTATACATTTCGATATTGAACAAGCCGTTGTTTCCATCGAAACACTTTTCACTTGTTGTCTCCGACACTAACAATATCAAAGTCACATTGGCAGCGCTCAAAATCGAACTTAATTTGGAATTAGAAACAATTTTAATCAATTTAAATTTTGTTCTAAACCTTATAAATCGAGGTGTGGACATATAAATGTACATGACAAATATCTGTAGTTATATAAATGTATTTATTTAAGTTACACTTACTTAAACTAGTTTAATAAGAAGAATAGAAAAAGTTTGCCCTAAAAAAGTATTTACCATAAAAGCGTATTTTTTTAAATTTATTGTATCGCCAACCAGCAATAAATCGTCAAAAAAAAAAAAAAAAAAAAAAAAAAAAAAAATCCTTTTTACGTACTATATATTGAGATTCCGCATGAAATTTTTTATAAACATATTTATCCTCATGAGAAGAATATTCCGTATATTTCTCAACATTTTCTGAGTATGCGCTTATGGAGACCTTCCTTGTCAATGCTCATTAGGTCGAGTTTGCGAGACTCTAATATTTTGCTCATTTAGTCTTTGCTTCATTATCCTTTTCATACTACATCCATAAAATAATTATAAGTTTGAGGGCTTAAATTCTTTGCCAAAAATTCTAAATCATGATACTGGGACAATGTGAAACTTTTCTTTTTATATTTAAGGTTTCTAGATAAACATCATGAATGACAGTTTTTTGAGAAATTGCCAAGAGTACATCCTGTCTGAGAAAAAAAATAAACTTAGAATGAAAAATAATGTATCTTCAACAAACCTTGCCAGTCATTCTCTAAAGCAGATAGATTTTCTTATGGGGCATTATTATTATGTGATTTCGTTTTGTGTACTTCTTAAAAATTGAATTAAATTTTTATCTGACCTGAAAAGAAATAAAATCTTAATCGTCAATTTATGTTCATAAAAATTAAAACTGGGCTGATTTTTAATTTTTTATTGAATTAAATTTTTATCTGACCCGAGAAAAATATCTTAATGGTCAATTTATTTTCACAAAAATTAAAACTTTGCTGATTTTTAAGTTTTATTGAATTAAAGTTTTATCTGAGCCGAGGAAAAAAATCTTAATCGTAAATTTATATTCACAAAAATTAAAACTTGACCGAGTTTTAACTAATAAAGACCTGAATCAAAAGCTAAAGACATAGTAATATGAAATTTTTAAAATACTAATTTAATTATGTAAATGCTGCGGATCATATATCCTATTGTATAATGATTTATTATTATTATTATTATTATTATTTACTTTTCATTTAGAATTGATTGTTTTAAAGTAAAATGTTGCAGTTTATGATAGTAATTAGATACTCTGCAGAACACGTAACATATTTTGTAAAAAAAAAAAAATCTTCCTAAAGCAAGCAGTACACCAAAATGAAAGCATTGTATTTATTATTAATTCAGACAGAAATCACAGCAAAACCTGTCAAAACAAAATTTTTATGTAACGGAATCCTGCATTAAAAGAAAAACTTTCATAGTCTTTACGAAAAAAAAAATATGGTTTTAATAGGCCGTGTACCTGCTAAAATAAAAAGCTATTTAAAGCGAAATTTTTTACCGGTCTCTTAAGATTCGTCTTAGCAGATTTTATGGCATAAATATATTTTCTAAATGCCTACGGCATTAAAGCTACAATTACTGCTATACTACAAGTACTGCTATTACTGCTATAAAAGGTGGTTGCAATTTAAGAGGAGGTGTTTGGATATCAACTATTAAAACCTTACTGATGTTTATGCAGCAGTTGTTAGAATGCAATTGCTTCTAAATTTGTGAAAAAGATTTTTCAATCGTTATGCTTTCATTATTTCATTATTTTAATTAAACAAAATATCTTGGGAAAATGAGAGATTTTTTATGACGTAAACTTTAAACTATGGAGAATAAATATAATTCAAAATTCTAATACAAGAGAATCCTCAACTTATATTACGTAGTCATGCAAAAATTATTTTGTTAATTAACTAAAAAATGATTATTTCTATTCTTTTTGTCTCTTTGTTATTATTTAAATGTAAAAACATAAAATTTTAGTTTTAAATGAAAATTTAATTTAAGAATCAACGTATAAAGCTTTATAAGATTTTGCTGAAACAATATCCTTACAGGAAACTGCATCTTTAAAATTAACTGAAATATAATGAAGAAAAAAAATACTTATGCTAATTTTTCGTACTATTTAAAACGTTATTTCATCTGTGAAAAAAGGGATGATATACAGATCAACGATGGTATTCTTTAGATCAAAAATATGTTAACATATGGGGAAAAATTGCATCAAAAATACATTTAAATAAATCATTAAACAGACAAAGATCACGTAAAGAAACAAATGCAGTTTAAAAAACAAAAACTTAATTTAAATTAAAAAAAAGCAATTCACATAGCATTATCAAACTATTTTCTTTATGCTTCTGTAAATCTGTTTAAGTTATTCACCACTAATATTGTAAGCATCGATTGTCTTTTTTTTTTTTAAAGACCAACTGCACGTGTATTTTTGTCCGTGTTTCCTCTTTCTTCCAATAGCTCGCAGATGTGCATTTCTAATTTTATATATGATCCCCATTCACAATGTTCAAATTAAAGTTAAGCTAAACCCATTCATTTTACAGATACATTTTTTATTCTTTGTAATGTTTTTGTTGCAGCGAAAGTGAAATTTTTTCTTATTGATCAGGCTTGTTTAGGGGGATCGTGTAAAAATAAAAAATAAATGTAACATTTTAACAATTAATGGTAAGAGTATTTCATAGGGGGAAAAAGTTAAATTTTTAAACACCATTTTTTTATTTCTGAAGTGCACGTATTTGTAATTTGTGAATTGTCTAACTTGCAAATATATTTTGAAAAGGAGCAATAACCAGCATATTACGCAAGAATTAGCATTATTGATAGACTATGTACGGTATTGTAAAATTTAAAATCTTTATATAAATCAATAAATAGATTACTTATATTGCTTTAGATTCTAATGATTCAAAACTTTAATAATAATAAAAAATATTTTCATATTTTCATGTTTTTCCACCTGCGAGATGAAACATGCATCGTAATTTTATGCAGACAAGAAATTCCTTTGTAATTATCCCAGATAATAATGTTTGTTTGTAAGTTTCTCGTAGTTACAAAAGATGATTAATCATTTCTTGGAAGTATAATGTATACGATTTGCATGTTAATCATAGTTTATTTGCCTTGCTGCAATTTAGAAACATTAATCATCAGGTTTGGGTGAAAACGAACATTTGTTGCTCGCTTTCCATAAATTAGAAAAGTTATGTTTGTTTTAACTACGCACTGAAAATTTGTTTTTATTTAGCACGAACGTACTCTAATTAAATTACTGTTCCACGTTAGAACCCTATTTTCATATTAAGTATTTTTATTAATTTAATCTAAAAATAATAATAATAGTGAAGCTAACGAAAGCCATTTCTTAAAAAAAGCATGCTTGTAAATTTCTAAAACATTTTTTTTTTAATCTTCAGAATTTGGGAAAAATATTTTTATTTTCATTATGTTTTTGTATTATATCAAAAAGATAAATAAACTAATTTTGCATATATATACATGTATATATATATATGTAATGAACAAAAGAGAGGTTTTTTTTTAAATTGCGTAAACTAATAATATCCGAAATCCAAAAACAAAAGAAATCCTAATATGTTTGCTAGTCAACTAAGAATGATTTTTGATAATTAGTTGAAAAAAGTTTTCTTTTTTTTTCTTACCAATAACATGTTCTTTCACTTATTATTATTTTTAATGCAAAAATACAACATCGTAAATCTTAAATAGAGAATTTAATTAAAGAACCAATATAAAAATAATTTATTTAAACTTTTAAGATTTGGGAAAAGAAGAAATGTTACAGTCAGAAATTTACATATTTGTTTTCAGCTTCATAAACTAAATTTAATAATATTTGAAATTTTATAATCAAATATAGTATGTTTATCCCCTTCCGTTTACCTGAACCTTGCATGAGACCCTCAACTTTGGAGATCAAAATTTCCTTTTCTTTATTTATAGGCATTTTTGAATGTTTTTTTTTTCATGAAATGTATTTTTCTATTTAACAAAAATATTTTTTCAAATAAAAACCTTGCTTAACTGGTTCTTGTTAATTTGTCTTCAGGATTCATAAAAATTTCACTTACAAAATTTATAATAAATTTAAAAGAAAAAAGAAAGAGATTTTTTTAGAGTGATTTTTACTTAGAAGAATATATCTTCAAATTTTTCACATGAAATTAAAAATCCAGAAGAAGACAATGCATTAAAAACATAACATAAAAACTCTGTACAAAATTTAATACACATACCTTCCAAGAAAGTTCAGAAATATTCTTTTAAACATGACAAATTATGAAAAAATCCACCCTGAGGTAAATGGACTTATAGTTTTAATTACGATCGGTGAAATACTATAAGTACAACAACAACATCAAAAATCGTTATATTTGCTGATGTAATCATTGTAAAAATACTCGGTTTGCTTTATTAAATTTATTTAACTTTGTAGTATGTTATTAGCAAAAAACAAAAAAAAAATGCCTTTTTTTTTTTTTTTTTTTTTTTTTTTTTTTTTTTTTTTTTTTAAAGATTTTTTATCCCCGAACCCCTTTAATGATAAAATGTATCTGGAAAGTTTTTATCTATGACAACCTTGTATATGAAAAAGTTTTTGAGCTGATTATAAATCAATAATTATTCCATTTTTCATTATAAAAAAAAATGCCCGTACCATTTTTTATTCCTGAATAGCGGAAGTTAAGTACTTTTGTGAATTATTTAACTTGCAAATATATCTGGTAAAAGAAGAATGCGTATTGTGAAATCTAAAATCTTTAAATAAATCAACAGACAGCTTATATTGTTTAGTTTCAAATAATTAAAAATTTTAGTAAAAGAAAACAATAATAAGATTTCGATGCGTTTATATGTACGAGGTGAAACATGCGTCGTAGTTTTAAGTAGACATGAAATTATTTTGTAGCATCTCAGATAATTTTCAAATTCTCGTATTTACAAAAAATTGATTTATCATTTCTTGGAAATCTAATGTATGTGATTAGCATGTTAATTATAGGATGTTTGTCTTGCTGCAATTTAGAAACATTAATCTTCAGGCCTGGGCGAAACGAAAAATTTGTTGCTGGCTTTTTTGTAAATTAGAAAAGTTATTTCAACTTTTCAACTTTTATTTTAACTTATTTCAACTAACAATTTCTAATAACTAATAATTGTAATTTCATATAGAATTAACATGTTACAAATAATTTAACTCTTTTATTATACTACTTTTTTGTTCATATATTTTATTAATAGGATATTAAGGAAAATAAGTTTTTGTAATGCTTCCACAGAAATTTTTTTCAACTTTTGAATTTGAGAAAAAAATTTCTATCATTATCCTTTCATTATATCAAAAAGGGTAATTAAAATAAACATTTTTCATATTTTGTACAAATTAGAATTTTTGTAGGATGTAAATCCATAAATATTAAGAAAAAATCTCTTTTGAAATTAAAAAACAAACAAAATTTCAATATGTATCTCAGCTAGTAATGCATTTTTTTAATGAATAAAAAGGGAAGTTCCTATTGCTTTCTGATGAGATTTACTTTCTCTTATTATTGTTATTATTTTTTTAAATATCAGATATTTTAAGTCTTAAATAATAATAATAATAATAACAAATTAAAGCATCAACACATACAGCTTCTTACACAAATTTCCAAAATTTTTAAATTGTAGGTTTTGAAAAGTTGAAATTTAAAAGTTACATTTTTTTTCATATCCTAAACTAAAGATAAAAAATTTATAAGAAAAATAATAATGGTGATGTGTATATATGATTATGATAAATATCTATGTTAGTCATAATGCCACCAGAAGTAAAATTCTTCCTCTTTTTATGATCATACGACTGTTCTTCATCATATTGTTTAGTACCAATTTTACTTACTCATCAGACGTAGTATAGGGTAAGTCTTGTAATCGTTTTGAAAATCGAAATTTTTTTTTTTGACGGATTTGCACGTTTCAGACACTGGAGATTTCGAAAAACATATTTTTAGAAAAAAAGAATTTGCCGTCCGTCTGTGTGTCTGTGTGTGTGTCAGTGTGTGTGTCTGTGTGTCTGTAAACGCTCTATCTCCCGAAAAAATTGAGATAGAGACTTGAAATTTGGTATGTACTTAGTATGTAATAATGGGAAGAAGTCTATTGCATTTCAATAACCTCGATTAACCGGAACTATTTTTTTCGGACTCTCGAAATATTCGTTCTGATAAATGGTATATAAAAATTTTCGAAATTGTTTATTTTAAGAAATGAATATAAAAGACAATAAAAAAACATAAATTTTGCATAAAGCATGAAGTCGATCGGATAATGAGTTGCCGAGATATTTGTAATCCTATTTTCCACACTCTTCGATTTTTCACGACCCTGTATTTCATCCAAATTTCACTTCAAAGATATATTTTAATTGGAAATTTGACGCTTAATCAGACGCAATAAACCGCTAGTTAATAGGATTATTATTTTTGGAGTTATAAGGAAAAACCTCTTTCAAGCAATTCAGTAATCGAGCCTTTAAAGTTTATGACGTCATCAAGTCACGATTTTATTTGAATTGCAATGCATTTTATAAGTAGTTTACACATTTTTATTTTAATATTTTACATTATGCATATCCATGATGGGTAAGTATTACGGTGGCCCCCAACGACTAGTTTTATTTGTAATTAAATGCAAACTGCATTCATTAATGTGGAAGTTACCTGAGTAACATCCGTTTTTAGGTGCGTTCCTAATAAATACGTAGCACCTATTGTCGTCGTCTGGTCAGTCCGTCTGTCCGTCCGTCCGTCTGTCTGTCCGTTCGTCCGCATATAACAACGTAAAAACTACCCAACCGAATGGTTTAAAATTTAAGATATATTATCTTTGCAGAATTTTGTCGAGACATTTCAAATTTTTTAAAAATCGAATCAAAACTTTAGCAAATATTAATAAAAAAATTTATTAAGATTTTTTTTTTTTTTTTTTTTTTTTTTTTTTTTTTTTTTTTAAATCGGTGCTTTTTTTTTTATAGGAGCTTTCGAAGTTTAATCGTCAAGCGACCGAGATACTTATTTTATTACAGAAATTAATCTGCAGACGATATAATTCATTTCACAGAATTAAAAATCACCAAGATCTGAGTATTTATATAACTAGCTATAGTACGAACGCACCTCGTTTGTAACGTTTGACGTACAATTTCCAACTTGTTTCTGGCTACCAACAGCAAAATTCATTCTTATCTGGTTTTGTTCAGCAGAAACGGATGACTTCTTTGTCTTACAGTTACTCTAATGGCATCACTTCAAGAAATATTTTCTGTACTGCGATTTGGCAGCATGATA
The DNA here is from genome assembly GCA_963931845.1 of Maratus michaelseni. NCBI lineage: Eukaryota > Metazoa > Arthropoda > Arachnida > Araneae > Salticidae > Maratus > Maratus michaelseni. The sequence continues at coordinate 63,428,678 of OZ007589.1, forward strand.
TTCAATGCTGAATTTCTTTATAATCGATATAAAATTATTTGCGAATGTGGTTTAAGGGACTCGCTATACTTCCGTTTGACGAAAAATTTTGAAAATATCAATTTTCCAAATTTAAGCAAAACGTTACTTAGATATCGCTAGTATATTATGGCGAAATTACGTAAAAGTCCAATAATAAACATGTGAAAAAGGCCTTCTACTACATACATTTCTATTTAACTGATTCAGAATTACAATCTTTAAAATCATTTTTCTCAGTTTGCATTCCCCCCCCCCCCAATGTATCAGTATGTAGAAAACGTTAAAACATCAATATATATTTCTCAATTCATTTTATATATTTTATCGATGTACCTTATAATGTGTTATATTATATGAAACCAAGGATCCGATTTGCAATAATGTATACAGTTTATTTTTTTAAATAAAAATGTTAGGGAAAATACTTTTTGCTCTATTTTTACATTTGTCATGACATTTTATTTTGTTCCTCTGAAAATAATTAACTTTCAGGAAATCTGTTTCTTACAGCTATAGAGCACATTTGTATGAAAAACATGATAAAAGGTGTTTCAAAGCTTCCAAATTGTAGCAGTGTGTTTTAAAAAATGTCTTTAATTAAACAAATTAAAAAATTAAAATTTTACAATAAGAATTGAATTTCTTCTTCATTAAATAATATCGCTTCATAAAACAATTTGATAATGTGACAAAAAGTATTTTAAATACTCAAATAAAAAAAAAAAGTTCAAAGGGTATTGAAGCCTCTTAATTTTTTTTTCCCCTCTCAAATTTCTGTGGTTGTTCGATGCATCAGAGGTGAAAATGTTTCTTTTCTTACGAACATAAGAATGTTCTTCATCATATTGTTTAGCTACAGTTGTTTACGTAACAAAACCTAAATAGCAATTCATTATTTCAACACTTATCTCTATAATATCTATTTTGTCTCGTAGCTTAACAGTAAAATTAACTGCTATATGGTTTTTATCTAATTGTAATGGATAGCTTCTTTCTTTAGCAGCTACTCTGACATTTCTGCAAATTTTATTTTGTGATCTGTGATTTGGCAACACTATGTCCAGTTATGCATTTGTTTGTTATAAACGTGTAAACAAACATTCGTGAATATGTTCAGCAAATTTTTTGATATGATAAGTTTCTTTGTTAGTGCAAATTGCTCTGGGTTTTTTTCTCTTATGAACATATGATTATTCTTTATCTTTCTGTTTAGTTACAAATTTCATTAGTTTTTTTTTTTATATATAAAAATTATTTTTGTAAAAGCTTTTTTCTCTCTCTCAAGAACATTTAAATATACTTATTCTATTCTTTATCTACAGATTTTTATTTGTAATTTTTTCTTTTTTTCCCCCTTAAGAACATTTCAATATTTTAATCATATTGTTTAGCTACATCCAACAGAGAAGGGTGGCTTCTCTGTTTGACTATTGCTAAACTGCATCTTTACGAACTAAACTTCTGTATCGCTATTTCGCAAAACCATGTTTAATGATACATTTTGTTTATACTTAACGAGAAAACATTTGTGAATGTGTTCGAAGAAGATCTTGCTGCTGTCTTTGCTCATAATAAATTTCTATGTTTGCCCAAAATGTCACAAGAATAAAAAAAAAAATAATAATTAAGAACATTCGAATAATTTTGTCATATTGTTTAGCTACAAAATTTTATTTGTAGAATTTGTAAATATTGTTAAGCAATAATTTTGTATTTGTAAATATTTGTTTTTCTTCAGCACACTCGAAAAATCTTTATCATATTGTATATATATATATATATATATATATATATATGTCTCTCTCTCTGTGTGTGTGTGTAATAATTTTTTCTTCTTAAGAACATTCGAACATACTTTATTGTACGTTTGGATAAAAATAAATATTATCTTTAAATTATTTTGCAAAATTTGTTTCTGATTTTTTTCTCTTTTCTTAAGGACTTCAGTATTTTTATCATATTGTTCTGCTAATTATTTTCAACTGTAAATTTTTTGTAAAACTGTCATTTGTAGTTTTTTTCTTCTTAAGAACATTCAAATATCTTTTGTAATATAGTTTACCTACAAATTTGTATTCGTATTTTATTTTCTTTAGCACACTCGAAAACTGTATTATAATGTCCAGCTGTAAGTTTTGTGAAAGTGTTTTCTTTTGAATATACTTAACCATATCGTTTTAATACAAATTTTAATCTGTAATGTTTTCTGCAAAATTTTCATTTGCAATTTTTTTCAGTACTTTAATGTCCTTTATCATATTTTTAAGCTACAAATTTCCCCTGTAAATTGTTTTATAAAATTTTCATTTGCAATTTTTTTTCTTTTCTTAAGAATTATTGAATATTTTTTATGACAAATTTTAGTTAAAAATTTTAATTTGTAATTAAATGTGTACCGCAATTCGTTAAGCTACAGTTATCTGAATAATATCTATTTTGCAACTGTTATTTTGCAACTGTTATCAACTGTTTTGCCTGGCTACCAACAACCCATTTCTCTATAATCTGGTTTTATCCAACAGGGATGGATTAATTCTTCGCCTGGCAATCACTACAATGGCATCTCCGCATTCATTACTCATAGCAGAAGAGCTGCTGAATGTTTGCCAGATAATGGCGATAATTTTTTATAGTTTCGTTCATCTCACGAAACCCTATTATTCCCGCTTCGTTGTCTGTCCGTCCCAGAACCGGTTCTCAGAAACTATTTAACATACAGGCATGAAATTTTGTGTACTTATAGCTGAATATCTGCTATAAAGCTCAAAATCATAAAATTTGAAAAAATCGTATTATTTTAATATATAGAGATAAAAAACAAAACATCTAACAGCCTTTTCCTATTAAATTTAGACATTTTTCGTTATAGCAGTTGCCAACAATTAAAAATCTACAATAAAATTCTTTCTACAATAATTAATTTTCTATTAAAAGATTTCCACAAATGAAAATCAAAATCAAAAGTTTCACCAGTTAAAAAAAAAAAAAGATTAATATGACGTCATATTGGTAATAAAACAGAAAATTTCAAACATTAATCAATAATACAAGGACTATGAGTATGTGTAAATACAGAAAGCAGATTAATATCCGTCATTAGAGAATTAAAAAGAAAATTAATCTATTAATCTGACGTCGTAACAGATTTTTCAAATGTTTGAGAATAATACAAAGAGAGTATCAATATGAGTAATAGAGAATAGTAAATATATCATATATTCTAATACGAGCAAATTTTGTGTGTGGTGATATATATATATATATATATATATATATATATATGCAAATTTTATTTTAAAAACGGCTCTAACGATTTGACGAAATTTTGTATCATACTGTTTTGGGGCACCAGAAAACCACTGGGCTAGGTCACGCGTTCGAGAAAAGTCGATTAGTGGGTCATCAAGGGTCATCAAGGGTCAGGGTCAAACTAATTCTGTCTAAAAAACGGTCCAAACGGTTTTGACTAAATTTTGTATCTTACTATTTTCGAGCACGAGACGACTATTGGGCTGGGTCACATGTTCGAGAACTTTCGATTAGTGGGTCATTTTTGGGTCAACCCGGGTCAAGTTAATTTTATCTGAAAAACGGCTCTAACGATTTTGATTAAATTTTGTATCCTACGAGTTTCGGGCTCAACAAAATCATTGGGCTAGGTCCCATGTATGAGAAAATTCGATTAGTGGGTCATTTTTGGGACAATGTGGGTCAAGCTAATTTTATCTAAAAAACGGCTCAGACTATTTACAATAAATTTTGCATCCTATGGTTTTCGAGCACAAGAAGGCTGTTGGGCTAGGTCACGCGCTCGAGAAAATTCGATTTGTGGGTCATTTTGGTCATGGGTCATTATGGGTCAAGCTATTTTATCTTAAAAATGGATCAGACTAATTACACTAAATTTTGCATCCTATGGTTTTCGGGCATGAGAAGACTGTTGGGCTAGGTCATGTTTTCGAGAAAATTCAATTAGTGGGTCATTTTGGTCATGGGTCATTATCGGTCAAGCTATTTTATCTTAAAAACGACTCAGACTATTTAGACTAAATTTTGCCTCCTATGGTTTTTGTGCACGAGAAGACTGTTGGGCTAGGTCACATGTTTGAGAAAATTTGATTAGTGGGTCATTTTGGTCATGCGTCAGGATATTTGAACTCAAGGCTAATTTTGAACGAGCATAGTTCGGTCTTCCCTGCTCGTAAGTTTGAAAAACGTATTGAATCACGATAAAAACCTGATTATGGAAATATTGGCATATTTTAACATTTTGAAAGTCTCTATACAACATGTTTAATTTTAAAATTGATTTTTTTTTAACTATCGCATTTAGTCCACATGGCGGGTATTATTATGGCAGAGTATAAAGCTGGCTTCGCCCGCTGTCGGGCCGGTTCAGATATTCGAAAAAGCGAGAAAAATAGACCGGTAAATATTTACTTTATAAAATACATAATTTTTTTTCTTTTTCTTTTTTCTTTTTTTTTTTCTTTCTCTTTTTTTTTTTTTTTTTTTTTTTTTTTTTTTTGGAAAAGGAAATTTATTTGGAATGAAAAAATGATTTATTAAAGAAAATATTTATTAAAGAAATGATAAAAGTGTTTTGAAAGGAATATTAAACGAAACCCTTTATGCGATCTTCGATCACACTTACCCACTTGTTTATTCTTCACAACACCATGTTCAATGGTGCATTTGTTTGTTATAGACGTGAAAACATTTGTGAAAGCTGCTGCTTTCTTTAATTATGATAAGCTTCTGTATTTATACCAAATGCCCCAGTGGCGAAAAAAAAAAATTCTTTTCTTAAGAACATTCGAATATTTTTATCGTATTCTTTAGCTACAATTTTTTATTCCTAATTTTTTTCTTTTTTTTCAGCACACTCGAATGTTGTTTTTCATATTGTTTAGTTATTATTATTATTGTAAACTTTGTTGTAAATTTTTCATTTGTGAAATCTTTCTTTTCATAACAACATTCAAATATTTATTGTTATATTCTTTGGCAACAAAAATTTTTCTGTAATTGTCTTTGTAAATTTTTTGTTTGTAATTATTTTATTTTCTTAAGGCATTCGAATTTACTTAAATACATTGTTTCGGTATAATTTTTTCTGTAATATTTGTGTAAACTTTTTGTAATTATTTGTCTTATCTTAAGGCCGTTCGAATATTCTTTATTATATTGTTCAGCTAGAAATTTTTATTTGTAACTAAATGTAAACCATAATTCATTTATGCGACAGTTATCTCAATTTTATATATTCCGTAGGGCTACCAACGGGCCAATTCACTATTATCTTGTTTTTATTCAGCAGCGATAGATGGGCTTCTTCGTCTGGTTATTACTGTAATGGCATCTTCGCATTCATCATTCATAGCAAAAGAGCAGCTGAATGCTTGCTAGATAATGGCAATCATATTTTTATTCTTCACAATCATGTTCAATGGTGCGTTTGTATGTGACGTGAAAACATCTGTAAACGCTGCTGCTTTCTTTAATTATGATAGGCTTCTGTATTTTTGCCAAATGCCGTAAGGGCGAACATTTTTCTTTTCTTAAGAACATTCGAATACTTTTAATGATATTCTTTAGCTACGATCTTTTATTTCAAAAAAATTTTTCAGCACACTCAAATGTTGTTTTTCGTATTGTTTAGCTATAATTTTTAATGTAAATTTTTCAATTGTTAAATTTTACTTTTCTTAACAACATTCGAATATTTTTAACATATTCTTTAGCGTCAAATTTTTACTTGTAACGTTTTTCTTTTCTTCTGTACACTTGAATATTCTTTATCGTATAGTTTAACTATCGATATATCTTAATCGTATAGTTGTATTTAACTATAATTCTGATTATAAATTTTGTTGTAAATTTGCATTTGTGGAATGTTCCTTTTCTTAATAATATTCAAAGAAATTTTATTATATTGTTTGGCTACAGTAATTTTTCTGTAATTTTTTTTGTAAATAGTTTGTTTGCAATTTTTTTTTCTCTTGATGACATTCGCATATTCTTTATCAAATATTATTGCAGCTAAGCATTTTCAGTAAATTTCTGTAAAGTATCTGTAAATTCGAATCTAGCTTCTTCGCCTGGTGATTACTGCAAAAAAAAAAATCACCTCAAAATATATCACTATTTGACAATATCATATTCATTACTGACATTTTTTTATAATGGATATGAACTTATTTATGGATGTATTCACAAAATATTTAGGTGTTTTCTTTGTCGCGATAGGTTTCTGAGCAAATTCAATATTTTTCGACGATTTTTTTTTTCTTGAGCATACGAATATTCAATATCATATTGTTTAGCTATAAAGTTTTTGTAAAGTGTTTATTTGTAAATTTTTTACTCTCTTAAGAACTTTCAAGTAGCCTTTATCATACTGTTTAACTAACAAAAAAATTATGTAATGTAATTTTTTAAAGAACATTCGAGCTGTTTTTATCATATTGTTCTGCTACAAATTTTTATTTGTAACTAAATGTAAACCTCAATTCATTAATGCGGCGGTTATCTTAATAATATCCGTTTTGTCTGGCTACCAACAGCCCTATTCACTATTATCTGGTTTCTATCCAACAGAGACGGGTGGCTTCTTCGCCTGGCAATTACTGTAATGGCATCTCCGCATTCATTATTCATAGCAGAAGAGCTGTTGAATGCTTGCCAGATAATGACGAATTTTTTTTTATTATTATTCTTTCCATAAGCTTGCGAAAATTTTCTGTCAAAAGACGGGTTAGGTTTAATTGTTGCAAGCTCTATCTTGTATTAATCATTTGAAATATGTTTATGCAAATAAAGCCTGCGTCTTTTTCAGGGCCGTTTTAATGTAATCGAAGGCACTAGGTCCGATTTGATTTTTGGGAGATCCGTATAAATAAAACTAAGGTCCCATTTATTTCTCTAAAAGTATTGAACTGTGGTAAATATATCTTTATTGTGGTTATAAAATGTAACCTGTTGATTTTCATATTCGATAGTCATCGATCTTATTCTACACTTATTGGTGCAAAATTATAGCTAAATACATATATGTTAATGATTATGCGATTGGAACCTATATTATTTAACACAATTCTGCAAATAATTACTTGCAGTTACTAATATTGATAATAATTGAAGTAATTTTTAAACAAATGTAAACCCGATTTCAGGCGATTACTTCATATTCTACAATTTGCTTATAGTTGTATACAAAATATTTATGCAAAAAAAATTAAGGACTTCCATTGGTTATCTTTTTATATACTACTTATTGAATTAAAAATGAAAACTGTTGAAATGAAATATGACGTACTGAGATAAACACTCCAATAATTCATGATATATAATACCAGTTATTTTCAAATAATGTATAAAAACAGACTAATTTAAACACATGTAAAATGAATTTCACTTTTGTATTAAAAATTTTACTGTATCTCATTTAATGTTTCACAAATTAGAAGACTTTATATTTTCAAAATTTAAATATGTTTTTAACACACTTCGAGTATTAAAAAAATGATACCACTTAGTCTACACCACACTTGATATATACAACTTGGTGTATTTTATTTGGCACACCAGAATGTTTTTAAGACTTGGATAAATCGGAACTCCGATAACCGTAATTCCGGTAATGGAAAATTCTACTCTTTTGCTCTAAGTATGCCCAAACATTCATTACTTATATTGCGGGAATCTAATAAATTCAAGAAAAATAAGGAGAATGAATGTATTAAAAAATTATGTAAATTCTTTATTCTTTCATTCTTTGCCTCTTTTGCTGTTGCAAAAAAGCTTTATTACGATTTGCATTTGAAATCTTTTATAACTATATATTTTTATAACTACTTCAATTTTTTTGTTAATGTAATGTCATCAAATTTAATTTTCTTTGGAATTATCTACAATATATTTCAGAAAGATGTGTTTCTGAACGCAACATCAACTTTAGAATCTCGCCATATTCTCTTAGAACCCCATTTCATATATTTATGTCCATTCATATATTTATGATTCGAATTACTAATATATTTATGTCCATCCAACATATATGAATATTTATTACATCATATATGTTTCTCCAATGTGGATCCTAAGTATACATAACAAAACAATTTTTTGTAAGTGGTGAAAGAACTGAGCTCCTAAAGACGATTAAAATTTTTGAATCCACCCATGGCAGTAAAATGGTCGACGACTCTTGGTATGTCAATCCGCATAAACACGTTTGTGAATGCAGCATACCTTTACAAAAATTCTTTGTTTGGAATTTTGTTTTATTGGTTTTATAATTTCTTTCACGAACAAATTTTGTAATTCACAAAAACACAAACATGTTACGTTTGGATACTTAACACATTAAAATTGATAAAACTTCAGATATTCACTGAAATACTAAAATGCAATGGAAATACAATAAAGGTTATACGGATCGGATTCAAAATCTGAATCCCTCATCAGTATACAACATTACAGATACACAAACAATCACAAGGAGAACTAAAGTCAATCAGTTAAAGTTATAATCAGAATAAAACAGTATATTCAGGTGGAGTCAGGGCTGCTTCGTTCATATAAGCGATTCAGCTTTGTGAACCACCCTTCTAGAACGAAGCAATCCGATTCCATCTGAATATACTGTTTTACTCTGATTATAACTTAAACTGATTGACTTTGGTTCTCTTTGTGATTGTTTGTGTATCTGTAATGTTGTATACTGATGAGGATTCAGATTTTGAATCCGAAACGTCTAATTTTTATTGTATTTACACTGTATTTTAATTTTTTAGTGAATATCTAAAGTTTTATCCATTTTAACGTGTTAATTTTTGTAATTGTCCTTATATTAAACAGAATTGCTTCAATTTTTATGTTAATGTAATGTCATCAATTTTAATTTTCTTTGGAATTTTCTACAATATATTTCAGAAAGATATGTTTCTGAACGTAACATCAACTTTATAATCTCGCCATATCCTCTTAGAACCCCATTTCATTGTAAAAGTAATGATAACGGGCAAATTAAACTAGAGATCCAATTTAAATTAACATAAGCATGCGCGGTGTCACATAATACCGACTGGAAAGTCGAGAAGGTTCTTCGTGCATGGAGGTAGAGGTGAGAAGAAAGACCTTCTGATTTTAATTAAGTTCAAAATTATCGAACTTCTCCTTAAAGTAATTATGCACTGCATAACTAATATTTACTCAAAGGAGATAATCGATTTACTCGATCGTCGTCAGCGTGTGTACTTTATGTGTCTCAGCTGAACTTTGGTTCTAATTTAATAAACATAAACTGCAAGTTAAAGGTGATAAAGTTATCGAAAAAAGTTATTTATTATAGATATAACAAAAGGAATGAAGAAATCCTTTCTTGAAACTTTTTTAAAAATTATCTATTTTGAAATTCATCAATTCTTTTAAAATTTTTAATCGGACAAAGTTATTTCACAAAGAAAATTTTAAGAAGGCTCAATTATATATGTTTATTACCATACCTGCTAACCGTAAGTCAAACAAACATATTTAGAATTAAAAACTTTATTTAATAAATGAAATTCAGTAGATGCTATATAAAAACAAAACATAGCGCAATAGTACTCCAATAGTTTTGAATTATTGAATCTAATAATAATTTCAGAGATTATCTAGTTTTTGATAGATAATGAAATCATTTTCCTTAAATATAAAACTAGCATAGATTCATTCTTTCAAACTTTCTCTTGAGTAAAACGTTAACGTTTTAAATAAATAAACTTTAAATTCATTGACTAAACGAGAGTTCTTATCGCTAACAGACAAAAAATAAATTATTTAGAAGAAAAAGAACTCTTATACTCAGGGCTTGACAAATGCGGTCGCCAGGTCGCCACTGGCTACCAACTTTTTTTGCCTGGCGACTAAGTTACTTAATTTGATTATTTTTTTCCCTTTCTTTTCAAAAACTGAACTAAGAAATGAGCACAATTGTCTCGCAAAACCCCTAATCGTGCGGGCAGCAAGCAGTAATCTCTCTGTTCTCTTCCATTTCATGCACATAAAACGCCACTCTTTTCCGCTCTTGTCGGCTAGCATATCATGTGATTAGAATGTGGGGAGAAGGGGGAAGTTTCAATAAAACAGTAAAAAATTTTGTCAATCCAACCTATGGACATCTAAAAATTGATTGCAATGATAAAAAAGGCTTACGCTTTTGTAAGTTTCAAATCAGATTTTTGTTTTCAGAATTAAAGCTGATTAATTTATCACATTCATTTTAAAAGAATAATAACATATAAGTGATTATAAATAATTCATTTGAAATAAATCTATAAAACTTAACTTTCAAGAATAATTCATAAATATATATATTTTAAATATTTCTTTTCTGCTTAAAATGCTTGGCGCCTAGCGTCTGTGTGAACCTGCACCACGCACGTTGGACAATAGTTCGTCGTCACTCTGTCTTGGAGGCAAAGTGTCTGGTACTGGGTTGTTACTCAAGAATATTTTATAATTACATTGTTCGGATTATTATCTGCAATAAATGGAAATAAAAAAATCATTGATTTCAATTCACAAGAATAAGGTATTTATTTTATTTTATTTATTATTCTTAAATTCTTATCCTAAATTGCTGGATCAAAATAAACCTCAGCCGGCTGCTGATCCCGATTATGTAATTACAGCGCGAGAAAATGTTTTTTTTTTCTTTTTAGCAATGCATATTACATATTAGCTCTCGAGTTATTTTGCGAACGTCACAATTTAATTAAATTTCCTGCAAGATATCTCATTATAGATGCTGCAAAGTTACAGAACATTAAGAAATAAATTTGAAATTATATTCAAACGTAAAAAAAATAAAACTTTTATTTTTAATTTGGCAAAACTAAGAAAGTTCATTAAATGCAAATTTTAAAATAATGAAATCATAATAATTTGACTGAATTCGATAGGCTAAATAAGCAAAAATTCGTTTTACGACTTCACTATTTCATTGATGCCTTCTCATCAGATATAGATTTTGTAGCTCTCAACTATTCGGACATTTGAAGCATTCGGCAATCAGCATTTCCAAACATGCCGGTTAATTCAGAATTTCCCCCCTTTTTATTACCCAAGAGATATATAATTTTGATAAGTTCCGTTAGAATACTTAGTTTTATTACACTTTTTAATTATGAACTAATCTAAACTATGTAACTAATAATTCTAAACTACGTTTGTTATAATTTTTTCTAACTTAATTCATAAAAAAAACTTTTGTGCTTTTTGAAAATAAATAACGAGGGGGGGGGGGGGTAAATTTTTTTACTGGCAACTAGAATTTATACCTGGCTACCAGATGTTTTCAAATTTGTAAAGCCCTGCTTATACTCATGTTAACAAAAGGCCAACCAATTATAAATATTTTAGAATCAATGTTCATGCCGTAACAAATCTCATTAATTGCGGTAGGAAACAGGATAATTCCAGGGAGATAGATATGGGTTTCTGCGGCCAAAGTTTAATTTTTCAAAACTCTCTGTCTTACATATTATGCGATGTGAATTATTGAATCTAATCATTTTAGTTAATCGCTAGTTTTCTATCCATAGAAGAAAAAAAAATTAAGTTGTAAATTCATAACACGTTATAAACTAATTCTCCCAACCTGTATTTTGATTTAAAAAATGCATTAATGCATGAAAGAAACTCGATGTTTGTCTGTGAACGAAATTCTACTAAAATCTTGAACACAAATAAATCTTACACTGTTAAAAATGTATGCAAAAACACAGAAAAGAAACCGATATTCTCCGTAAATTTACACTAATTCTCAGGTAAACGCATTTGATCAAGAGTTTAGATTATTCATTCAAACTATTTTTAGGGATTAGTGGAAGAAATTAATGTTGCATCAGAAATTTTGTACAGAGGATTCCAGCGGGTGTAATCCATTTTAATTTATAGATATTATATCTACAGTACTTTTACATTTATTGCGAGATTTTGTCAAATAAAGTTTTCGCACATTTTTTGAAAAATTGCTCACTTTGACTGTCTTAGAACGCTGGTACGAAACACCCGCGTACAATGTGTTATAATCCACAGAATGAACAGCAAAGCTACAACCGTCTTCGGGTTTGTTTGTTATTTATATGTAAAATTAGTCTTCAGTTATTTTTATACATTTAAACTTACAGGGCTTTGGATATTTTTATTTATGTAAATATAAAGTAGTCTACAGAACATTTACATAATAGCCTTTTTTTTTTTTAACAGAATATCGGTTTTCAGCGTCCTGTAAATTTATATAAGATAAATGATTACCAGTAGATTCTCCGTTATTTAACAGAATTTTTTTAACAGTGCAGATCATATAATATGAGAATTATTCAATTGAATCATGATTAATTTCAGGGAATCTCTAGTGTTTGATATATATATATATATATATTATATATATATATATTTTAATTATTAAAATCATATAACTATATCCCTTAAACACTCTTTTGAGAAAATATGCATTTATACTCAATGTTCGCTCTAGAACTGTTTATTGAGCGCATTTTATCTTCTCCAACATTCTTAAGCACTTTACATCTGCAACATTACTTACACCGAAGATTCCTAAATGAGCTTAATTTATATTAAATTAAGCTAATTAGTGAAATATCTAACAGAATAGAGAATTCTACTAAAGTCTTGGAGAAACAAGTAAGGTCCTAGACCTTAAAACATGCGAGTTATTCAATCGAATCATGATTACATTCGGGGGGGGGAACCTCTAGTTTTAGATCTATTATAAAACAATTTTTTTAATTATTAAACTCACATAAATGTATTAACTAAACTCTCTTTTGAAAAAAAAAATGCATTTAAGTGTACATGAAAATAGTCAATATTTACGTGTGAACAGCGTTCTAAATTAATCTTTTCTTGTTCACAATCCTTAACGCTTTCACTCCTACCACTTCTTCAGATCTACATAGTTTTAAACTTTTTATTTTCATAAATTATTTTCAGTTTATTTTTATATTACGTTTAAAATTATAATGCTGAAAAGAAGTCTATTGGTATGTCATTTTAAATGTGATATATAAATAAAATTCAAATAATTTATGAAGCTATCAAGTTCAATATATTGCTGCTCTGAGGCAAAATAGTGCGAAGGAAGCGGATAAGCACTTACATCTGCAGAATTGCTTACAGCGACGAATCCTAAATGAGCTTAATTTAAATTAAACTAAGCAAATTAGAAGTATATCAAACACTGCCGAGAATTCTACTGCGATCTTGGGTAACAAAGTTAAATCCTAGATCTTATAATATCTGAATTATTTAGTTGAATTTATGATTAAATGTAGGGTCTCTATTTTTAGGGACACTTACGGAACTATCTGTAATGTTCCGTCAATTATAAAATTATAACTGCCAACCTTCTGGTTTTTTCAAGTCAAATAAATAGATTTTCAACCAAATAAGTACGTCGAAAAAAGAAACATTTTGTTAAACAAAATATCTGGTTAAAATAAGTTTATTTGATTTGAAAAAAAAAAAGGAAAGATTGACAACTATACAAAACATTTATCCCTAAACATTTTTTGAGGAAATGCATTTGAAGTGTGCATGAAAGCACTCAATATTTGCTCGTGAACGACTTCCTAAACATTAAGCATTTACATCTGCAGCATTACCTACACCGAATAATACTAAATGAGCTTAATTTAAATGAAATTAAGCAAATTAGAAAGATATCTAATAGTACTGAGAATTCTTCTAAGATCTTGAAAAATGCAAGTAAAGAAAGGCGGCCAGTTTTAATTGTATTAAGAATAATCGAAAACCTCCTTAAAGCTAGCTCATCATTTTTTGCTGTAGAAAATACTGATTGAAATAAGGTGATTGTTTGAGTTTCTCTATTTACATTAACTACAACCATGACAATTTTAGCAATATAATTATTGATTTGTCGGCCCTAGTACTGAATACTTCCAAACATCTACACTCAAAATTTGAAAATGTGAATTATTGAACCTAATCATTAGTTCTGGAAATCTTTTTTTGAATCTATGATAAAGAAAAATATTATAAACTATTAAACTCACATAAATTTATCTCTTAAACTCTCTTTTTAGAAAAATTAATTTAAGTGTGCGCAGAAATACTGAATGTATCGAGAATAGCTTCCTAAACACATAATTTCTTAATCATCCTCACTAAACACTTTATATATGCAACATTACTTACGCCGGATAATCCTAAACGAGCTTAATTTACATTAAATTAAGCAAGTTAGAGTGATGTCTAATAGTACAGAGAATTCTAAGAAAATCTTGCAGAACACACAAGTAAATCGTAGAGTATACAACATGCGAAGTATTCGATCAAATCATTGTTACATTCGGGGAATCTCCATCTATGGGGGTGTTCCATCGATGCTAGATCAGATTTTTATATTATTAAACTCACATAAATTTATCTCCTAAATTACCTTTTGATAAAAAAATGCATTTAAGTTTGTATAATACTTAATGGTTGTCCGTGAACAACTTCTTAAACACACCATTTCTTGTTTAGCATCACTAAGCATCATCGACATTATTACACCGAAAAATCCTAAATGATCTTAATTTAAATTAAATTAAGCAAATTTGAGAGGTATTTAACAGTACCGAGAATTCTACAAAGGTCTTAAAGAACACAAGCAAATCGTAGACTTTACTAATGCGAAGTATTCGGTCGAATCATGATTACATTGCGGGAATCTCCATCTACGAAGGGAATCTCTGGAGGGAATATGGAGGGAATCTCTATCTATGATAAATCAGATTTTCAAATTATTAAAATCACATAAATTTGTCCCTTAAATTCTCTTTTGATAAAAAATGCATTTAAATTTACATAATACTCAATGTTTGTCCGTGAACTGCTTTCTAAACACATCATTTCTTGTTTAGCATCACCAAGCATTTGCATCTGCAGATTAATTACACCAAAGAATCCTAAATAATCTAAATTTAAATTAAATTAAGCAAATTAGAGAGATATCTAATAATAAAGAATATTCTACTAAGAATTTGGAGAACTCAAATAAAGGAAGCCGAGCGGTTTTAATTAAGTTAAGAATAATCGAAAATTTCCTTAGAGCCGACTTATCATTGTGTGCTGTAGAACAAACACTCATTGAAATAAAGAGATCGATTCACAGCATCTTGAATTAGTTGAATAAAAGTCAGTCAAATAATAATAAAAAACAGTTTAAAAAAACATGCTTTTATTATTGTACTTAAAAGTAGAAGTACGCCGAATTTAAAATTCAAGTTTTGTAAATAAACATTCATGCCCTTAATATGACGTCACTATTAAAAACCACATATTAAACGTTCAAAATAAATATGATTGTTTTTTTTTTTATATACCTTTTGCTTAGCTTCTTTTTAAAATATTTCAACAAGAAAAAAAAATTGTATTACTGTAAATATTACTTTATATTATTGTAGCAAACAAATATTTATTGTTGAGTCACGTGGTAATAGATTTTTAAAAAATCATATCTGCAAACTGTTTAAACTATCTAAGGATTCTGAATTGTTTTCTCAACGTATGATCAAGTTTAAATAAAATTAATCTATTAATTGATAATTAGTTTCTGAAAATATGAAAGAAATATATTGACATCGGAAACACACAACAGTACATAATTTCTAGCACTCTAGCACATCAGGAAGTGAGAGGAAAATCGATTATTAAATTCTATCTTTACATACATAAATCAAGTTAAATAAAAGCGTTTAATAAATCAATAATTAATTAATTAATTACACTAGCCAACAATTTTTAATTTTTTTCTTCCCAAACAGAAGTGGTTGTTTTAAACAATTTTTGAGGTAATGTTTTAAAATGTACAGGGTGAACCAAAAGTTCGTTAAAACTTTAAAAATTCATAAAAAAGGAAGAAATTATAATAAAGAAGTGCAGTTTGCAAGAAAGGGCTCACAAGGTAGTCGGATTTTTTTTTAGCAGCAAACAAATTTTTAGTTAAAAAAGTCACCTGTAGATGGCGCTAACATGCGAGAGATTCAGCAGAATTATGCAAATTAATCCTGTAATAAAAGACCGGGTTACACGAGGATTTCTAATTCGATTTCAGAATGTTATAATAGCGTTGTTGGGGAAGTTGTTCCATTTGAACGGAGAGTTTTTGCAATTCATTCCGACATGTTGCATTCAGCTGTAAAGGGCGTTGTGAGTCGCCTTAGTTGTGTTGTACATTGTTCTGGACGTCATGTTGAACAACTGTTATTGCAAGAATAAATGGATGGAGCGTACAGTTGTCCTGTTCATGTTCATTGTGTTTCAGGTCGTCAGCGCCATCTACAGGTGACTTTTTTGGTGCTAAAAAAAATCCGACTACCTTGTGAGCCCTTTCTTGCAAACCGCACTCCTTTATTATCATAATTTCTTCCCTTTTTAAGGATTTTTAAATTTTTATCGAACTTTTGGTTCACCCGGTATGTCTCCTGCATTTTCTTATTTAGGATCAGTGTATTGCATGATAAAATTCACTAGCCAACAAGAAAAACGTTTTTGTTTGCTTCTTTAATTAGAATAGTCAATCTTTACTAATTTGTGTTCGAGAAAACCGAATATGATCTCAGTTTTGTTTTTTATTATTAGCTCTGGTATTTAAGATACAGTACTACTGCTATACGAATTTATACAGTAAAAACCTGTACAGTAAAACTACCAGTGGCTAGACACCAGTATTTTAAAGTAATTTTCTCCCGCTTATCTAATATCAGAAATATCTGCGATTAAAAATAGCGAAATAAACTGTAAGAAATTAGTGGTGTGTAGAGCATTTGGAGCCCTGATTTACGCGGGATACCTGGCAACACTAGCCAATATCATACAAAAGTGGAAATTCATTTTATTTAAAAACTGGACATGATAGAAGAAAACGGATTGCATATTTTAATCAATATACAAACCTAGTCTACAAAAACATTACGTCTATTCTGCGGCAAAGTAATGTAAACGTTGCACAATTGAAAAATATCCAAATTAGGCTTAATAAGTGACAAATAAATGTTAAGAATATGAAGACTGCGACATTTATATGAAGCAAATGATCCAATAATCATAAAATAGAAAAGACAGTCCGACATTTATATTTATTGCAACTAAAATTTGCATAAAATGGCACAAGAAAAAGCTTAAGTTTGCTTAAATCGAAATACGTAAATATCTCAAAAACTAGACGAGCTGGAGAAAATCTAAAACTAGAAACGGAATCAAAGCAGAAAACTGAATTAAAAACAACTAATTTCAACTTTTTGCCCGAACCATTGTTGTCCAGTGTTATCTTATAAATATGTGCAAAATTTCATAGTTTTTCATTGTAATTTCAACACATTTCATAACACTTAGCTAACACAGCATTTTAAATGTCAATTTTTTTTTGCATGCCCTGCCCGAATTATACAGAAATAATTATTTTCGTGTAAAAAACATTTTCACTGTTGACTAGTGTTATGAATGATATATATTTGTTATTTCATTATAAACAGAAGAAGGCACCCTCGCCAAGCTTAGGCGATAAGT
The DNA here is from genome assembly GCA_963931845.1 of Maratus michaelseni. Classification (NCBI taxonomy): domain Eukaryota; kingdom Metazoa; phylum Arthropoda; class Arachnida; order Araneae; family Salticidae; genus Maratus; species Maratus michaelseni. The sequence continues at coordinate 63,446,285 of OZ007589.1, forward strand.
TTCGCGAATGTTTCTTTTAATATATTGCTGTTAGAATTTCATTCTTTAATTGGTCTATCAGCAAAAAGTTAAACATTTGTTTTTAGCGACTAAATGTTGGCATCGAAAGTATCCGCCAAAAGTGTCAATGTTCATGCATGCGCACCCGCACATGTGTTTGTAAACATTTGTCTACGTACACGCAAATTCTGGGAAAGCTCCATAATCTTCCCTACAGTCTATTGGCATACTGTAGTGAAAGGGCATACTTAACTAACTCGTAACTACATTGCTGCCAGCATCGTTATAACGCCGCCGTTATTGATGCACACATTTGTGCTTTATAATATGTATATACAATTGAGAAGATGGGTTTCAAAACTCGCCTTATCCAAAATGTAAAAAAAAAATCATATTCTCGCTATCAATCTATTCTATTGGAAATCTGCACAGAAAAAACACTACAATCCGCAAAAAACTAGTTTTTGCATGTATTTCTGACAATGTAAAATCTTGGTTTAAAATGAAAACTAAGGTGAGTTTTAAAACTCACGTCAACATTCCGAGCAAAAAAAAAAAAATAAAAAAAAAAAATAAGACATCTTTTATCAATATATTTGAATTGGATACATATTACTTAGAAATATTTATAATAAAAGCTCATAATAAAAATCTGTGTTCGATATCAATTTCTTTCAATTTTATGAATTTTTGAACCATTTTCATATTTATGGGATACCTAGTAAATTCTTATATATTCGAAATTTAAAAAACATACGCAACTATGCGCACATGAATTAGCGGCTTTCGAAATCAAACAGCATCCGGTATTTTGAAGTTTTCAAAATCTAGATTCTTGTCATGTTTATCATTAGTTTAAAAATACCTCATGAAATTTAACATTTTGGGATATTCCGTGAAGCATCCTTCATGAACAGAAGTTTTCATTTAACAGGATATGCAATCTGCTTAATATAGAATAGTTTAATTTGTGAATTCCGCATCTGTCAAAACCAAGCTTAAGGTTTTCCGTTTGAGAGGAATGGAAATACTTACTTCAATCCAAAAAGAAATTGGTTTTCTGTCGTTTAGATTAAAATTATGAACACATTCTTAACAATCTTAGCAAAATCATCAATATTTACAAATATTCTTTAATAATATGGATGTAAATGTTAATATCAAATATAGAAGGTTTTAAAAACTGATGTCAAGATTAGTTTCATGTACTTTATATCAACACCTAAGAGCACAAATGTGCTACGTTCAGTTTTTGCGAATCTGAGATTTTGGCATATCTGGAATTGTTATCAAAAGTAGAGTCAACATCTCAAGCGTTTAAAGTTCAGTTTGTAAAAACAAAGGAAAAAAAAAGAAAAATGCTATGTCTCAGCAAATACGATTTTGTTTGTGCACATCTGTGTTATGTATAAGTTATGTATTGGTTCCAAGATAAATGCTGGAACAGGAGCTGGGGTTTGCTGCCCAGCTGATGGTACCTCTCTCTTTTACCCACTAGGTAGCTATACCACTGTCTTTCAAGCAGAGGTCTATGCAATACTTGTGTGTAGTTATATCTGAATTGAGAGGAAGTATAGAGGCTTGTCTGTCAATATTTACTCTGATAGTCAGGCAGCGTTACTTGCCCTGGAGAAACATAAAATTACTTCCAGGATTGTTTGGCAGTGTTACTGCTCTTTGAACAGGCTTGCCAGAAATGGCAACAATGTTACTATACATTGGGTGCCAGGTCATACTGGCATCCTAGGTATTGAGCTTGCTGATAGTCTAGCAAGGAAAGGGTCGGTTACTCCCTTTGTTGAACCAGAACCAGCTATTGGCATTTCTAAGGACTGCATCAGAACTACTGTTTTTAAAATTCTAAGAGAGCAGCAGTATCAAGAATGGCTTGACTCAAGTGGACAGAGGCAAGCGAAAGAGCTCAACAGTAGCTGCCCTAGTAAAAGGGCACAGGAACTCATTGGGCTCAGAAGGAATAGTCTACGAAATATGGTGGAACTGTTAACAGGGCACTGTAGCCTTAATAGATACCTTTGCATTATGAAGGTGGTCAGTGATCCTCTTTGTAGGGGTTGTAAGTACGAGGAAGAGACTGCTTCACATGTAGCTGTGAAGCATATGCTGCTTATCGTTTCCAACACCTGGGTCGACACCTGTTTGATCCATGGGAAATTCAGGATATCTCTATCAAATGTCTGCTGAATTTTATGTCAGCTACTGGCCTGTTTAGGCGCTAAGTGGGGATGGTTTTTCCTCTTTCATCTTTGGGGAACAGTACAATAGACCTCTGGTCGCGGTGCTTAGGCTTTCGAGCCACTCCCCCAGTAATACAGTAATACAGTATGTATAAGAAAATACATATTTCTACTAAAAATCTAAAAGGAAGATTAGAGTTTGGAAATAGAGGCATTCAAAATTTAAAAAAAATAGTAGACTGTGTCAATCTTGTCTAAGAGAAAATGAGCATGTTGTGCTCTTCTTAGCTGGATGCATGCGGTGGGCAAAATCTCAAACAAAATTAATTTTCTGCTTTACTTTGTGCTACTTACTACTACTTACTTAATTTATGCTACTTCCTTACTTAATACTATTGGTATGTTGGATGTCAGTGACTTGAAATTCGTGGAAAGCGACTATAGCAACCTGGAAACAGATAGCATCTGTGCAACCATTGAAAGGACCATAAAACATAAGACTGTTTTCCTATATTACCTAAAAATGTTAAAACACTGGCAATTTAGAGCGTTTTAAACAAGACACAGAAAACGAGAAAAGAAACGAAAAACATGCTATTAAAACAAAGATAAAAATGCTTGAAATTTATTATGAAATTGCAGGGCTATGCAGGGCTTAATTTCTAAGTTAAAATGTACCGGAGCCCTAATATTCTGCAGTACTAACACCCGTAGCGCACCCCCCACCCCACCTCCGCCCTCGCTTCAATCTGCATATTTATATTTCATACATTATTTTAAAAATTTAAAACATTGTTTTTTTATTTAGCAAAATAAAAATTTTAAATTATATATTTAAATTATATATTTTAAACATAAATATTGTAAATATTCTACTTAAAAATTATGTATATAAACTTTATAAACTTACCTTTATAAAAAATCTATATCTGAACGTCTTAAGCCTTTTTTATTTCACTAAATTCATGAAGTTTATTTTAGAAATAACCACTTTGAAACATCTCAAGTGATAAATTAATCTTTGGTAAAAAAATAATAAAAAATAACTCACACGGAAGGTCTCTTTAAAGCGCACCCTCAAAATCTTTTGAAACAAATGCCAATGAAACTACTCATGTACGCTATAAAATGTCAGTCAAATTTAGCTGCAGAATTCCAGTAGAAAATTTGTAAAAAAATAAAATACTTTCAAGTATTTGGCACAAAAAGACGTGATTTGGAGAGCAACACTTTTTCCTCGCCAAATGCAAGCGATTTTAATGCATTTGGAAATTGTTTGTTAAATGAGTGTTTAATTACGCAATACTTAATGAATTTAAACTTAAATTATGAAATTGTTTAATATTATATCTATAAGCTTATATACTATATAAGATGCGTGTTGCTACAGTTATTTAATTTTACACGATTTCACTGGCCGGATAAGTTTTAAATGTATTTTAAAACTAACTTCCTGATTAAGAGCGCTGTCGTTATAAATTTCGATACTGAATAAGTCTTTCTTTCCGTGACAACAACACTGATCACTTGTTGTCTCCTACACTAACAATATCGAAATCAATTGACAATGCTTAGAATCGGCACTTAATTTTGAGCTTGAAACAATTTTAATAAATTTAAATTTTGTTCCTAGCTGTATAATACAATTGTTAAATTTCATTAAATATAAATATAAATGTATATGACAAAACTGTAGTTATAAAAGCGTATTTATTTAAGTTAAACTTAATTAAACTATAGTTCAGTATGAATAGTAGAAAAGTTTTTCCTTAAAGTGTATTTGTCATAAAAGTGTATTTTTAAAAAATTCATTGTATCGCCAACCAAAGATAAATCGTCAAAATAATGAGAATGTCATTATTTTTTTACGGATGCTATATCAAGTTTCCGCAGCAATTTTTTTAATAGACATATATAGTCTCGTGACAAGAATATTCTGTAATTTTTTTCACATTTTTCTGAGTATGCGCTTATAGAGAACTTCCTTGTTAGTAACAGCATTTACTACCAAGTTTCTACGGACAATTTATATTCACTGCAATTTTGGAAAATGGCAACAATTCAATAAAATAGTATTTCAAGACTCACTTTGGAAATAACATTGATTTTAGGGCATGTTGCATATATGCAACACGGTGATACAAAGGGTTAACGGATAAGTGTAAAACTTACATCATACGTATGGCTTTTAATATATTTAACCCGTATTTAGGAGTCTTCAAAATGTAGATTTTTGTCATGTTTATCATTAATTTTAAAATGTCTCATGAAATGTAACGTTTGGGAATGTTCCGTGGAGTATTCTTCATGAACAGGAGTTTTCATTTAACATGATATGTAATCTGTTTTACATAGAAAAGTTTAATTTATGAATTCCTCATCTGTCAAAACTTAAGGCTTGGTCTTCCGTTTCAGAGGAATATTTACTTAATTCCAAAATGAAATTAGTTTTCTGTCATGTAGATTAGAATTATGAACACATTCTTGACAATCTTAGTTAAAGTATCAATATCTACAATTATTACAATATCTACAATATGAATGTTAATATAAAAAACAAATGATTTCAAAAGCTTATGTTTAGATTCGTTTCATGTACTTTATAGATACATAGAGTCCGAAAAGGAACATTTTTGTTTGCCAGTAAGGAGCATAAAACAATTTTATATGATCAACCCTTTGTAGCTCAACAACCCTTGATCTTGATAGAAATATTATCCACCCTTTTAATATTTTTAATCCGTATTTAAGATTCTTAAAAATATAGATTTTTGTCATGTTTATCATTAATTTAAAAGTGTCTCATGAAATTTAACATTTAGGAATGTGCCGTGGAGCATTCTTTATGAACAGAAGTTTCCATTTAACATTATATGCAATCTGTTTTACATAGAACAGTTTAATTTATGATTTCTCATCTGCCAAAACTTAAGCTTAAAGTCTTCCGTTTCAGAGGAATATTTACTTAATTCCAAAATGAAATTAGTTTTCTGTCATTTAGATTAGAATTATGAACACATTCTATACAATCTTAGTTAAATTATCAATATCTACAATTATTACAATATCTACAATATAAATGTTAATATAAAAGGAAAATGGTTTTAAAAGCTTATGTCAAGATTCGTTTCATGTACTTTATAGATACACAGCATCCCAAAAGGAAGTTTGAACTTAAAAATTCAGTAATTTGGTAACTATAATCTATATGTTTAAAACGCAGGGCCGAACATTCCGATATCCTAAGAGAGAACTACTCTATTAATGTACAGTCGGTAAAAAGAAAAAATGGAACCCTTATACTATGTTATCTCCAATTTATTGCAGGGAGATGCAAGAGGTACCATTTAATAGGGAATCGTGCCTACTTTTGAACATAGATGCAATTTTTAACATAGGGGTCTGCATTTGTAACTGATCCATATTTGTACGTAATTTGAGCGTTCTAACAGTTTGTGAAATCGCAGTATCATCTGTCGGTAATATTTCGAACTAAAACAAGAAAGCGTAGTTGAGAAATTCCTGACTTCACACATTAATCTCACGCATGATAACTTCAATAGCTGCCACTATTTACTTGTTTTTTACTCGAATTTTAAAAAAAACATCAGTGCAGTTTAGAACAAGCTATTAGAGTCCTGGACGGGTACCCGAACCCGAAATTTCTGTTTCAATTCAAACCGAAAGCTGATCCAATCTGACAAAAAAAAAAGTCAACCCGAAATCCGATCCAAACCCTACAATAGCAGATTTGTTAACCTGAACCCGAAATATTCAAACCCGAACCTGAAGTGAAAAAAAATTAATCTATATTTTAATACAATTATGAAAAAGTAGTTTACAATTATATCTCTAAGATCAATGTTAATTTTTTTGTAAAAAAAAAAAAAAAAAAAAAATGAACACGCATGCAGTCATTAATATTCATGTATATAGTTTATTTCATTAAAAAAAAAAAAAATCAGAACTTTTTTTTTAAATGTTGGGTCAGACCAAACCCGATCCGGAAGTATCAAAACTCAACCCGAAACCGAAGCGTTTAAAGTTAACCCGACCCGACTATACCCACTGCAGAACTTTACACTTTGTATATTTGAAAAGAGCTATTCAAACAACTCAAAGATAAAAACACCAACGCTTTCTATTTTTTTTTTCTAATCTTAAAAAATAATAAAGAAAAGGATATCTTTATAGCCAAAAAATAATTACTTTTTAGCTTGGATTGACTGTCTTGCATACTTTCAAAATAGTGCCTTTTAAACTTTTTTTTTATTTTGTATTACTAGTTAATTTCGGACTTTTTTTTGGAAGAACAAGTATCCAATTTAAGAAATGGCATTATTTTATAAAATCTAGTTATCGAAAGTAACTTAATTACCTGATAAAAACTACTTTCCTTCATTTATGAGACCTTTAAATACATTCCCTATGATTTAATAAAAGATGATATTTAACTATTTTTCCTTTTTCTACTTATTTTATGGTAGTTTAATTATTTTTCCAATAAATGTACTTCTTTTAATTAATCAATGAAACAGAACAAACAATTACAAATCGAACATTTTTTTCTTCTTCTTTTTTGTTTACATTTCAAACGTAGTTGAGTGGATTTATTTCTTAATTCCCTTAATTGCAGAACATAAATTTGAAAAATAGGATTTAACAAACAGAAATTTTTGCTTATTTTAATCAAAGCATAAATAAAGTGATGTGGGATATTTTGAACAATTTTAGTAACAAAATTAAATTAATTTTTCAATAGCTTGATTTAAAAGAGATTTGAAGCTTAAAAAAAGGAAAGAAGATAAACTTTTTAAACATAATTTCAGTTATTTTAAAGTATCGTTAAATTATTAATTTAATGTAAAAAAATAAAAAAAATCACTTTCTTTTCTTTTTTTTTTTGGTCATTTTTTTGGACAAAAATAATATTTTTTAAATATGTAATAATGTATAACATTATTTTTTAATATAATACATAAATAAAAGAAACACTAAACCAGGGTTCGTACGGGGTCTTGGAATTTTCAGGGAAATAACAGTATTTTCTTATAGAAAAAGTCGCCTTATGTAATCTTGCGAACTACATAAGGCTTATTTATATATTATTTATATTTACTGGATTAAATTCTAAAAACCAGTTATATATATAGTTATATAATATAAATAATCGCTTATATAAGGCGAGGTTTTCTATAAGAAAGTACTGGTAAATCAAGGACCCCGTACGAACCCTGTTAACGTATATACTAAATTGTAAAACTTCTAAATAAATAGTTTTAACTGTTTATCTTTTTATATTAGCAGATAGACAGATTATATATATATATATATATATATATATATTACTGTGAACTGTCCTCCTAGAGTGAAAATATTATATTTTCAGAGAAGTTATATAAATATATTCTTATTTATACAAATATTTTAAAGTTGAAACGGATGATGCTATATAATTGCTAAGTAATATATATTCTAGTGTATTATAACAGCAAAGTTGAACTATAATTTTCTTAAGTAAATTGCTGTGTATTTAAATTCCTTTAAATTACGTAAACCCTCTCACAGATAAATCTAGCATTAAGAAAAAGGCTGTTTTACGTAAATGGATCTAATTTAGTTTTACCATTTGCATATTTTAACAAAAGCAATCTTTTGATATAAAATTGAACCAGACTATAAAAAATTGATTATCTGTGGATATTCTTTTCAAAATAATATGTTTAAATAACTGCATTTCAGAATGTAAAATCCGTAGTCTTAAAAATCCATTTTAAATGAGGGACTAATGACAGTCATTAGACAAATACTCAGTTGTCTGGAACTGGTTTTTAGAATTTAATCCAGTAAATATAAACAAAATCTCTATATAAAAGTGAGTTACATGAGAACTTGCTTTTTTAAGACACTTTTTGTCTCTAAAATAGATTTTTTTTTTCGAAATCTTAAATTTATCTGACAAGACTAATGCAAAAGACTCTTAATAGAAATTTACCTTTCTTTATATTATCTTTGCTTATAAATGTAAGAACTCGTACATACGTACAAATTAAAGTAAACACAAATAAATTCGATAAATATAAATATTAATACTGATAAAAATTAATAATATAAATAATAATCTTGTAAAATATACATAATAAATGTATTCGATAAATACGAATAATAATTTTCTATAATCTGATAATAATACAATCTTCTATAATATAATTAATAATATAATATAGTAATATAATATAATATTATAATAATATAACTATAATAATATAATAATGTAATAATATAAATATGATAATAAAATAATGTGATGTAATAATGTAATATAATATAATATATAACTATCTAAATATTATTTATTTATATATATCATATATAATTCCGATATAATATAATAATATAACATTCCGATAACTATATAATAATATAATTCTCTAATTCTTCTATTAAATATAAATACTAAACTTCTATAATCTCCTATAATCTCGATAAATATAAATAATAATCTTCTATAATCTAAAAATATAAATAATAATCTTCTATAATCTATAAATATAAATAATAATAACCTTCTCGATAAATACGTATAAATAATAATCTCATAATACTCTACATTAAAAATTATAGATTTCAAAAGACATCTACTATATATATATAAAACACAAACGGAAATTTCGTTCCGTTCCTTTATAACTCGAGTTCCGCTGAATGGATTTTGATGGAATTTACACTGCTCGAAAGATATTTTTTTAGGAAAGGTTTTAGTATATAACATATTGTTCTACGTACATTAGTTATAGAATTATGATAAAAAGTTCGGTTATTTTGGCCGAAAAGGTTACCATTGCTAATTTTTTGGCGACCATTATTGTTGCAGAAAGAGTTGAAAAGATTATACATCTCGAAAAATAAAAGAAAAAACTAGCTAATTTTATTAAAAAAAAAGAAAGAAAAAATAGAAAGAAAAGAAAAACAGTTTTGATGGTGAGAGATAATATTATAAAACGGAAATATTTAATTTAAACATGATTGGGAATATTAGTAATGCTTAAAAAGTTATTCAATGTGCAAGATTGCTATTGAAAGAATATTTGCAGATTTATCTTTTGTTTTTGGCGATTTTTATTTTACTTTTGTCCCCAAACAATTTGATTTTAAGCCAAAAGTGTTTTTTCAGGTGTACGACAGAATTTTTGAAGTAATTTGTTTTTTTAGTACTTTTCGGTTAGCCGGGTGCCAGTGATATATATATACATGTATATATACACATATATCTACACATACATACATTCGTAAAACTATATGTAATATACTAAAACCATCACTAAAAAATATCGAACTAACAATGCAGACAAATTAACTAACAAAATAAATCCAGTAGAAGTTTTTATAAAGACTACATATACACTTATATGTATGAATATATATATATATATATATATATATATATATATATATATATATATATATACACCTATATATTTATATATGTACATATATCACTCGCGCCCGGCTAACCGAAAAGTACCCTTTTTTTTATTCAAATGTAAATTATATTAATAGCAATCTACTTCTATTTACTTCTACCTTATATATGAAATTTCGTTCTGACTGCTTATAACTCGAGTTCTGCTGAATGGATTTTCATAGAACTTAAAGTGTAAGATATGTAATTTTTCAGGGAAGGTTTAATTGTATAACATATCGTATAACTACGTAGCTTAGTTATAGAATTATGGGGGAAAGTTCCATAATCAGGTAAACCCGATTATGAAAGATTAATCTTTTGAAAAAGTTCTACTGGACGGATTTTGATGAGAATTGTATTGTTAGTTAGATGCTATTTCAGGAATGGTTTTAGTGTACTACATATTGTTCTACGTTGCTTAGTCAAACAGTTATGTGTGAAGGTTATATAGTCAGGTGAACCCGATTCCGAAAGATTAGCCTTTTTGAAAGTTTTTACTGGGTGTATTTTTTCGACTTGCATTGTTAAGTAGATAATTTTTAAGGATGCTTTAGTATGTTTCATATCGTTCTATGTTTGTTTTAGAATTATGTTGAAAAGTTCTATAATCAGATGAACCCGATTATCAAAGATTAGTCTTTATGAAAACTTCTACTGGATTTATTTTGTTAGTTAATTTGTCTGCATTGTTACTTTGATATATTTTAGTGATAGTTTTAGTATATTGCATGTAGTTTTATCGTTCTTTACCAAACCCTAACTGTAAATGACCAAATAAAAGAGTTTTGGTTCTTAACAGCTAAAATTTTGACTGCACATTAGAAAATATAATAGCGCAATCACGTCATTTTTGAGTAATGTGGAAGGATATTCCAGGTAAATATACAGATTGCTTTCAAATACAAGGTCAAATTAAACGATATATTTCGTTTGATTCAAGGTTCATTTGTAGAAACCGACCAGCGCAGCGGGTGTAGCTTGCTAGTTGTTTTATAAATTTGTACGTGTACACACAGTTCGGATACATTTTGTCCAAATTGCTTGAAGAATAAAAGCTGTGCACTCTAAAATTATAAATTTTTATACTATGATACATACACTATATTGCCAAAGGTGACCGGTCACTTGCGATTTTAGACGTTTTGTTAACTATCTAGAAAAATACATGAAGAATTAACCTGAAACTGCAGGTGTGTAAACAGTATAGTATAGGTTATATATTTCCGCGAAGCCTTTTTTCACGAAACCCCATAGGGGACTGTCAACAAATTGAACAAGAACGAATATCTTTTGGATAACCCTGTAAAAACTAATGTAGCAAAGGCGTTCAAACTCGAGATTATTAATAAGTGGCTTATTGTAATATACTGTGTTCATTTTTATGAGGATAGCATGTATACTCGAAGAGAAATTAAGGTTTTTATAAAAACAGTCCCAAATTTCGCCTAGTTTTTTATTTATAATTTGCAGAGTTCTTAATATAAAAAAGAGTTCTTTTCAGAAAATATGACAAACAACATTATACATAATACTCTGCAATCAGAATTAAAAAATAATAAAAATTGGGTGAATAATGAGCAGGTTTACTAAAAAATGTTTCACTGCGCATGCGCGAATGTAATCAAAATATAATATGCATAATGTATTAGCTAAGTATATAGAGCAACTTTTGTGAAAGTCTCAAAATCATAGCTTGAAAATTCTGAAAATTATCGTCGATAGAATAAGCTCGAAATCCGTTGTTCCCAAAAGGAAGCAAAAATATGAGTGGTTGTATCCAAATATACTAGTATGTGCAATATTGTGTGCGCTATCTTGGCACTAATCAGCGGATATTTGATACAACCCCTCATATTTTTGCTTCCTTTTGGGAACAACGAATTTCGAGCTTATTATAATCGACGATAATTTTCAGAATTTTCAAGCTATGATTTTGAGACTTTCACAAAAGTTACTCACAAATGAGTAAATTTTAATTATTTTTACGGATACCCATTTTTTTCAATATGCTAAGTAGTAAATTTTTGTAAATTCTCACCCAATATAGCAGCGATGTTGAACGATAATTCTCTTAAGTAAATTATCGCTGATTTAAATTCCTTTAATTTCCATAAAACTTTTTACGATTAATCTAGAATTACGAAAGAGATTATTTTTACAGAAATGGATCTAATGTAGTTTTATCATTTGCATATATTACAAAAGCAAGTTTTTGATACAACATCGTACTTTTAAAATTCTTAAAGCTTAGATGCCAACATCTCTTAATTATTTCGGAGTCTGATCTGAGACAAACATGTTTAAAACCGGAAAGAGTATGTAAAGAAATATGCATTATTTTTATAAGGTACTTATTAGATTACGTTTTAAAATTTTTGCTTAAATAAAATTTCCGGTTGAAAGAATGTTTATCTTAGATTAGACACCGGAATAATTAAGACATGTTTACGTCTAAGTTTAAAGTACCATCGTATAAAAAGTAATTAAAGTCCATAATATTTTCAAAACAATATATGTTTAAACTAATTCCATTACAGAATGCAGAAGTCCGGAGTCTTAAATATACATTTTTAAAGTAAAGGCTAATGAAAGTCATTAGACGAATGCTCAGTTATCTGGAATTGGTTTTTAGAGTTTAATCCAATAAAATGTATTAACGGAATCGCCATTTAAAACCGATTATCTGTTACATTGTATGTGATACGAGAAGTTACTTTTCTTAACTAAAATTAACAAAGTAACGATTCATTGGCTTAAAGTAATATCAGTATACACATAAAGACTTATAAATACATTTAATACATAGATCAACATATTTCGTACGCTCAATCGGCGACATTTTCAAGATCAGTAAGGATATATAAACTACTAGCAAGCTACGCCCGCTACGCTGGTCAATTTCTCTTAACGAACCTTTAATCAAACAAAATATTGACATTTCATAGTTCACTTTTATATTTTAACAGAATAATAAGGCTACTATAATTTGTGACTCATGCTATAGCCAATATAAACGTCAGCCACATCGCCCTTATCATTATCTTTCCGCTATGGTACTCCATTGGGAAATTTGGTAATTTTTTAAATTCAATATTTGAAAAATCGCATAATCATTAGATTTGAAATTTATATTAAGAAATACACAATTTTACCTTTCAAACGCAGTTTGTTTAAGAATTTTCTGACAAATAATTTTCGAGCTATTATATTTTTCAGTAACTTCAAATGTTTCATTTTCCGAGATTAATCTGTGGCAAAGATTAGCGAAAAACCTGGTCGTCCGCAACGCATAGCTTTATATTAAAGAGGATGTTGGAGAAGGGATTGTCACCATCACTTTTGAAATCGGTTCTGTAGGTCCAGAAATTCCATAGAAATTGTAATTTAGAATGATTTTAGAAAGCTTTTTGCTCATTTCACCGTTTTAAATTTCGATTTTTTTTTTTAAATTTATTCTTAGAGAGTATTTACATCTTATAAGTAACTACCATGCCAAATTTCATGTTTCTAGCTCCTCCAAAATAAAAAAAATCGAAATTTTAAAAATTTTCTCACTTCTGCACCCCCCTGGGATTAATGGCACCGACGTAAAATATAGCCTATGTTGGAGCAGGGATTGCCATCAAAAATTTGCCACCATCACTTTTGAAAACAGTTCTGTAGTTCCAGAAATTCCATAGAAGTTGTAATTTAGAATATTTTTAGAAAGCGATTCACTTATCTCACCCTTTTAAATTTCGATTTTTTTATATTTTTTGATAGAGAGCATTTACAAATTATAAGTAATTACCATGCCAAATTTCATGTTTCTAACTCCTTCAGTATTAACAAAAAATCGAAATTTTAGAACATTTTCGCTCTTTTAAACCCTTTTTCCTGTAATAGTGGCACCGATATAAAACATAGCATATGTTACAGCAGGGACTGTTAGCATCAATTTGCCACCATCACTTTTGAAAATGCTTCTATAGTTCCAGAGATTCCATAGAAATTGTAATTTAGAATGTGTTTGGAACGCGTTTCACTCATCTCACGCTTTTAAATTTCGATTTTTTTTAGAATTTGTTCTTAGAGAGCATTTACATCTTATAAATAACGACCATGCCAAATTTCAAATTGCTAGCTCCTTCAGTATAAAGAAATTTTAGAAGGTTTTTCGCTTTTGCACCCCCCCCTGTGGTAGTGGCACCGACATCAAATATAGCCTATGTTACAGCACAGACACTTACCATCAATTTGCCACCATTACTTTTGAAAATGGTTCTGTAGTTCTAGAGATTCCATAGAAATTGTAATTTAGAATGTTTATAGAACACTTTTCGCTCATCTCACACCTTTTAAATTTCGATTTTTTTTAGAATTTGTGCTTATATAGCAATTACATCTTATAAGTAACTACCATGCTAAATTTCATGTTTCTAACACCTTCAGTGTAAAAAAAAAAATCGAAATTATAGAACGTTTCTCGCTTCTGCACCCCCCTGGGTTAGTGGCACCAACATAAAATATAGCCTATGTTGGAGCAGGGTCTGTCACCATCAATTTGCCACCATCACTTTTGAAAACGGTTCTGTAGTTCCAGAGATTCCATTGAAATTGTAATTTAGAAAGTTTTTAGAACACTTTTCGCTCATCTGACACCTTTTAAATTTCGATTTTTTTTAGAATTTGTTCTTATATAGCAATTACATCTTATAAGTAACTACCATGCTAAATTTCATGTTTCTAACACCTTCAGTGTAAAAAAAAAATCGAAATTTTAGAACGTTTCTCGGTTTTGCACCCCCCTGGGTTAGTGGCACCAACATAAAATATAGCCTATGTTGGAGCAGGGACTGTCACCATCAATTTGCCACCATCACTTTTGAAAACGGTTCTGTAGTTCCAGAGATTCCATTGAAATTGTAATTTAGAATGTTTTTAGAACACTTTTCGCTCATCTCACACCTTTTAAATTTCGATTTTTTTAGAATTTGTTCTTAGAGAGTATTTACATCTTATAAGTAACTACCATGCCAAATTTCATGTTTCTAACTCCTTCAGTATTAACAAAAAATCGAAATTTTAGAACATTTTCGCTCTTTTACCCCTTTTTCCTGTAATAGTGGCACCGATATAAAACACAGCCTATGTTACAGCAGGGACTGTTAGCATCAATTTGCCACCATCACTTTTGAAAATGTTTCTATAGTTTCAGAGATTCCATAGAAATTGTAATTTAAAATGTGTTTAGAACGCGTTTCGCTCATCTCACGCTTTTAAATTTCGATTTTTTTTAGAATTTGTTCTTAGAGAGCATTTACATCTTATAAATAACGACCATGCCAAATTTCAAATTTCTAGCTCCTTCAGTATAAAGAAATTTTAGAAGGTTTTTCGCTTTTGCACCCCCCTGTGGTAGTGGCATCGACATAAAATATAGCCTATGTTACAGCACAGACTCTTACCATCAATTTGCCACCATTACTTTTGAAAATGGTTCTGTAGTTCTAGAGATTCCATAGAAATTGTAATTTAGAATGTTTATAGAACACTTTTCGCTCATCTCACACCTTTTAAATTTCGATTTTTTTTTTAGAATTTGTTCTTAGAGAGCAATTACATCTTATAAGTAACTACCATGCTAAATTTCATGTTTCTAACACCTTCAGTGTAAAAAAAAAAAATCGAAATTTTAGAAAGTTTTTCGCTTCTGCACCCTCCTGGGTTAGTGGCACCAACATAAAATATAGCCTATGTTGGAGCAGGGACTGTCACCATCAATTTGCCACCATCACTTTTGAAAACGGTTCTGTAGTTCCAGAAATTAAATTGAAATTGTAATTTAGAATGTTTTTAGAACACGTTTCGCTCATCTCACACCTTTTAAATTTCGATTTTTTTAGAATTTGTTCTTAGAGAGTATTTACATCTTATAAGTAACTACCATGCCAAATTTCATGTTTCTAGCTCCTCCAATATAAAAAAGTCGCAATTTTCGAAATTTTTTCACTCCTGCATCCCCCTGGGATTAGTGGCACCGACGTAAAATATAGCCTAAGTTGGAGCAGGGAGTGTCATCAAAAATTTGCCACCATCACTTTTGAAAACAGTTCTGTAGTTCCAGAAATTCCATAGAAGTTGTAATTTGGAATATTTTTAGAACGCGATTCGCTCATCTCACCCTTTTAAATTTCGATTTTTTTCTAATTTTTTGTTAGAGAGCATTTACAACTTATAAGTAATTGCCATGCCAAATTTCATGTTTCTAACTCCTTCAGTATTAAAAAAAAAATCAAAATTTTAGAACATTTTTCACTTTTTTACCCCTTTTTCCTGTAATAGTGGCACCGATATAAAACATAGCCTGTGTTACAGCAGGGATTGTTAGCATCAATTTGCCACCATCACTTTTGAAAATGCTTCTATAGTTCCAGAGATTCCATAGAAATTGTAATTTAGAATGTGTTTAGAACGCGTTTCGCTCATGTCACGCTTTTAAATTTCGATTTTTTTAGAAATTGTTCTCAGAGAGCATTTACATCTTATAAATAACTACCATGCCAAATTTCAAATTTCTAGCTCCTTCCGTATAAAGAAATGTTAGAACGTTTTTCGCTTTTGCACCCCCCTGTGGTAGTGGCATGGACATGAAATATAGCCTATGTTACAGCACAGACTCTTACCATCAATTTGCCACCATTACTTTTGAAAATGGTTCTGTAGTTCTAGAGATTCCATAGAAATTGTAATTTAGAATGTTTATAGAACACTTTTCGCTCATCTCACACCTTTTAAATTTCGATTTTTTTTAGAATTTGTTCTTATATAGCAATTACATCTTATAAGTAACTACCATGCTAAATTTCACGTTTCTAACACCTTCAGTGTAAAAAAAAAAAATTGAAATTTTAGAACGTTTCTCGCTTTTGCACCCCCCTGGGTTAGTGGCACCAACATAAAATATAGCCTATGTTGGAGCAGGGACTGTCACCATCAATTTGCCACCATCACTTTTGAAAACGGTTCTGTAGTTCCAGAGATTCCATTGAAATTGTAATTTAGAATGTTTTTAGAACACTTTTCGCTCATCTCACACCTTTTAAATTTCGATTTTTTTAGAATTTGTTCTTAGAGAGTATTTACATCTTATAAGTAACTACCATGCCAAATTTCATGTTTCTAACTCCTTCAGTATTAACAAAAAATCGAAATTTTAGAACATTTTCGCTCTTTTACCCCTTTTTCCTGTAATAGTGGCACCGATATAAAACAAAGCCTATGTTACAGCAGGGACTGTTAGCATCAATTTGCCACCATCACTTTTGAAAATGTTTCTATAGTTTCAGAGATTCCATAGAAATTGTAATTTAAAATGTGTTTAGAACGCGTTTCGCTCATCTCACGCTTTTAAATTTCGATTTTTTTTAGAATTTGTTCTTAGAGAGCATTTACATCTTATAAATAACGACCATGCCAAATTTCAAATTTCTAGCTCCTTCAGTATAAAGAAATTTTAGAAGGTTTTTCGCTTTTGCACCCCCCTGTGGTAGTGGCATCGACATAAAATATAGCCTATGTTACAGCACAGACTCTTACCATCAATTTGCCACCATTACTTTTGAAAATGGTTCTGTAGTTCTAGAGATTCCATAGAAATTGTAATTTAGAATGTTTATAGAACACTTTTCGCTCATCTCACACCTTTTAAATTTCGATTTTTTTTTTAGAATTTGTTCTTAGAGAGCAATTACATCTTATAAGTAACTACCATGCTAAATTTCATGTTTCTAACACCTTCAGTGTAAAAAAAAAAAAATCGAAATTTTAGAAAGTTTTTCGCTTCTGCACCCTCCTGGGTTAGTGGCACCAACATAAAATATAGCCTATGTTGGAGCAGGGACTGTCACCATCAATTTGCCACCATCACTTTTGAAAACGGTTCTGTAGTTCCAGAAATTAAATTGAAATTGTAATTTAGAATGTTTTTAGAACACGTTTCGCTCATCTCACACCTTTTAAATTTCGATTTTTTTAGAATTTGTTCTTAGAGAGTATTTACATCTTATAAGTAACTACCATGCCAAATTTCATGTTTCTAGCTCCTCCAATATAAAAAAGTCGCAATTTTCGAAATTTTTTCACTCCTGCATCCCCCTGGGATTAGTGGCACCGACGTAAAATATAGCCTAAGTTGGAGCAGGGAGTGTCATCAAAAATTTGCCACCATCACTTTTGAAAACAGTTCTGTAGTTCCAGAAATTCCATAGAAGTTGTAATTTGGAATATTTTTAGAACGCGATTCGCTCATCTCACCCTTTTAAATTTCGATTTTTTTCTAATTTTTTGTTAGAGAGTATTTACAACTTATAAGTAATTGCCATGCCAAATTTCATGTTTCTAACTCCTTCAGTATTAAAAAAAAATCAAAATTTTAGAACATTTTTCGCTTTTTTACCCCTTTTTCCTGTAATAGTGGCACCGATATAAAACATAGCCTGTGTTACAGCAGGGATTGTTAGCATCAATTTGCCACCATCACTTTTGAAAATGCTTCTATAGTTCCAGAGATTCCATAGAAATTGTAATTTAGAATGTGTTTAGAACGCGTTTCGCTCATGTCACGCTTTTAAATTTCGATTTTTTTTAGAAGTTGTTCTTAGAGAGCATTTACATCTTATAAATAACTACCATGCCAAATTTCAAATTTCTAGCTCCTTCCGTATAAAGAAATGTTAGAACGTTTTTCGCTTTTGCACCCCCCTGTGGTAGTGGCACCGACATGAAATATAGCCTATGTTACAGCACAGACTCTTACCATCAATTTGCCATCATTACTTTTGAAAATGGTTCTGTAGTTCCAGAGATTCCATTGAAATTGTAATTTAGAATGTTTTTAGAACACTTTTCGCTCATCGCACACCTTTTAAATTTTGATTTTTTTTTGAATTTGTTCTTAGAGAGCAATTACATCTTATAAGTAACTACCATGCTAAATTTCATGTTTCTAACACCTTCAGTGTAAAAAAAAAATCGAAATTTTAGAACGTTTTTCGCTTCTGCACCCCCCTGGGTTAGTGGCACCAATATAAAATATAGCCTATGTTGGAGCAGGGACTGTCACCATCAATTTGCCACCATCACTTTTGAAAACGGTTCTGTAGTTCCAAAGATTCCATAGAAATTGTAATTCAGAATGTTTTTAGAACACTTTTCGCTCATCTCACGCCTTTTAAATTTCGATTTTTTTAGAATTTGTTCTTAGAGAGCATTTACATCTTTTAAGTAACTACCATGCCAAATTTCATGTTTCTAGCTCCTTCAGTAAAAAAAAAATCGAAATTTTAGAACGTTTTTCGCTCCTGCACCCCCCCTGGTGGTAGTGGCACGGACATAAAATATAGCCTATGTTGGAGCAGGGACTGTCACCATCAATTTGCCACCATCACTTTTGAAAACGATTCTGTAGTTCCAGATATTCCATAGAAATTTTAATTTAGAATGTTTTTAGAACGCTTTTCGCTCATCTCACCCTTTTGAATTTCGAATTTTATTAGAATTTGTTCTTAGAGAGCATTTACATCTTATAAGTAACTACCATGCCAAAATTTATGTTCCTAGCTCCTCCAGTATAAAAAAAATCGAAATTTTAGAACGTTTTTTGCTTTTGCACCCCATGGGGGTAGTGGCACCGACATAAAATATAGCCTATGTTGGAGCAGGGATTGTCACCATCAATTTGCCACCATTACTTTTGAAATCGCTTCAGTAGTTCCAGAGATTACCCCCTACAAACAAACAAACAAACAAACAAACAATCTTTACTACTTTATAATATTAGTATAGATTTTTGCAAGAATCTTTGAAAGTATATTTCTATGATATATTTTTTTTCTAAAGGTTTTTTTCGAAAATAGTTTATATATTATTATTGATCTTGAAAAATGTCACCGATTGAGCGTACTGAGCTTGTTGATCTATGTATTAAAAGGTATTTATAAGCCTTTATGTGTACTGTAATCACTTTAACTCTTTGATTACGGGATTGGGATATATGTCATCCCAGCGAATATTTCTTTATTGTATTCGCACTACTTTTTGAAAAATAATCTCTTCATACACGTG
Organism: Maratus michaelseni; assembly: GCA_963931845.1. Classification (NCBI taxonomy): domain Eukaryota; kingdom Metazoa; phylum Arthropoda; class Arachnida; order Araneae; family Salticidae; genus Maratus; species Maratus michaelseni. The sequence continues at coordinate 63,466,049 of OZ007589.1, forward strand.
TACTAGCATACTATCAAGAGAAATCTACAACATTTTTTTTTTTTGTAAATTGTGGTATGGGTGAATATAAAAATAGTCGCCAGTCCTAGTCCGTAATCAAAAGGTTAAGCAAATACATCTTTACTTTCATGATAATAAGTGAATTTCTTATATAATTATGTAAAATGAACAATCTTAATCTTACTACAACAGAAAAAAAAATCTCAAATTATTCGACTCGACTTTTTGAACACTGGTTGACGTGTCCAGAAAGTTAAAAAAAAAGAGGGGGGGGGGGGTGATTTTTTGCAAATTTCTGATTTCATGGAATCGGCTGGATTCGAACTCTGGACCTGCCGGTGGTTTACAACGCCATAATATTTATCTCTTCTACTTTATCACATTTCCTTGATGATTTTCCGTATAGAATCGATCGCAAAATGGTTTGTAAATGCTTTAAAAAATTATTAAATACCTAATCAGTCGGTCGATTATTGCGAAAATCTACACAATTCTTGTGACAGTGGTCTATAATATATTCGTCAGATGGGAGATCAATCGGCAGTATCGTTTGGGAGTTATCATGTTCACTCACACACGCACATGCAAATCATGGATTACAATACTTTCCTTACACGTAAAGTAAAAGTTAGATATGTTTCTAAGTCTTCAAGAAGGTTAAATTATTTTTCCTTTTGTGGGAATAAATTCAGATATTAGATATTTGACATAAAAATATATTATAATGCGCGTTTCAAAAAATCTGGAGATACACATGCATGCAATTCGTACAGTGTCAAGGGAATATTTCTCTAATTTGTGAAAAAAGAAATTTGAAAAGTGCTATTTTATTGAGCGTATTTACTCAATATTCTTTTCTGGAATAACAGCTCGCTTTTTTCCGTTCCATGCCAAATTAGAGAAGTATGCATCAGAAAACTCAGTGCCAAGTAAATCAAGCATGAGTATTCAGAAATGTCATAATTATTATCACTGATGACATAATGATACTTGTTTCTTATGAAAGGAATCTATTTCTAGACTTGTTTAGATATGCTTCTAAGTCTTCAAGATTGCTAAATTATTTTTCTTTTGTGAGAATAAATTCAGATATTAGAAATTTGACATAAAGTATATTATAAGGCGCGTTTTAAAAAATCCGGTGAAACACACGAATGCAATTCGTACAGGGTCAAGGAAATATTTCTCTAATTTGTGAAAAAAGAAATTAGAAAAGTGCTATTTTATCGAGCGTATTTACTCAATATTCTTTGCAGGAATAGCAGCTCGCTTCTTTCCGTTCCATGCCAAATTAGAGAAGTATGCATCAGAAAACTGAGTACCAAATAAATTAAGCATGAACAATACCATAATTATTATCATTGATGACATAATGACATTTATTTCTTATGAAGGGAAACTATTTCTAGACTTGCTTAAGGGGACAGTGAACATTCAAAATCACGAAATTCGACTAAACCATCGATTTTTTTTATTTGGAGAATTATGAAAATAGATACTCAAATGTATTTGATGTAAAAAATATGCTGACGCTTCTCCGCAGAGATATGAGCTTTTATATTTCTAAAAACTCTATATACATATTTATACAAAATTGTTTTGTACTTAAAATGCTGTTTTCTCAAAATTGAAAATTTCGCACATATCTAACTTTTGAAACGTTCCATGCGCATTCTTAATTATCAGATTCTTCTGAAATTTATGCCATATTTTTTCTGTACAATAATAAATAAATTTTAGCAGAAAAAGTTGCATTTCAGGGGAGTTTTAGTGTTGAAATCTATGCGTAATATGGAAATAAAAAACTACTTTTTTAGAAAAACAAAAACAAAACAAAGCATAGTGATGAAAATATATTTTTCTGCTTACTTTTACAATTCACGCCAACTTCCTTTCTAATATATAAAAAGTATCTCATAAATAAATATTGTCATATTCTATGCAAAAGAAATGCGCGTGGGATATTTTAAAATATGACGATTACTCGTTACTTTAAAAATTTCAATATTCAATAATTTAAAAACTTATTATTTTAAAACCAAATTTTGAATATGTTTATTTGAGCTTGCCATTAACAAGTCTGCAAATTTTCAAATGAATCCATTGAAAACTGTAGGATTTGGTTTTTAAAGTCCACTGTCTCCTTAAAAATACGTTTGTAATGTACAGGGTGATTACAAATGAATATCCCAACTTTGAAGTGCTTTATTAACAAAAGTATAGAAGATACACGCACTTGTGAAAAAGACATAAAAAAGAAGATTATGAAATTACTAATAGCAAAAATTTATAAATGTTCAATGTGACCACCAGCAGAAACACGAACGACATCCATTCTGTAGGAGAATTCGTCCCACGCGGTTTTCAGCATGTCGGGTGTTACAGTTACAATAGCTACAGTTATCCTCGTTTTCAGATTACACAGAACGCCTTTTGTTGTGCTGTTGTCATCTCATGCAACTGACGGAATGAACTTTCAACGGAACATGCCGGTTCACTTTCAGCCCGCCACTCGTTGCGCCATCTCTCGCCAAAAAAAAAACGAACCTGAATTTTATGAAATTTATGAACCTTCATAACTTCTTACTCACTTCGATTTGTGAAATGGAACACTACCTTTTATTTTTCAGAAGATATAGCCCTTCAAAGTTGGGATATTCATTTGTAATTACCTTGTATATTAAGAAGGCTAACTAACTTATTCTTTTGCGAGGATAGGTTATTTAGGTATTTAAAATTGTACATCTAAATAGTTAATTAGGTGGATGTCAGGATGATCATATCAACAGATCTGTGGTCCGATGATATGATAACAACCCTGTTGATACCAAAAAGTGAGTGAATTGTGTCATCCCGGTTATTATCTGTGTAGCTCAGGGGTAGAGCATTGATGCGTACAGCCAAAGTCCCAGGTTCGAATACTAGTCTAGATACTTTTCACTCTGTTGGAAAAATTTATTTAACTTTGACCCCCGTCTAAATAGTCTCGGTTATAAGGGTTGATTTGTATGTATATAATCAAAGTAGTTGTTCAAATAAATCCAAATTTTAAAATATATTTCTATAATTTTTCATAATAGAAATTAAAAGATATCTAAAGAAACACTATTTTATCAAGAATATTTATTCAATCTTCATTACAGAAATCACAGCTTGTTTCTGTTCATTCTTTACCATATTCGAGAAGCATACATCAGAAAAATTAGTACCAAATAAATTAATCACTAGTATGCTGAATGCTATTAATTAGTCCAACTAATGACATAAAAACAGTTGTATCGTATGAAAAAAAATCTTATTTCTGCACTTATTTCTGCTATATGCCATTAATGTCAATCAAGAAAGTTTAATTTTTCTCTTTTGTGAGATTAAATTTTGATATCAATAATTTGACATCAAAGTTTTTGTTTTAAGAGTCCAATTTGCAGTTTGTATAGTGTGAAAGAATTATTTCTCGAATTTTTTAGAGTAAAAAAAAAAAAAAAAATGATATCTAGCGAAGCGCTATTTTATCAAGAGTATTTATTGAACCTTTTTTACTTAAATAGTAATAGCTTGTTTATCTCCATTTCATGCTAAATTCGAGAAAAAAATTTCAGAAAAATGAGTACCAAATAAATTAGTCATGATCATGCTGAATGCTGTTAGTTACTGTAACTAATGACATAAAAACAGGTGTATCGCATGAAAAAAAAAAAACTATTTATGAACTTAGATACATGTCTTTAATGTCAATCAAGAAAGTCAATAATTTTCTTTTATGTGAGACTAAATTTCGATATCAAAATATTTGTTTTAAAAATCCAAATCGTAATTTCTGAAGTGTGAAAGAAATATTTCTCGAAATTTTTGTGAAAAAAAAAAAGTTATCTAGCCCTCTAAGCGGTTCGTCCGCATTTTTTCGTTTTCTGAAAACAACTTAAATCATTTGTAGGCAAAAATATTTTTAACAGAATTGTATTTTAAGATATATGGATGATAAAGAGCTGTAAAGTGTATTTTAGAAATAAACTGTAAAAAAAAAAAATAATAATAATAATAACAACATTAGTTTACGAGCATTTTTATGAAAATGCAAGAAGACCCTCAGATGCTCAGAGGGCTAGAGAAGCGCTACTTTATCAAAATTATTTATTCAATTTTCTTTACTTAAATAAGAGCTTTTTCTCTTCGCTACATGCCAAATTCGAGAAGCATGCATCAGAAAAATGAGTACCAAATAAATTAATCATGAACATGCTGAATGTCAAGTTATTTATTATAACTAATGACATAAAGTTATTTGTATCGTATAAAGAGAATTCTAAGTATATCTAGATTTGGTTAGACATGCTTGTGATATATATTAAGAATGCTAAATAACTTTTTCTTTTTAAGAATAAATTTAAATATCTGAAAGCTGACATCAAAGTAATTGTTTTAAAAAACTGGAATTTAATTCGTGCAGCGTGAAAGAAATATTTCTTCAATTTTTCAGAAAAGTAATTGAAATGAATCTACAGCAGCACTACTTTATCAAGAATATTTATTCAATCTTCTTTACTGAAATAACAGCTTGTTTCTATTTGATCCACGTCAAACTCAAGATACACGCATCAGGAAAATGGGTACCAAATAAATTAATCAAATGCATTCTAAATGTCGTTATTTACTATAAGTAACGGCATAAGGACATTTGTATCGTAGGAAGAGAAACTATTTCTAGACTTGGTTTAGATATGCTTGTAATGTCAGGTAAACAAGCTAAATAAGCTATTGTGAGAATAAATTTAGATACCAGAAAATGAATATCGAACTAGTTTATAAAGCAAGTTATAATAAACTCGCAGAAATTTATGAATGCAATTCGAAAAAAAAAATTATATATATGAAATATAATTAAAACATTTCATTTCCATTTTTTACAAACTTTTCTGAGTTATGAATGTGCTGCCAATTTAGCGGATTTTTTCTTTAAATTTAAAATAGCTACCACAAATTCCGAATAGTTATCTTCCTTTTATTTAATCACGGAATGTCTGTTCTTAAATAAACAGAAAGTTGCTACTTAGAAATTCTGGTAGGTATTTTGAATAGAAAAGTCCGCTAAATTGGCAACACTAAGTGTATGACGATAAGTATGCTTAACGAGCGAAATGCTGTCCCTTTAACGGGACTAGCGTCCCATACGCGAATTTTTGTACCAATTTTTCTAAAACAGTGACCTTTATTACCGTTACGTATTTAATCACGGAAATATTCTTATTAAATATTTTCCACTTTTGTAATTGTCTATCCTAAATTATTTGTAATACACATTAAATACTACTGCCAGACTTTCTCCTCTTGGCTTATGATGTGGCTTATGATGTGTTTGGCTCATTATGATGTTCGACTCATTATAGACTTTCTCTTCTTGGCTCATTATGATGTCTTACTCATCTCCAGTGTGTGGAGTTGCTTCGCAACTAGGAATCCCCTTGAATTCCCTATTTTGTTCCTGTTCTAATAGAAACAGGAACAAGACTGTTCTAACAGGAACAAATTCCTATTCCTGTTCTTGTTCTTGTTCCTAATTAAATAAGGCAAATGTTACTTTTCTTTATTATTGGCATAAAAAACAATCGGACCTTTGCATGGGTGCATGTATGCACCTTTTTGGGATGCATATATGCACCCATAGTCCCAAAGGGGTTAAGTGAATTTCTTTATGTTTAAAACTATGAGATATTTTTACCAAATAAAACCCAATCCAGAACATTAATCCTTTCAATATCATTAGTTATAATGCGAGTATTAAAGTCCTCTTAAGACTATTTGTTTAAAATAGTTTTAACTTATTTTTTTCAACACTTAGTAATTAAAATTCCGTTACTCCATCAGTGGCATAGCATAGTCAAACAAAAGAAAAAAGTAACTGTTTCGAAGCGCATCGCGTTTTACCTTCTGACCTAAAAGCTTCAGTTATTCAATTAAGTCTCAGATTAGACGGAAGCTGTCTTACCTGAAAGTCAGTAATTGACTTAACGGTTGCTAAGCACTTTACTTCAGAAATAATTGCTGTGTCTTTTGGAATGAGTATTTCTCAAAAGTACACTTGTGCTGCTGATAAAATACTAATTAGATTTTGAGAATAAAAGGTTTGCGATTTTACTTAAAAAATATTGATGTGCATGTCCATGTGCATCTCTTTTAACGTTTTGGCATTTTACAAATACTTTTATAAAATTTAATCTGTTAGTTTATCTGTTTAAATTCTTCTTAACTCTGTTAAAATAAATAAATAAATAAATAAAAATAAAAATAAAAACTGGCAGCTCCTCATAATTCGAATTTGTTTTTCATCTTGATTTTAGATTCGCTAACAAGTATATAACAATATAAGAATAATTTAAAAAGGGTAACACCAATTTGACAGGTTCAAAATTTCGATTTGTTTTTCTTTATCGCTTAAAGTACTCTTTATACATACGAAAGGCGTAGTTTTATTTAGTTAGAAATCGATACTGAAAATGAAGGAACTATAGAAGTCGAGCTTGCCACTGCGAGTAAAAAGTAACAAAAGCTTTAACCACTTAACAATACTTTTTTTTTTTTTTTGACACAATAAACCAGATATAAGAACAAAACACCACCTTTTCCGTACCAAAATATTTGCCTTATATAATTAAATGGAACAATGGACAATGTTAGTTAATTGAATGGAATACCTAGTTGCGTATACCAACTGAACTTCCAGTCTAAATGTAAGCGACTTGCAAGGCAAATAGGGAGCCGTGAAAAAATAAATAGTTAGTATGTAGTAAACTACAGAAAATAGATAAAAGTATTTAAAAAATAATAAAGAAATAGAAGTTTAACAATTAAGAAGTAAAACATTTCCAGTAGATCCAAGAAGACGACAGACGAAATTTACTGAAAGTCGAACCCATCTCATAAAAAAAAAAGAAGAAGAAGAAGAAGAAGATTTCTTACAGAGTACATACAATTAATTTAAAAGTTACAAAAATATTAAAATTTAAGAAATAAAAGCACTAGGGCAGAGTAAAATAAATAAATAAATAAATAAATAAATAAATACAAATACAATAGACAAGAGAAGTTAAATTTAATTGACGAGAGATAAAAACTTTATCTTGATCATCAATTAATAAAGAATATTTAGGGCATTTACGATTAGTGGGGTCGGAGACTTCATAGTCTGGTGATTCTGCGGTAATTTCATTAGGGATGTTGTAGACAGTTTTATCAAAATTTTTGGAAAGATGACAAATGTGTGTTTTAAAGAGGTGCTGCAGAGTCTCTGCGGATAGTAGTATTTCTGAGGTAACGATAGTCATTCCTGATGATGCGAAGATTTTTTTTGTGAGCTCTATAGATATAATTCATATTGGTGTTACTAGCAAAGCTCCAGATTGGACCCCTTTAGAACAGCATTTTCAAATTTAATGGACACAATAACTCCAACCATTTTCAATCAATCAAACTTTTTGAAAATTAATTTTCTTTAATTTTTCCTGTGAAATTTTCTCAGTGGATTTTTTCGAAATATTGATATCTGGTTTTTCTATATAACTTTAAATAACAAAATTTTTGATTGAAAATTTACACAGTACTTAGAATTGATATCATTTCACTAAAAACGCATATTTTTAAAAATGGCTACGTTTTTCAATAGCTTTAGGACCAAAAAAACAGTAATTATTTTTATTTCATTTTTCTAGATTAAGTCTAAGATGAGTTATCGTGACCACCGCTTCAGCATCATTTAAAAAAAAAATAATAAAAAATAAATAAAAACGCATTCGCCTATCACTTGTCAAGTCTCCATATTTTTAATATATCAAAAACAAGAAGGAAAAAATACAATTTTCTACTTATAAAATTTATTCTTGAAATAGAAAAAAATGGAAGTTTACCTTTTCTGGACGTCAACTTAATCAGAAACGAAGAGAACTTTACTATAGATAGAACAGTTTATAGGAAACCAATGAGATCAAATAACACTATTCCATATAATTTCTCCTCACCATTCTTGTATAAAATGGCAGCCTTCAGATTTTACATCAGACGAGCATTTAAAGTTTGTATAGAAAAATAGTTAGAGAAAGAACTAAATAGTATAAAAGACATTACAGTGGAAAACGGCTTTTCTCAAACTAATATATGAATTTAGTCATCGAGAAAGCTTTATTAGAACAGATCGTGAAGAAATGAGGTATAAAAAATTTAGCTGTATTCCTACTTCGAGAAATTGAAGAACGAGAAATTGAGATATGCCCTATTAAAGCATGGTATAAATTTGATAGCCTGTCCCCCACGAAAATAGAAAGATTTAATTTGCACTAAAATAGATCCAATCCTAAAAAATGAAGTAGCTGGTGTACACACTATCCCTTTTACAACCGACGACAATAATACAATGGGATATATAGGCATGACGAATAGGCAATTTAGTGAAAGAGTTAAAGAGCACGAAGGCATATATTAGATTTGGCCGCCCGTCTACTGCTTTATCCCGGTTAAATTGTAAACAAAATATTGTAATAGATTTCAATCAAGCAAAAATCATTGATCCATCATCAAACTACTATACATCCGTTATCACAGAATCTGTAGATATTTTGTGTAAAGGAGATCATGTTCGCAACGGTACAGTATCATACAATATACCCAATATATGGTTTAATGTCTTGAATATTAGAAGATAAAGCGCACGAACCCCTTCCCCTCTTTTTCGCATAGTTTACAAAGTTGTTTACCTTATCTTTCAGTGTATCCATAAAAACCAACTCAAGCAACACCCAAGAAATAATGGACTTTTCCACCTCAAGACGAAACTAGAATTCAGATGCGTAAGACGGCAGTCAGAAAGGATTTTCGCTTCATGAGGAAGGTTGCGGTTGCCGGCCGAAAGTACTTGGACGGCTTTTAAGCATCTTTTAACATATATTTGTGTCTTTTAAATATCCCCTGTTAAGTAACAGTGAAATCTATTGAATCTCATATTGATATTTTAGGAACTATAAGTGCTACACAATTCATTTTCAATACAGAACATGCCATAGTAAATTTCAATAACATATATCAATTGCATGACAATTCCAGTATATTTACGCGATTTAGAACACGGACAGACAGACAAATCGAATTCATAAACACTTTCCAACTATGTTGGAAATTGTTAATAAAAAGTAATATTTTCCGTTTGGAAACGCATCGCATTTTACTCTCTGATCCTAAAAGCTTCAGTTATTTAGTTAAGTTTCAGATTAAGATGAAAGCCGTTTTACCTGGCAGTCGGTAATTGAGTTAACGGTTGCTATGCACTCTACTTTTAAAAATAATTGTTGCATCTTTTGGAATTACAAAAGTACACCTGTGCTGATAAAATACTAAGTAGAGTGTAGTAAGTATAAGGAGTGTAGTAATTATATTCAACATGGTTGACTTTTTTGAGCACTTTATAAAACGTTTTTCAACATTTTTAAAATTTATTTATAAGTTCATCGGTTTGTCAGTCTGTCTACCTAAATGAAATACCTGAAAATTAGGAAGAATTTCTCATAAAAGTGAGCGTGCTTTTTAATATTTTTTAGTATATTATGTTATTTGTTTTTATTTTAGATTGGTAACAACTCTAGTATCTAATCAGGTTATATTTGTTACATTGGGATGCAATATTAGGCCACTATTGCTTTAATTATGGAAATATTTCAAATGAAATACGAATAGTGCTTAAGGGAACTTGAACCTTTATTTGAGACAAAATCGACCCAGAAATCAAAATTTATATTTGTGCGTATTTTTTTCTCTAGTTTGTGTTGTTTTTTGCGAAAAACTGCCTGCAGTTGCGATGATTTTTCGCAAAGTAAAAGGCGTTTGAATTTTGTACACAAACAAATTATCGTACTAGTAAAAAACTTTTCTTAAAAGAGGTTTTTTAAGGTTTTTTGATTTTTGAAACACTCTATGCGTCTTAATTTTTGTTAAAATTTCATGAAATCGATAAGGAAGGATTCTAATACTATTTAGAAAGAAACTATACATTTTACAGTTTAACTTAATTAAGGTAATTAAATTTGATGTAATTATTAAAAGGCAAAGTTTTGATAAAAATCGGAATGGGATTCAGAAGCATATCTCTCAAAAATTAAACATTCAAGGGATTAAATAATTTATACACAGATTTGTTTGTAATACAGTTTTCAATGATTAAAATGCAAAATCGAGGAAATATTTCAAAAATTAAGACGCAGGGAGCATTTAAAATTTTTGTTTATAAATTTTAAAAACATTTCAAATTTATAATAATATTGGATCTTTTTTAAGGTATTCTATATACTTATGGTGAAATGTATATATACAGAAAATTTCATATATCTATGATAAAAAGTAAAAATAAATAAATTTTAACATCCACCGTCCCCTTAAGGGGTTACCTTCAGTCATAAATTTTGAAAAAATCTATTTTGGGCAATTATTCAATTCCAAAAATTTAAGTCGATCTGATAGTAAGAATTTATTTTTTTCCACCCGCCGCGCCGAAGCGAATGCTGCCCCCGTTACGCGGCGACAGTTATCTCCTTGCAGTGGCTGTCTCTTTTTACCCATGCAAGCAATCTGGCCTGATTAAAATGTGAAACACGTGTTATATAGCTTCGTTTTTTTTTTATTAATGTTATATGCATTTTATTTAATTTCAAAACTTTAAAGTCGTTTTTCTGAAAATGACATTTTTTAACTCAGTGGATATAAGTACAAACAAAGTTCTTTGCGGTTTTCAATTAAACTTTGTGGAATTTTAGCTATTAGAATTATCTTGCACTTACTTGGACGAAGGAAATTAATTTCTTGAAATTAATAATGAAAGTTAATATTTTTTATGCATGTTAGAATAGCCAAATTATAGCCTTCTCTTTCAAACGGTCACCTTTTTGTTTACAATCACCATAAATTAATTTCCTTCGTGCAAGGGCAATGTATTATTAAAATCGATTGGTTTCGTTTGTTTTAGATAAGCGGTTTCAGAAGTATCCTGTCCACCGCACACCATTTCCGCTGAGTGCCTACGGTACCGGACCATAACGCCGTCATTTTCCATTATTTTTGTACACAAAAATTTGTAAATAAACTTTAAGACTGGAGTATTCGAACGTACTAAGTGTTGTTATTATCTATTGTATACTTTCGGGTTAAACAAAATGTCAAAAAAGACCTCCAATTAGAGGTCATGACTAGAGGTAATCTTTAAATACAGGCTTTACTTTGGAGATATCTGCAAGTAAACGTCACTATTACAGAAATATGGGCAATGAAATATATCTTATTAATACCTTTAGACATTTAGAGAAGGTTGTTTTGAGACCTTTAGCTACTATGGCTTTTGTCTCAAATGATCTTTATTACATAATATTTGAAAACATAAACGTCTTGCTACAAGTTTCTTCTTTTTTCATACATCTTCTTAATCTTTTCCCGAAATCAAAGGTAAACAAGGTGTTTCACAGGTCAATCAAAAGTACACACAGTCATGGTACAGATCGACGCTCCAAAAGATGACATGAATACAGTCGGAACTCCGCTTTATGTGTGTGCAATAGAGTCATTGGGAGTCGAACCCGATACCACCACCACGATAGATGAACGCCTTTACGCTCTCGGTCATGGTGTCTCTTTGCAATATTATTGCAATATTGGCAAAATGAAAACACGTCAATGTTGGGACAATATTTCATGCCAATACTGAGAATATTTTCCACGATAAAGTCAAGATAGATCATTGATTAAGATATATCCAATAAAAACAATATTGTTCTGCTGTTACAGAAGTTTGTAAAAGCATACAAAACCGAATTCATGTAAACATTTTTTTAAATCTATGTTTTATCCAGGAAAACATAGTTTTCAAACTCGGAATTCACAGTGTATAATATATATATATATATTATTAATAATAATAGAAGATGAATTGCCGCTTCAAATATTATGTGTGTTATTCAAGTAATAAGACGAAAACGCTATAGAATATTTTAAATGATCTTTCAAAAATTGCGTAATTTTTTATGCATTGTTTTAAAAAAAGACTACAATGTACAAAAAATTTCTTCTAGGCACAAAAATGCAGAATATTAAAAGAAAACTTCTAAATGAAAAAAAAAATCCTACAATATCTTTATATTCATTTAATGATTCGTTACGCATCGTGCTGTACCTTCTAATCTAAAAGCTAGCTTCAGTTATTTAGTTAAGTCTTAGATTAGAAGAAAGTCGTCTTACCTGAAATTCAGACCTCACGGAGGAAGAGTCTAGTTGCTTGCTTACATAGCATGTCAACGTTCGACCTCTGTGGGAAAGCAAAAGTTGTCGCGGCAGCACGACGACCTGGGAACCGTTTCCCCAAGTGGGGTTTCGGCGACGGGGTCGGCGGGTGGCCTTCGTTTTTCAATTTGCCACGGGTTCGTCCTGTGGGGAGTTTCCCCAGAGTGGGGTTACTGTCCTAGCGACCTATGTCATCGAACCGTGGGTACTAGGTTAGAGGGTCCGCAGTGAGGTGCGGCTCTCTGGCCGGCCGTAGCGCCGTAGCGAGACAAAGCTACTGGCGCAGTAAAGGTCTCTCAGGACCTGGGAACGGTGGTCGATTGTGTGCGGTGCGTCCCGCACCGGGACGCCTGCGGCGCATGTCTCTTTTACCTGAAATTCAGTAATTGACTTAACGGGTGCCTTTTCGTTAGCTTTTCGGTGCTAACCCGCTAACGGTGTCTAACGGGTGCTCTGTGCTTCAGAAATGATTGCGATTTTTATAAAGAATAGCTTACAAAAGTACATATATGTGCTGATAAAACACTAATTAAATTTTTAGAATAGATTAGTAACAATTATACTAAAAGACATTGATGTGATTATGCACTGTTTTTTTTTTTTTAAACTTTTCGCTGATTTTGAAATACATTTAGAATTTTAGTCTATCAGTCTGATTGTCTAAATTCAAAATAATTCACTTAAAAATACGTTCCTAGTAATTCTAATATGTTAATATTCGTTTCTATTTTAAATTCGCTAATAAGCAGATAAAAATATAAAATTTATTTTAAACAAACATTCTTTTAAATCTATTTTAGCCAGCGTTTAAATCCAGAATACTGAATCTAGCATCTACTTTTGGATGATGAAATAAGCAGTAATATACTGCCGCGCATGCGTAGTAGTGTATTATTGCTTATTTTACTGTTTATTACTGTTAATTTTACGGTATAATACTGGAAGCTGGGATGCTAGTATTATACTGTAAAATCAATATATATATATATATATATTTTTTTTTTTTGCAGTGTACGCATGATATTGACTTAAGATTTTTTATTTTATTTTGATGTTTCAGGAATGTTCGGTACAAGCGGACAAATGACACTGCATTTTCTCGACACTCACTTTTACATAGGTACTAAAGATAAAGTATGAAAAAAAAATGAAAAATTACGAAACACTCTTCAAACATAACATAATTTATTTCAAAACACTCGACAATTTACGTTGTTTTTGAACTCACAAAAATTCCCTAAAGTATCATCTTTGTTTAGACTTTCAAACTAGTGCCCCTTCCCCCACCCCTTCTTAAATCAATAAGCAGTTCCGTCTCTTAAAAACGTATTAGAAAAACTGAAAAAATCCAGAGTATTAAAAAAAGCTCGTAAAGACAAAAACTGCTTACTTAATCTCACGCATTATCTTAGAATATCATGTTTTTCAGCAATTCTATTTTTCCATCGCTAGTACAGAAAAATCAATCGTAAAGGAACAGGAAATATTTTCTTTTCGAAGCGCATCGCATTTTACCTCTTAACCTAAAAGGTATATAGTTATTCAGTTAAATCTGAGATTAAGAGAAAGTCGTCTTACACGAAAGTCCGTAATTGGCTTAATGGTTTCTGGACACTATATTTCCGAAATAATTGCCGTTTCTTTCGAAATGATTCACTTATGAAAGTGAAAACGATTTAACAAAACACCAATAAGATTTCGAGAATAAACTGCATGTAATTATACTCAGAACAAGAAATATGTTTATTCATTCTATTTTTAAAATTTGTTTAAAATTTATGTCGCTCTGTCTGAATTCTTTGGAATTCTTGCATAAATGTATGACACATGAATGTATAAATGAATAATATATTAAAATTACTTGTAATTTTAATATAGTATTCAAGTTAATCTTAGATGCTTAAAAAGGCTTTTTTAAATCCATTTTTAAGTTATTCCTTATCCGGGTTCAAATCTACGATTCTGGGCTTTACAGAGTGCTATTTAGATTTCGAGAAAGACTGCATCCAAATATTCTCGACACAAAAAATATGTTTATACATTTTTCAGAATTTTCTATTTAACTTTTCTTTTATTATAATTTTTGTCACCCTGTCTGAATTTTTTCCAATTCTTCTATAAATTTATAACATATGAATGTACAGGGTGTTTCACAAAGGACCCCTAACTTTAAAAATCAATAACCCGGAAATGCTGACACATATAAACATGAAACCAGTGGTATGTTTATTAAAAAATTCGTAAGAATTTTATACATATATCTCAAAATTTAGTTAAAAACAGCACCGATAGATGGCGCTGAGAGCGTTAAGAATCCTTCTAAAGAGAGTTCAGAAGCATAGAAAGACTAGTCGTCGAAGATTTCGCCATTGAAATCTGACCGCTATTAGCGTATAGTGAAAATAATTCGCATCGGCCACGTTGCCTGTCTGTTGAAATTTTTTAAAAGCTCACGAATTGTTTTCCCATCTGGGCCTTTTGCGACTTGAAGTCGCGTTTGAAAATTTTCTCTTGTACCAGTAGGACTCTGATTTAATCGGTGGTACTCCAACACAATAAACACACGTTCCGCCACGGTATACATCACTTTCGGGATTATTTTAACTATATGCTAATAGCTGTCAGATTTCAATGGCGAAAGCTTCAACGGCTAGTCTTTTTATGCTTCTGAACTCTCTTTAGAAGGATTCTTAACGCTCTCAGCGCCATCTATCGGTGCTATTTTTAACTAAATTTTGAGATTTATGGATAAGATTCTTACGATTTTTTAATAAATATAGCACTGGTTTCATATTTCTATCTATCACCGTTTCCGGGTTATTGATTTTTAAAGTTAGGGGTCCTTTGTGAAACACCCTGTATAAATGAATAACATATTAAAATACCTTGTAATTTTAATATATTATTCACTTTAATATTATATGCTTTTGCTAAAAAAGGCTATTTTAAATCCACTTTTAAGTTATTCCTTATCCGGGGTCAAATCTAGGATTCTGGGCTTTATAAAGTGCTATTTAGATTTCGAAAATAGACTGCTCAAATAGACTCGAAACAATAAATATATTCATGCATTTTTCAAAAATTTCTATTTTAAAAATTTGTTCATAATTTATGTCGTTCTGTCTGAATTTTTTCAAATTCTTGTATAAATTTATAACATATGAATGCATAAATGAATAACAAATTAAAACTCTTTGTAATTTTAATATGTTATTCACGCTAATCTTAGACGATTTTGTTAAATAACGGCTATTTTAAATCCAGTTTTAAGTTATGCCTTATCCGGGTTCAAAGCTAATATTCTGAGCTTTGCAAAGTATTTAGATTTCGTGAATAGACTGCATGTCATACTTAAAACAAGAAATATGTTTATGCCTTTTTCAAAATTTTCTATTTTTAAAATTTGCTTTTAACTTATGTCTGCTTATAATTTATGTCTGCTTATAAATTATGTCTGAATTCGTACCTATTATTGTATAAATGTATAACATATAAATATACAAATGAATAACACATTAAAATTCCTTCCAATTTGAATATATTATTCACGTTAATCTTACATGCTTTTGTTAAAAAAGGCTAGTTTAAATCCACTTTTAAGATTTGCCTTATCCGGTTTCAAAACTAGGATTCTGAGCTTTGCAAAGTACTATTTAGGTTTCTGGAGTAGACTGCAAGTACAGTGCGTGTAAAAACTTTAAAGACAGCAAAGAATATCAATTTTTTTGATAAATTTCAAATCGGATGCTTAAAAGCTAATAAAAAAGTCAACAAAATTTATCTGTAAGTATTGCATTACAAAAATAAAATAATTATACAAAAAAAAAGGAAAAAAAACTCTTTCTGCCAGTGTAAAAACTTTACGCGCAGCAAGATAAAAACAATACAGTAAGGAAGAAACAAATACGTAATATGTTGTGCACCCACCATTGCTTTTAATGACTGCAAATATTCTACCTTTCATTCAAGATTATTAATTCTTTACCCAGTACTGGAAAGGTTTTGTACCATTCATCTTCAATCGTAGGTCTGAGTTCTGAAGCTGAGGAAAAATACCTTCCATTTTTGTAAACTTGTCTTACTAAATCCCACCACAAGTTCTTGATAGGATTTAGATCTGGACTATTTGGTGGCCATTGCAAAACTCCAAAAGTTTCATCTGGAACCAGAGTTTTGTGCTACGGTTTGTGTGGATATGCGCTGGATATGATCTTGCTGATAAATCCATTTTTTTTCGCTGCCAAAAGTGTTGCAATAGGAGAAAGATGGCCAGAAAGATATTTTAGATAAGTCTTTGAATTAACTTTTCCTGAAAGAAATGCAGGTGTCCCCACGTCGTTAAACGAAAAGCAGCTCCATGTCATAATGAATCCACCACCTAATTGACACTTTGAGAAAATTTCTTTTTCTTTTCTCAAATCATGCCAATAATACTTCCAGCCATCAGGATAATCTAAGTTCCATTTTGTTTCATCTCATAAAATAATCTGTAGCCATTTGTTGGCCCAAGTCATCACTCGTCTGGAAAACTGTAAACGATGGATTTTGTGTCTAGTCAGTAAAGAGTGTTTACACAATTTTGCTGTGTATTGGAAATTACCAGATCAAGTAATTGTATTTCATATTGTTTTCTTGCTAACATTGAACTCTGTCGTTTGTACAATTTCTTCAATGAATGTTTTCCAGTTGATGCGAACTTTAAAATTCTCCTTTTATCTCTGATTGGAAAGACTTTTTGGTCTGCCTCCAGTATTTCTCTTTTTGCCATATTCGTCTTTTAACCTTAGAAAATTGTTGATGACGTATTTAGATCTTCTTATCTGTTTTTCAATGGATCAACACCTCATTCTTGACAATGTAAAAGATTCAACAGCACCTCTTTCATATTCAGTCATTTTACTTGCTTTTGGCATTATTATAAAATTAACAAAACTCTTAGAAAACGTCACAAAAATCATTATACACAAGAGATTTTAACATGTGAATCAATAATAGTTATGCATAAAGCTTCTATAAAAAATAGTAGTGTCCTTAAAGTTTTTACACAAGCGAAAATAGCGTTTGTTTGCATAATTATTATTTTTTAACACTAAAAAGCTCACAGATACATTTTGTTGACTTTCAAATTAGTGTTTCTACGTTATGATCAATATTAAATTTCCATTTCAATTATCGCATTTTAAATTTCTCAAAATGTTTACAATTTTTTTGCTGCCCTTAAAGTTCTTACACGCACTGTCATTATACTCAAAACAAGAAATATAATTATGTATTTTTAAAATTTATATTTTTAAAGTTTTCTTAAATTAATGTCACTCTGTCTGAATTCTTTCCAATTCTTGTATAAATGTATAACATATGAATGTATATATGGATAACACATTAAAATTCCTTTCAAATGTAATACATTATTCACGTTAATCTTATATGATTTTGCAATGGCTATTTTAAATCCACTTTTAAGTTATGCTTTATCCGGCTTCAAAACTAGGATTCTGAGCTTTGGAAGGTACTGTTTAGGTTTCGGGAGTAGACTGCATGTAATTATATTCAAAACAAGAAATATAATTATAATTTTTTCAAAATTTTCTATTTTTAAAATTTTCTTAAATTACTGTCATTTTCTCTGATTTTTTTCCAATCTTGCATGAATGTATAGATAAATAACATATTAAAATTCCTTTCAATTTTAATATAATTAGTCACGTTAATCGTACATGTTTTTGCTACAAAAGGCTGTTTAAATCCACTTTTAAATTATGTCTTTTCGGGTTCAAATGTGGAATTCTGAGCTTTGTAAAGTACTATTTAGATTTAGAGAATATATACTGCATGTGACATGCACAAAACAGCAGTTTATGCATTTTTCAAAAGTTTCCAGAATCGCAGGAATTTGCTTATAATTTCTGTCGGTCTATCTGAATACTTTCCAATTCTCGTATAAATGCACACAATTCTTCACAATTTTAATGTGTTTTTCACATTCATTTTAGATACTTTCGCTAAAACAAAAACACTATTTTAAACCCAGTTGTTTTTTAATACATTGTATTATTCACATTCAAAACTAGAACTATTCACTTCACGAAGTATTAATGTAGATTTTGAGAACAGGCTGGAATCACACCGAAAACGGATATTAGGGTTGTGCATTTTTCAAAAGTTTCCAGAGTAACTGACCGAATTACAATTTACTTCCAGCACTTTGCATAATATCGTCAGGTTTCCCACAAAGCAAAGTTATTCTATTGAAAATGTCGATAAAATATTTTCATTGTTACTAAAATAGTGAATGAAAATCCGGGTTTGGCTTGTAGTTAGATCCTGTATTTTTGACTGAATAAGGGGATTATGACCCAAATTTCTTATATAAAAAGTTTTCTTTTAGCATACTCTACCACCTTTTAAAGTTGAGTTCTGTATCACCTGGTATATTATGATTTTATGTATATCAACTGCAAAAAAGATTGCTAAATTAGCAGATGAATGTTTTTAAATATTTGAAACATTTAACGAGACGTTTGAAGATTAGTACTTTGAACGTCTTTTTTGAAAACAATATTTATACATCTTTAAAAAAGCATTATATTCTGTAATATTCATTGAAAATGTGGTTAATTGTTAATTTAAATTTACTTTTCTTCTTGGTACATATTTTAGAAATTAAATTTATAAAATTTATTAAATATCAGTCATCATAATAGTGTTTCAATTCTAAAGCTAATTTAAATTGAGTGCAGTGAAATTATTTTTAGAAATTATTTTTAAAAATAATTAGCAAATTAATAATAAGATTTCATCGCAACATATTCCTTGTATTGATAAATGATTTTTTTTTAAGTATATAAATATGTTTTATATACAAAATAAAACCCTGACGGCTCGGCCTACAGGCACATGTAGATTTCGAAGACGCAGACCGTGGGGCGCCTGTTTGTTGGGAATTGCGGAAGAAATGACCTTTTTGCCATGATGCGGCAGTTGAACCGTATACTTCGAAACCTAACTTGTTTGCAGGCGGAAACGGCAGGGATTTTTTTTTTTTTTTTTTTTTTTTTTTTTTTGCTATAAGGGTTGGTCCTATAAAAAACTTGTCAATATAAAAGTTTTAGATAATATTAAGAGGATTTATAATAAATTTAAGCGGATTTGAAATCTTGGGAATTGACGAAGTTATGAATTTTTTTCTTCTAAAAAAACCCTCCCCCCCCCCCCCCCCCCCCTTGGGACCATTTTTAATTATATCAAAAATCTGTCACACATACATTTTCGGCCCTTCTCCTAGAAGTAATAATAACTTTAAACGGATTCGATACGTATCATAATTAAGAAATTATGGGTTTTTTCTGTTTTCACAAAAAGCCCCCCCCCCACTCTCCCTCCCTTGGTTCGATTTTGCCCATTAACGAACCTGACCGAGATTTTATGCCTCTTGATTTTATGTATTAGTTTCGAAGAGATCTGTGCAGAATTATTGCAGTTATCGTGTTCATAAAAAAGTGACATAGATGGATAGATAGATAGATAGATAGATAGATAGATAAAGTTTTGAACTGGGGGTGGTTTTGGGTTCTGGGAGTCATGATGGGCGTAGATCTGCAAAAAGTTTTCAAAAATTCCAACTTAGGTGAGAATGTAATAGTTAGTATTTCTTACGAAATCTACCTAAAAGAACTCACCGAATATTTTAATTTTTACGAAATAACTTTCATTCGAAATTTGTAACTAGTACAAATATTTTAAAGAGTATTTGATACATGATTATTAACATATTTTTCCACATAAAAGTTTTAATTTTTACGACAAAACTTTTTGAAAATATATATGATTTATTGTTCCTTTATAGACGGATATAAAAGGGAATATATTTATTTATCTTTTATTTTTTTACCTGTTACAGGATTATCCCTATCTATTTTTCTGTATTGTAAAAATAGCTAGAAATATTTCTTTATAGTTTTCTATAATTTATAAAGCAATTATATGAGATGCAATCTTCCCAACTGGGTGAAAAAATCTGGGCGAGGATTCGAACCCGGGATCCCTTCGCTAAAGCTGCCAATACTCTACCAACTGAGCAATCCTGGATGAATATGGCTGAACTAATTTACCCAGTTAAACTTAATGATCATATTATACAATAAGCAATTCATAAGCAATTATAGTTAAAATCTGGATGTTACTAAGTTTAATACAATTATTTTTTTCTAATAATATTTTTTTCTATCAATAATAATTAAAAACTAATAAGTTTAAATCTGATTAATAAATAAATAAATAAATAAATAAGGTTATTGCCATCTTTGTTTCTTTTTATGGTTCAATAGAAAATATAGTGTTTTAAATTTCGATCTTCCCTAACTCTCTGTTCTGGAAAAAGAAACTATAGAAAATGTCTTTGGGCGATTACATTAGTGTTCCTGCATGGATATATCTGTAACACTCATACCCAAAATTGCCAATGAACGCAACCTGTTTTTGTTATAGATTTTTAGAGTGCTGCCTGAAGTTAAAGGTCATACTGACTCCCCTGGCCTTTAAAAGTATGATGCAGTTGTGATAAGCTGATAGTCGAATAACTTTTTTGTTTAAAAAACATATTTAAAATCGGCCTTTTGTTTATTTCGAGACCATGGAATTTCGGACATTTTTCCATTCAAGTGTTGTTACACGTACTAGTAAAACAAACTTTTAACAATCGTAAACAAAATAAGACTGTGAATTAAACAAAAACAATTATGTAGAGCCTAATTCAATTCATATTATATGCAACTAATCTTTTCAATTCAACAATTAAATAAATTGTGTAAAAATTATGTAGATAAATGAAATTAATAAATTATCATATGTACATAAAGTCATATGCAAGTGGAAATTAAATAAAGCTAGATTCCGTTAACCATTAAGGTGTTAATAGTTTTAGTTTATTTTTGTAACTGTCTCTTTCCTTATACATTCATTATATACATGAGCATACATTTATTCAAAATTTTAAGAGAGCGAGATTAATTAGATAGTGTTATCAGAGCACAAACAAACATACAGATAGGTAATAATCGACTAAATAAGGAAAAGTCCCAGCACTTTTCAAAAAATTACCGTGAAGATTGAAATATCCGCGTCTCTCTTTAATCATACAGATCCCAAATCGCGCCCCTTTCTAGCCCCGTAATTCTTGAAAAAAAAAATGCAATAGGAAAGTTCACGTATATCTATGGTTTCCTGGGAAATTAATGAAGGTGTTGAAATCTAATAAATACTTGCTGTCATATACAGATGCTTTTTAGAACTTTTCAAACTTCCTCGTATTCTTTTGATTCACAACAGTACGATGTTACCTGTATTTTTGGCTGAATAATTGTATAGTTATCCACTTTCCCAGGTTTTATCATCAAGACTCCTAAATGTTGAATTTTGGAGTTTTCTGATAAATTTGCGAAATTTTGTAATTATGTAAATAGAATGCAGAACTATTTGTCTTGCCGCGTGCAATTATGCTCTTTTGTTGCGAGAGTTCATGGTCTCTCTGTATATAAAAGCCTTCAAAATGATGTTTGACGAATAAAAGGATATTTGTGATCGCAAAATGAAAAATACAGGTTGTTTCATAAAGGACTCTCAAATTCTAACTTTCAATAATTTATTAACTATAGTAAATATATAAATGAAATGAGTGAAATATTTATCGGGTAGATCATAAGTTTTGTATTCAATAATTTACAACATAGTTCATATTTTCGTCAATAGATGGCGCTTCTATAGCTCAAAATGTAAGAATAAATACTCAAACGAAAGAGTAAGTATCCAAAATTTTTGAATGTTTACTTTGTATTGTATTGAAATGCGAAAAAATGTTGGTATTTTGAAAATTTTAAGTTAATTTGAGCATTTTTTCAGTTTGAGACAACGCAGCACCATCTATTGGTAAAATTTAAACTATTCTTAAAATTACTTAGTACAAAATTTATCAGCTACCTGATACGAATACGTTCTTATAGGCCCCGCAGAGTTTTGATTTTTTAGTCTCCTTCCGGGCACACTCTCAATTCTGTTCTATCGAACATTGAAAAGTTAGAGTCAAATTACGACTTAAAAATAGGTCAATAACAATAGAGGTGGTTAACAAACCTCACATTCATTTGTAATCTTTTAATTAAAATTTGGCAAAATTTTTGTAAAACTGAAAATAATAGAGAATTTTTATCAATATTTTACCATCGTCGTATATATAGGATAGTTATGGAATTTTCACACATACAGGGTGTTTAAAAAATAACCGGTATATTTGAAAAATCCATAAAAACTAAACGGGCAGCGATAGAAATACACCGTTTGTTGCAATATGCTTGGGACAACAGTAAATTTTCAGGCAGACAAACTTTCAAAATTAGTTACAATTTTCAACAACAGATGGCGCTGCAGTCTGGAAAAATCTAAACCATGATATTTTCCACATATTCACCATGCGCAACAATAATATGGCGTAGTCTCTGAACGAAATTACCAGAAACCTTTGTAAACCTGTGACTTGTTTCTGTGGGGACACTTGAAAGACCAGGTGTACCGTCACAATCCAGAAACAATTGACCAACTGAAGCAGTACATCTCTTCTGCATGTGAAGCCATCCCGCCTGACACGCCTGACACGTCGAAAGTTTGTCTGCCTGAACATTTACTGTTGTCCCAAGCATATTGCAACAAACGGTGTATTTCTATCGCTGTCCGTTTAGTTTTTATTGATTTTTCAAATATACCGGTCATTTTTTAAACACCCTGTAACATAGCCTTTTTTATGTCTGATCCGCTACTAAAAAAGATTTTAAGATTGATAAGTGCCACTTGTTATATTAAGTATGTATATATTATCATATTAAGTCAATTTTAATCATTTAAATTCATTTTAGTTTTATGAAATTGGCTAATTTTTACTATTTTAGCTGACATGATTTTTTTCTCTCTTTTTTTAAATTTTAATAATTTTGTGAAAAAAATGCCAAAATTCTCTTCAAATTTAATCATGACAAGTTTTATATATGTTTGCTGAGTAATTATAAAAGGTGTGTGCACAACTTACAGTAGTTTATTGTACCATTGCCCTGCGTGTAGTATACTTTGTAAAAAGGAAACCAATAAAGTGTTGGAAAGTTTTGAATTTAATATTTATTTTTGTTGTCTCTTTTTTTGCGATAATAGTAACTTTTTCTAATATGGATTAAATTTATTGTTTTTTTTCCGTCTTTATATCCGTCATTGCTATTGGCCATATTTTAGAAAACCGGTTAGAGCTTGAGGTAAAAAAGGATAGTTTCATATTACTTTATTGCGATTTTGCTTAAAAATTTCTGTCGCATAACGTATTCCATTATCTTATCTAACACATTTTTTTTCCATTATTTGAATTAGAAAATGCTTGTTTTGTATTCCCACGTCGTGCGCCAGCATTGCTGACACACGAATACTAATTTCGTATGTAACAACGCTTCTCATTGGTCTACTCATAGGAAATGATCACCGAGGACGGAGCGGCAGAATTCGTTTTTCCGCTAACAAGCCGCATTTCGTGCCAAAACTCTCCTCCAGAATTGCATGGTTGCTAGATTTGGCTAAAGATGATCAAAACGAAAGGAATCGGGTGAAAATTCCTAAAAGACAGGGATGGCTGTAAACAAACTTATCGATCAGTTTTATGCATCGTGGGGCAGAGCTCTAGCATCTTTGATAAAAACAAATATTCAAAAACCTATCGGATTTTGCAATATGTTTCACGTGTATAGTAATAAAAAAATGTTGATTTAAGAATAAAAGCATTATTTGACAATTACAGAAATAAATCATAATACATGTAAATTTAAAACAATTCACACCACTTTTTTTACACTGAAGTAATAGTACCGATTTCGACAACATCCATACAAATTTGTCACAGAGTCAAAAAGAACTGTAGCCACGTTAGCGCGGGCGTCGCGGAAACTGTCATGCTGTGGTTAGGGGCGCAAAGGTCTTCTGTAGCACGCGACGTTTAAATAGTCCGGGACATCCATTTAAAGTGGAATCGGACCTACTACACACATCCATTCCTGATTGGAATTCAAACCCTGCACCTCTTATCCAAGAGCCCAAATCGCTAGACAAGTACGTGGGGGTCATGTTCTGGTGCATTCAGTTTTAAATAGCAAAAAGAAAGTCTTGCGACTTTCCATGTTACATTTGTGAGTCATTTTGTCAGAAACGTACATTTTATATCTATTTTTTGAGGAAAATAGAAATTGCAAATTAAGGACATAAAATATGTTTTCATATTGATTCGAAATTCGAACATCATGTTATTGTTTTCTTAAATCGTGAGAAATATTTTATTAAAACTGCAATTTTACGTTACGTTTATGCTATGCTCGTAATCATAATGCCCACAAACCTAACTTTTTTTTTCTTGAATATTATTTGTAACTCACTAAATATTAGATTGAACTGAATGATGCTGTTGAATTGCGTTTTCTGCAGTTAATATCACAAGTTGTTCTGTTTAATTTTATTATTTTATAATCCTTACCTGTTTTTATCTTGCCCACAGAATTGATGGTGTGTTCTTTATGTTTATGAATTTTTCACAAGTTTTTACGCCCTGATTTTTTTTACAGATTTATAAATAATAATAAATAGTTAATTTTAATTTATTTTTCAGCAGTGAATTAATCATGTAATCATTGAATAATAACCAGTGAATTTTTATACTGTTTTTCTAAGCTTGGACATTTTTCACTCTGTCGGTTTACGCTTAGAAAAGCAGGATAAAAATTCACTGGTTAATATTTAATAATAAATATTTTACTCGGATAACGCTTGCAACACATTGCTGCATTTAAAAGGACTAATAGGGTTCTCGTTCACAGTAACGTGTTTTAGCTGCCATCTCGTGAACTAGTTAGAAGTTATTAATTTTTAGTTCACGTATATGATCCAATTTCTTGTGACAGCAGTTATTTATCCAATACAAATTTAAATAAACAAGATTAGTCTTTGAAATTGAACCTGAGATTAGCTTTATAAATCAATGAATTAAAAATATATAATGTATTGAAAAAAAAAATAGCTTTACTGACTTAGTAAGTGGTACAAACCAAGGTTGCCAGTTTGGCATTTTTTTTTTTTTAAGTCAGAAATTTCGAATTCGTACCGGTAATTCTAAAAGAAGAATTTTTACTTTAAGTAATCAAGTGCCGAACAGTTCCAAACAGTTGATGTCGGCTAAGGGGCTTCCGAGTTGCAGACAACTTTGCGCCCAGTCTATTTGTGAGTAGAGTGTCTTGTATTAAATTGAGCCGTCAGTAAAAAATATGTGGTGTTAACTACAAGAAAAAAGAACAATTACAATGATAAGGATAAATGTAAAGTTAAGAAAAGAGATGATAACAAATTTGGAATAAAAAAGTAAAGCGAAAGAGATTAAGGATAAAGTCTAAATAATTGGAAGAAAATAAAATGGTATAGCTGTAGTTATAACTAACTACTAGTAAGGAAGTTGAATAAGTAAAAAATAGGGTTCGGAACATGTTCGTGAAACAGCACATAAATGCCAGGTGGTGAAAAGGCGAAAAAGCATAAACAAAAAAAAAGGCACTCAAAAAAGCCATATATATATATATATATATATATTGGTATAGCTTAGATGTTAAGTTTTAATTAAGAAATTAGGTATTTATAATGTGGGTATTTATAATTAGGTATTTATAATTTTAAATTACAGTTATGGTGAGCACTAATGCTCACAGTCTATAATGCAATAATATTTTGGACGTTTACGGTGATGTGGTTCGAAGGCGTCATAATCCAGCAATTCTGCGATAATTTCATTAGGGAGCTCATCGAATTTTTCAGAATTTTTTTTAGAAAGGGGGTTGATTCTTTTCTTTAATGTAGTAGTTTTGAGGTCTCTACGGATAGTGCTATTACGGGGGTAACGGGTAGCATTTCTGACAATACGCAGTTTTTTATTCTGGAGTTGGCTGAGATTGTTCATAGAGGTTTTACAGATATAGACCCAGACCGGACAGGCGTAGGTGATTATTGGTAGAATACAAGAGTTATAAAGGAGAAGCTTGTTATGGATAGCCAGGTTGTTACTATTAAGTAGAGGTTTAAGTGCAATCGGGGTTCCAGCGACTTTCCCCCTGATGTTAAGGATATGTTTCTTGAAAGTAAGTCTTTGGTCAAGGGTTACCCCTAGATACTTTGCTTTAGACCGGAGTATAGTGGTATTCTTAATAGTAATTCTATTGGGATTGGTTAGTTTTCTGGAGAAATAGACAGCAGCAGTTTTGTTTTCATTAATTTTAATGCGCCATAGTTCGCACCAGTCCAAGAAGGCATCAATGTAAGTCTGCAGGTACCTGTAAAGTGTATATGGTGTGTAAAGTGTATATGGTGAGCATAAGCGTAGATTGTAGTGTCGTCCGCATAAAGTGCAAGGTAGGTGTTAAGTGAACGAGGAATATTGTTAAAGTAAATGTTGAGCAACAAGCGCCCGATGACGCTCCCTGCTAATATACGGAAGGTGTTAGAAAAAAGGCCAAACTGGCAATCCTGGTACAAACTAACAAGCCACAGATGTGATTTGCCAGGATCTGTGAACACACTGTGAACTATTTACATGAAAAATTAGCTTTATTTTAATTTAATTATTAACATGACTTGTTTGTTTATATCACACCATATTTCCATTTATGAAACATTTTCAATTTCATTTGCTGTTTTGATAGTCTGTGACAATCTTCTGTACGTTTCTAGGAGACCAACCCATAAAAGCAATCTTATGAATGTACGCTGATGGTACAGAACGTGGTCCAAAATTTATGATATGAAAATTAAGTATTTAAAAAAACGTTTTACCGTAATATTTTAATAAATACAGTATTTTATAAGGTTGGTTGCGGACACTACGATTATCGTTTGGACATAAGGGTTAAAAGGCGGGGATCGCCGTTTAAAGTGGAATACAACACACTAAAAAAATCCATGCCGGAGTACCCAGTACTAAGAAATCGAATCCAACGCCTCTGGTCCAGTAGCCAGCGGCCTAACCACTACGCAAGTAGGTGTATTTTAAAATGATCATACAAAAAAATTTTGAAAATTCAATACCTTTATTACAAAATTTGGTTAAATTCTGTTGTATCTCACCTCATCTGGCGCGCACAATTTACATACTTTACAAACTTCGCTTAAATGTTTTATTTTTATGAATTAATACATTGTTATAAATATTATAATTATTAAGTTAAAGGTATAATTAAACATTTTTGGCAACACATTTCAACAATATGAAGTAATATTAACAAATACCTTACAGTTTTATGACCCCGAAATTGAATGTTACTTCCCTTAGTATTCAAAACTCGTGAGAAAAAGTAGCTTCGGAAGAAATTCAGTCGTCGATTAAATGATGGAAACCGTAGCAATAAGAAATAAATTTAGCAAAATATTAAAAGTTTTAACTGTTTTATATAAATACTACTGTCTATTATACTCCCTATAGGTCTGTTGTCTTAATGAACTCTGATAGTGGTTTAGGTCCAGTAACGTAGGTGACATTTCGCTGAATATATCACATAGTTTTCACAGTACTATTTACATGCAAATGTATTCTGATTTTATGACTTCATATGAATTTTATTCTGCCCTTCTTATTTAATTAAAGCTGCTAAGCTTATACACAAATTTGTCACATCCATGGTGTTACTCCCCTGATGTGTATAGTGACAGGAGAGATAGGCTCTACCTTACAAAGTTTTTTAAATTGTAATGAGTACTCTCTTGCTAAAATATAACACGTTTATAATATACTTTTCTTATAATAAAATTAAATGGTTAGCTTAACCGTTTTACAGGAGATCACCCAACTCATACATTAACACATTACAAAACTAGATCACAATATGTTTAATTTTTGAACAATTCGCATAAATTTGTTAAAACAAATGTTTTATTATTATTATTATTATTATTTTAAAATGTTAAAATAATTAATAGTGTAAGAATTATGTCAAATATCAGGTCCATGTTCTCATCTCTGGAGAATGTAATAATAAAATGAATTGTGACTTCCTGAGTACCAAGTTAGTGCAATGCATTTGCTGAAATTGCTGTGTTTTAATTCTGCTGTATTCAATTTTAGATCTGATTTGTATATTTTAAATGTACATGTCATAATGTATGCATATATGCCGTGTATGAAGTCTGAATTAAATCTATTAAAAAATTACTATTTGCCCATCTCCTTCTGTCTATTTTGGGATTTCTTATTTTTATAAGGTTGGCAGTGCCTCTTTTAGATGCTTCAAATATTTTTTAGATTAAATGTGTTCAAGACGGCAAGTTTCAGAAATATCTTTAAGTAATTTCATGTGTATAAAAGTTTTTCATGTGACGTATTGCAGAGCTAATAGAGATACGAGGATCACTCAATACATGGCCGAAAAAGTTGTGTAAAATTTTAAATGTTCTACGTTTAAGAAAATATAAATAATTAAAAAAATCTATCCATAATTTACCGACCCCTGAATACTAAGCTTGCGACAAAACTGGCGGCTGTCGCAGGCGGATTTTTTAAGCGTTTGTCCCGTCCCGTCCCCTGAATTTTAACACCAGTATTTTTCAAAAGTTTTCTTTGACTTATTAATTCTCTGAAAAATATGATGGAGAAAACTTATAGAAATTATTGGCAGGGGTGCAAAAATCTAGGCGCCAATGGGCCGATTCCTACCACTAAATTTTTAGTATTCTTCGCCTAATAAGAATACTGATAAAATTTATGCGAAGTATACTAATAAAATTTAGTGGTGGGAATCAGCCCATTGGCGCCAAGATTTTTGCACCCCTGATTATTGGTATTCAAATTCAAGGAACCGTCACCGTACAAACGCAGAAAAACATCCGCCTACGACAGCCGCCATTTTTGTATCAGCGCATAGGCCTAAGTTCAGGGGGCGGTGCATAATTGTTACAAACATTCATGTTTTTTTTTTTTTTTTTTTTTTTTTTTTTTTTTTTTTTAAATTTGGAAGTATTTGTATTGCTTATCTGCAACATTATTAAAAACAAACAAACAAACAAAATCAATTAAAAGTGATTGTGTTAATGCTCCCCTAACAAATAAGACATATCATAGCTACCATGTCGAACTATCGAATGTGACAAAATGCATTTTACATTACTTTTAAAAATGGGCCGTTTGTCACCAACTAAATTTTAATAGTATTCTTCACCAACGTTGCCAGTTTGGCCTCCTTTTTCAGTACAGAAATTCCGAATCCATACCAGAAATTTAAAATAGAAATATTTGCTTTATTTGATGACAGACATTTCGCGAAAACTTAAAGTACAAAAAAAAATCTCAAAACTTCTGGTATGAATTCGTCATTCCTGAATAAAAAAGGAAGGCCAAACTGGTAACCTTGTTCATCGCAGGAATTTTATTAATATTCTTACTAGGCGAAGAATTCTAACAAAATTTAGTGGTGACAATCGGCCAAACATTAAAAGTAATGAAAAATGCATTTTTTCATATTCGATAGTTTGACATGGTAATGACGATATGTCAATGTACCCATAAAAATCAAAATGCCCATCTATGGGGAGTACGCAACACGTTGGGAACCACTCCTCTAGTTCCACTGGTTATTTACTGAGTGTTACAGCGAAAGAAAAAAAAATTGCGATGCAAATATATTTTTCAGATATCGATATATTATTTTCATGACCGATGTCATAAGCCAACATTACAAAAATAAATTGTTTTCATATTTGGATGCAAAATACAGATAAAGCCCAGTTTAGAAGATATTTCATAGAATTAAAAAAAAATCGTTATTTAATTACTGTTTTTAATCAAAGAATGATTTATCATTGTTTCAGCTATGAAAGGAATTTATTTTTGGTAATATAATTAGAGAGCATTTTCTTAGTAAAAAAACAATCCTAGAGCTAGGGCATAATAGATGAATTACAGACAAATAATTCTTCTTAAATATTTTTTGCCACTAAAAGTCTAATTCGTATATTTGCCTTTAAAGTAGGCATGATAAACTTAAAACAATATGCTAAATGTAAGTATAAAAAGTAGCAAAAAATTAATACAACAATTCGGTAAAGAGGTATAAAAACAAGGGTTTTCCATGTGAAATAAACTGGCGAAGTAGCTTATTGCCGATAGAGGCAACATTTTTAAACGAGACGCATTGTTTACGTACAGAGAAAAATCAAGAAGAAAGTTACTAAAATAGAAAAGCTGAGTCTGTAAAATAGTATCCTTGAATAAAAAAAGCATTCTATAGAATACAGCTAAGAGCAAAAGCGTTTCAATCAATCTATAAATCAATGAAATGATACAAGAAAGACACTCATCTATTAAAAAAATATTTTAAAAAGCAAACAAAACGTTTTAATATTTACATTGTAAAGAAAGAAAATTTATGTTTATAACAAAAATTTTGATGTATTTTTTTTCTGGTTACCGAAGGAAATTTGTAAAGAAAATAATGTTATAAAAATCGTTAGTTAATTTTATTTGAATGAATTTTTTGTTTGTGAATTGTGCATATATGGCTTATGTTTTAGCAGTACAACATATAACCAGTCATATTCAAAAACTGTAAGTGCCTTTTTAAAGAACACCAGCGGGGAAGACCGAGCTATGCGCGGTTAAAGTCAGCTTTGTGTTCAACTCGATATAACAATAAATTCTTGCTGTATTATCGCTGTAAAGCACAATCAATCTTAAAAATGATGCACATATTTCTAAATTTTATATTACTTACAAAGTTACAACGAAAGGGCATCCTTCCAAACTACATTTTTAGTTCATTGCACACTTTCTTTAGGTAGCTGGGACTTTTAAGCCTGTACGCCTTTTTATACGTCAAAAAGCAAAGTACAGCATTCCATGCACAAAGGACTATGGACTCTGATTGGTTGAATCATGTATGTCGGCTCCTGTTTGGAATTTCTAGAAAATTCCTTCAGATTCTGAAAGCCAATTTTTTTTGCTAAAAGTCTCCAACATTTGGCGAAAAGTTGCAAACAGAAGCCGATTAGGTTTGGGTGTAAATCGCCCAACAGGCGGCGCTGCTATGCTACATTTTTTGAAGATTTTCGCGATAAGTATATCTCAAGAACTAATGCACGGAATTTCATCCAACTTCATATTCTGTTAGACTTTGACCATAAATAGACGCTGATTAGGTTTGAGTGTAAATCGCCTAACAGGTGCTGCTTCTATATCCCAATTTCCGCCATAGCTATATCTCAAGAACGAAAAGATTGTCACTTAATTTTGGTTGAAAACGATTTGATTTATTAGAAGAAAGCTTTATGATAGCCACAACATACTAGTTTTCACTTTCTGGAAATCAGTGTTGGAGAAATCTTTCTTTCTTTGTACAAATCCTTCAGAAGAATTCCGTAGTATGTTTTATCGCAACAATAATAATAATGAAAATTTTAAAAAATCGTGAAAACGGAACTTGTCTATAATGGAATCCTGTCTTAATACTAGAATGTCCAGAAATTTTACTCAACCTTGATTAAAAACATTTAACACCAGAATTTTTATTTAGAACTATATTTCTTATATATTTAATTTATTTCTGTGTGCTTTATATTTAATTTATTTTATGAAAAAAATTCTAGTTCGAATCGACATATATAATCATTTGGTCGGTGTGGAACCGACACCTGCTGGATGTTCTAGTGTTAAACGGAAAAACTGCGTGATCCCGACGCAATGCACTGCAATTATAGCTGTTAAAACAACACCCCCCCCCCCCCCCTCGCTTTCTTGCGATTCTCTCTTATCAGTTTTTTCTGTATATAACAATAACATTATTGATAAATATTTTTAAAGCAATTCTATTAACCGTCAAATAAAGCAATTCTTAATCCGCAGAATATCAAAATAAAGTTTTTGATTAATGCTTCAATAATTTTTTTTCAACAAAGCTACTTACTTACAACACGAAAAATGGCTCTGGTTAATAAGGAATATTTTCTTTAAATTAATGTATACTTTTCGAACATGTGCTACTTCTTTTAATTAACATAATCACTGAGTGAATAAATCTCCCCCACCCCAAGTGAATACAGTGATCGATTTTAATGAGAGTGATAACAATAAACATGATAATATATATTCAATCAGGCCCGTGCAAAGAGAAAACTGCGCCCGGGGCAAAGCTTCAGTCTGGCGTCCCCCCCCCCCACACACACACAGACACACTCCTTCTCTTTGTGGAAGGTGTCACAAAATTATTAAAGTGCAGAAACATAAATAAATTTTATTGAATAAATATTTCGCATTTATTTTAAAAGTTTAATTTTAATTCAGAAATTTTAAACAACTTAATGACAAAAGAGAAAATTGCACTTATGTGTTAGATATATCAGGATGTTTTGTGACAGGGAAAAAATAATAATACTAAGGGGGTAAAAGAAATCCCCCGGAAAATGATCGACGGCCAAAAAATGAATAAAATAATAAATAAAACTGTGGTTGGTTGTATAAATTCGGCGCCCTCTCAATTTCCGCGCCCGCCCCCTTCGCCCCCGTCTTCGCACGGCCCTGTATTCAATCAATCTAAACAATGATGATACTTTTTAGGGACCTTTTATCTGTGAAAAATTCATTAGACTATAAAAATCCCAAACTTTTGTAAAATAAACTTTTTTCCCATGCAAAGTACATTTGTTAAATTCTTATGTAAAATGAAATGAAATAAAATAAAAATAGCTTTTTTTTTAGAGGAAAATATCTTTCAAATCGTACGTGTACTCTCTTTTCTAATTCCTAAATCCACTGAGTGAACAAATACCCCCAAGTGAATTCTGCAATCGATTTTATCGAAATGATGGATGAAGATGTAAAGAAAAAAGCGAATAAACATTTACGTTTTTCAAAAGAGAATAAAAATGTATTTTATTTTTATCATCCCCCCCCCCCTCTACACCCATGGCAAGTATTTCGTCAAAATTGAATAGAACAATAATCAGTAACAACTAGTGACTGATACACTTCAACTCTACACTGAACGATTTTTTTCTTTTGGTAGTGTGTATTTTTATACTCATATTTAGCGTTAGACATCATAAATTTTAAAGAGTAATTTTTCACCTTATTTAATAGCAGACCTCTGAGATTACATAAGGCGAATATTTTTATTTAAATATGTTGCATGCAACGGAATTTATTAATTAAAGCTTAAATTTTAATTGATTCATATATGCAGTGTAGGGATAATATAGTTTTTACAAGAGTCGTTTTTTTTTTTTTTTTTTTTGCATCGCATCTATTTTTCAGTAGATGAATAACCGGAATCTATACATGAATTATTGTGGTCCATATGTCCCAGCTCATAATCACGAGCTTAAATCGTAATGTAATTTTTTATTTTATAAATTACACGAGTATAAGGTTTTTATTCTTTCCTTTCAACTTTCTTGAAGAAAGAAATGAGATTCGTAAAAAATCTTCAACTTCAAGTTTTTGGATAAATTTATACCTTTTGGAATGTCCTATAAAGGATATTCAATGGTTGGAGTATCATAGTTGAGGTTTATGCCAACAGAGTGAATAATGCCCAGGCCAGGACTCGAACCTGGGTACCTTTGGCTTTCTGTGTCAATGCTTCTTTCTAAGCTACCTGAACAATATCCTGGCTGGCATAATTCACTCTAATTTGTTAGACATGGCTGCAAACAGGGTACCGTTACTCAAGGTTCCCCGATTCGAATCCTTGTCTGGACATTTTTCACTCTGTTGAAATAAACTTCAACAATGATACTCCAACCATTGAATATCATTTACCTAGTTCAAAAAACTTTCCTCTCTTCATTATGTCATATATACGATTTGACTATTTTTGGACTAATGTTCTTCCGTTATATAAACTCACGTTGCAAGTCAAGAAGTTATGCAAATAATTACATGAAACTTCATATTTAGCTAGACCTTGGTATAAGTGCGCCTGATTAGATTGTTGGTGATTAGATTTTGGTGTTGTCCAGCAGGTGGTGCTGCTATGTCGTGTTCTTTACGATATGCGTGATAACTAC
This sequence comes from Maratus michaelseni, assembly GCA_963931845.1. Classification (NCBI taxonomy): domain Eukaryota; kingdom Metazoa; phylum Arthropoda; class Arachnida; order Araneae; family Salticidae; genus Maratus; species Maratus michaelseni. Next base: position 63,500,450 of record OZ007589.1, read on the forward strand.
ATCTCTGATAAATATGAAATGGAATTGTACCAAATTTAATACATAATATGATTATTAGGTGAAATGCCGATTCAATTTTGTTTTTGATCACTCAGTAGGGGGCATTACTATGGGATGTTTTTTTTATGATAAATATTATATGTATATCTCAGTATCCAATCATTAAATGGAAACACACCCAATTTTATTTTGGAACTGATTAATTCAAAATACACAATTTGGCTCAATTTTGGCATTGAATACCGAACGTGGGGCTATTATACTATGGTTTTTATTCCTTGATCACTGAAAATAAATGTTTACTTCAGAGGTATGTACTATTACTTCATATTTATAATTGCTGGCATGTAACTGCAATATTAAAATTAATATATTCGAATGATATCAGAAGAAAGTTTTGTGATGGTCAAAGTATGCTAATTAGACATTACAATTACGTGAAGCAATTTAAAAATATATACATGATACATGTAGCACTTATCACATAGTACAAATTGTAATTTAGAATGAGTATTAATATAAAAGATTGCATTTTTTTATTCAAGAACGCACTGCAAGACATAACTGCCCATACATGAAAATATATTTGAATTCCTTCTTGTATAACAAATGTAGATTTTACACACCGCACAGAGTGGCGAATTTCTCCAAAATCTTGAACAAAACTCGAATCTTTTTGTACTTTTCTAAGTCTTTTTCGAAAACCAAGCTCATAATCAGAATGGAAAATTGGTACAGATGCATAAGAAAATATAAAATTGCTTATTATGTTGCTGCTTATTCAAATATTCTGAAATGCTTACGATCAAAATCTACTGATACATCTTTTCTGAATTATAGCCCATCATAAAACACTAAAAATTGCTGCAACCGCAGAACCCTTCCCGACATAAGTGAGTGAGAGATGCCAAGCTGGGTGTCGTCCTCGTTGCTCAATGGTAAAGCATTGGTGAGTTATTCCAAGGGTCCAGGTTCGATTCCCGGCTTAGGTATTTTTCACTCTGTTGGTTGTACGCGTTGTTAGCAATGCGTAAATTCATTTTTATGATAAAATGCTGAAATTTTGTGCATTACCTTATTAGTATATGGAACACATTTTACTCACTGGGAAATTTTTTGTACGGAGGCCGTATAAAAATTTTAATTTTGTGTTTCTTCAAATTTAATCCCCTGAAAATTTTAATCGATTTCATAAAATTCTGTACCCCCTTTTTTACGTAACTTTGTAATTTATAATATATGTCTGTGATCAATATTTAAGGAATAAAAGCCGAAGTTAATGTTTTTGGGACATCCTGCTGAGTTATGGCGATATTTGAGAGAAAAATCGTCCAACTGGTATATCCAATTTGGGCACTGTTAAATACCCATTAAAAAAAAAAAAAAAAAAAAAAAAAAATTGAAAATGGGTATTTAACAGTGCCCAAAATGGATACAAGGTGGTAACCAAAACAGGCATGGCCCAATTTTGGCACATACCTAAGAATCTTTCGACCCAAATTGGGTTTTATTTTTTTCTGTGTATGATATACAATATTAAAATACGATATTTAAATACAGCTAAATGCCTCAAAAATGCTTTCATTTATTTTTCATCTAAGAGCAGCTTCAGCTCGATCTAAACGAGAACCTAAACATGTTAAATTAATAGATAAAAGATGCCGTTATACTTTATCTCTTTTAATATCGCTATTGCACTGAGTATTCTGCTGTTGTTATCATTTTGCTTTCCTGCAATGCTCACTCCTTTTCAGTGGACAACTGAAAATTGATTCGTAAATATATACTAAGAAAACACGGGGAAAATCATTTTTAACCATAGGAATTCTAAAAAAAAAAAAAAAGAATGAAAAAAGAAATCGCGAATGATCAAGTCAGATTCTCGTGAATGTTAAGTTTTCCTCATTTTCATATTCGTGAATAATCAAAACTCTCGAATATTAAAACCGCGAATGTTGGGGGTTTACTGTATATAAAGATTACATTGGTGTTATAAGTACTTCTATAGAAGAGAAACAAAATGATAAAAAAGGTAATTAAATTTGTTAAATAACCTGTTTTCAATAGCTTGTGTAACAAATTTAATCATTCTTCAGACAAAAGTCAACTATAGACCCAGTGAGCCTAAATTTTATGAAAACAAAATATCTTAAAAAAAAAAATAAAAAAATAAAAAATTGTCCTATCACGGACCAAAAATGCTTAATTCTGCTTATCTGCTTTTCCTGTTCTCAAGATGTTTCTCATTATATCATTTAGCATGAGAAATTTATTTACAAAACAATCGAGTCTCTTTTTAAATCAATGCACACTAATACAAATTAAAAACTCACTGAGCTTATTTGCTTCGTTTTTTTTTTATTTTTTCCGAAATAATATAAACTACTTCTTTCTCTTGTTAAAATGTAGAATTGAAATAAAAAGCTTTTTCAGACAAAATTCTTTCAAACTAATGGTAAAGTTTAATACATCAAAATATTATATAATCATGAAAAGAGAATAAGGAAGTAGAAAGGAAAAATCTAATTTCACAACTTTTTATATTTTATAAATATAACAGAAATGGTTTTATTTGAACAGATAAATGAAAAAATATTTAATGCGTTTTATGTATTGTTCAGTCAGTTCTTTTCATAAATATATAAAATATTCATAAATATAAAATTGCTTAAGTAAAAAAATGCTTATTTCATATCTCATTTAAAAAAAAAAAATTAACGGAATTTGCATATTTAAAAATATATTGCAAATTGATTTAAAACAATAACAAGAACGAAAAATCATGCGTCAAGCATAGATTATGTAACACTTTCCAACGCTTCCAAAATAATTTTACAAATCATACCGTTTAATAAGCTGAAAGATAACATCTAAGTAAACAATTTGGAAAACGCATAACATATTTAAAAACGTAATTTCAGGAATTTCCAACATATGCAATATTCGGAAAAATATCCGAATACTTTTATTCAGCCTTGTATATGATCTATAGATTTGTATATATACTAACATAGGATGCTAAATTTTAGTTCAGTTAGGAAACGCGTAGCACAGTTTAAAATTCTCCTTCTGGAGTTTCTGACAATAAACGGAAATGTGTTCGCGAAATTTTGTGCTTCCCTGTATACGATCTACAGAATTTATACACACCACGTAATAGACAAAAAGGGAGTTAAATTTAAAATAGCGTTCAGTAACTTAAAACGCACTTCCAGGAATTATTGTTAACAGACAGTAGAGAATTCTTTTGTGTGTCCCTGTAAATGAACGATGACTGCTATAGACACAATATTCTGTAGTAAGCCTCTTGTAATGCACCTTAGTGATATATATAAATTTCAATGCGTTTAAAATAGTGAAACATTATTTAAATAAATCGCAAACGATTTTTCTCCATAGACGTAATGTAACGGAATTCTTTTGACTGTCCCTGTAAAGTAACTATAAGTGCTATGCACACCCTATTCCATATTAAGCTTCTTGTAATGCACCTTAGTGATATATATAAATTTCAATGCGTTTAAAATAGTGAAATATTATTTAAATAAACCGCAAATGATTTTTCGCCATAGACCGCAATGTAACGGAATTCTTTTGAGTGTCCCTGTAAAAAAAACTATAAGTGCTACACACTTCCGTTGAAATAGGGAACATGCTATAGATAACGACAATAACATATAAAAATTGCAGAACAATCCGAGCATATTTACGGGAGTTAGAGCACGGACAGACGGCCAGACGGCAGACGTCCATACGGCCAGACGAACCGAAATCATAAACACTTTTCAACTAGGTTGGAAAGTGCTAAAAAATGGAGGGGTTAAATGCTGTAGGCTAAATATAAGGAATTGTTGAAAAAAAAACAATTTTAGATTTCCCTGATATGCCATTTAAATACATGATTTTTATCAAAAGAAATAGTTTTATATTTTAAAGTTTAAACAGCATAAAAATACATTCTACAAAGCAAAAGTAAACCCAAACTGTATTTTGCCGAAGCAAAACAATATTTCCAGTATGTATGCCTAGAAAAACGCACGCAGTTTAAAATGTGTATAGCCAAGGAGTAAAGTGTAAATTCTTATAAAATTAGCTTAAAACTATGAGATGTAATGCAATTTTAATTAATACGAAGGTCACACTAAAATACTAGTTTACTATTAAGAAAATTACTTTTGTTTTCTACATATGAAACTTTTTTTACATGATCTTGAAAACCAGTTTTAGGTAGAGATATGTTTGTAAGTAATTTAAATGCAAACATAAAATAATGAACAATAATTCAGATTCATAATGATTCTGATAAATCTTCTCTCATACGTGTAAAATAAATAAAACTAATTAGAAAGAATTAAAAAAACGAAGGTTACATAAATTTATTTGTATATTAATCATAAAACCCATAAACTCCCTTTATAGCTAATATAAAATTCAATACCCCATTACGTTTACTTATTTAAGTATAGATGTAACATACGTTTTCTATACTAAGAAAAATACACTGCTTAGCCTGTTTTTATATATTTATTTATTCGCTTTAACAAACATAAACACTTAGTTTTTTACATTAATAAAGAGCTTATCTCTTAATCTGATTTTAACTAGCTGGTGTAACGGCTTTAAAGTCCCTACTATAAATATCGATGGCGTTTAATTCTTTAATTTAGACGGAATTTTTAATTAATTATTATTCCAACATTTCAATTTATAAATTTCCAGTATTGTACCAATACTAGTGAAACGCAAGCTATCTTGATTAAAACTGTACCAATATTTGTTTTCATATTCGGCCTAAATCTAGGCAGTACTATCCACACGTTTTTATACAATACTGGTAATGCATTATCATAACATCTGAAATATTTTCACTAACAATAACATATTGATGAAATATTTATATTGAAATGGAAATATTGTTAATATAATACGGATATTTCCACAATATTTCTTTATCTAGTAAATATTTACTACACTGTCAAAAAAGAGAAATGTTTCTTGGTTAGATCCAGATGGTTTATGAAAATATAATATACCTCTTTAGAGTTATCTACGATTCCAAAAAGAGTTCTTCAAAAATCAATTAACTTCCGTGATTTAATGACTAATTTCTCAAACAAAAGACGATTTTGCCACCCACAATTTTAGAAAACGTTTCCGAATAGTTTTTACAGTGTATTAATTTCGCAACATAGATGATATTAACATGAAAAATTGTTTTTTTTTTTTTCTTTTGGATGCTATGAATTTTCAACTAAACATTTTCACGTTCAACAATCATTTTCAAGAAGCAAACATGCTAAATTAAGAGCACAAAATGAACATAATTCTGCTACTCTTGCATGTATAAATTCTGTTACGCGGCTAAAAATGTTTTCTCGAGAATTGACAACATCCGAAAAACCGATATTTCGTCTTGATACCGGTTTTCAAAAATTTCGGGCAGCAAAAGACATTTTCGTGTTATAAAAGTCCTTCTTTAAATCTTGAAAATATATTGGCTTCTGAAGTTTACAGAGATAAAGGTACACTTTTTAGAATTGTGGGTAACTCGAAATAGGTTATATTATATTTTTGTAAACCTTCTTGCTAGATTAATAATATATATATTTTTTTACAATGTAGCGCTCAAAATCTACCAAAACTATGGTAGTCTCAATTTTTTTCATACTATTATTATACGATAGTTTTAGAAAAATGTATTGCAGCGAGTAGCGCGATACAAAACATCACTTGTTATAGAGACCATTAATGTTTTTTTAATGTTATTTTAGAACAGAAATAAAAATATCCTTCTACAGATCATATAACTACCCGCTTTTATGGCAAAATATATATATATATATATATATATATATATTTGTGTGGGGGGGGGGGGCAAACAGCAGTGGTTTTTGAAATTTTTCAAGTATCAAAAATTTTACGCAACATAAATTTTCTTCACCTATTTTACGATTTACCAGCATTTGATGCGTTGACAACCTATTGGATTCATGTGTGTGTGGGGGGGGGGGGGGTATAAAATTATATCATATTTTACATTATTATTTATATTAGATTTATATTATATTGTATTATATTGTATTATATTACAAATTTATAGTCTTACATTTTGACAGTTGTAAAAAAATTATATTATTTTAGGGGAACACAAACAAACAAAATATTAATAATAATAAATAACCAGAATGACCCGTGCGAAGCTTTCGCACTGCAATCTTTGAGATTATTTCTTGGTACGTTTTAGCGCTAATTTTTAATTAACTGATTTTTTTTAATCAAACAACGCGTTTTACCGAAATGTGGCTGTACTATATCAGAAACTTGTACAAAAACTTTTCGAATGATACCTCATTCATCGCTGTATGTTCTATATGTGCATAGAAAAAGGATGTTGACAATAGAAATAATATATATGATGATTGCTTGTGTATAAGAAAATGGGAATAGATTGCCAGAAATTTTTTTGTAAAATTTTCTTCTCTCGCCAAGGTTATTTTTCTAGGTTGCCTAGACCCCTATACTAAAAAAATAATCGAATTATGAAACAAATTGAAACACTGAGTCCGACGTTTCGGGAATTCATATGAAAGTATTTCCTCAGATTTTGAAAAACTGTTCCAGAAATGTCTTAAATACGTAAATCCATATTTGGTGCACCACTTTTTTACAAGCCTATGGGAACTTAAACATGGGATGTTCAAACTTTGTGGTTCAGCAGCCACTTAAGTGACGTCAGACTTCGCTGGTGTATAACAGCTTAATGAAATATTAAAAAATAAATCCTTACAATTTTTGTGAATCCTAAGGAACTGTATATCTAAATGGAAGATAATCCTTAAATTACGTAATCTCCTGGTGCTCCGATACAGTACGCATAAACACAGCCATGATTAAACAAAGAAAACAAATAAACAATAGGTGACGCACGCGTAAAAATTAAATAAAAACCCGATTAAAAGCTCGATATTTTTTCAAAAAGTACGCGCAAGAAATAAATTAACAATCGTATTTTAATAACATTATAGGATGACGTCATCTGATAATTCAGTATTTTATTTTTGAGGCAACACTGATTTGAGGAAAACCTTTCATTTCATTTATGAAAACAATGTCGATTTAATTTTTAATTAACAGCAGTTTTTATTCAAAAAACATATTTTAAAGAATTCTAAGTGTACTATGTCAGCAGCATGTTCAAAATCCTTTCATATGGAATCTCATTCATCTTTTTGCGTTTTGTATTTTCTAAGAAAAAGGGATGTTGACAACAGAAATAATACATACGATAATACAATGAAGAGCAATTTTATAGTTCCATGTTCTAAAAACTTATGTTGAATTATATGAACGTTCCTGTTAGCAGTTGGATTTGTCAGATATACTTGCTTTTTAATGCATTTATTATTAAACAGTTTCTTCATTTTACCACACAGGTTTTTCCATATATATTGTTAGAGAGTTATTAGTATACTGCATTGAAGGGACGCCACTTTGGGAAGGGTAGGAGGCATCGTCAGTTGTCACCCTCAAGTTATTTGATATTTCAGAATTTATCAGTCATCACAGGTCAGATTTAAACAAACAAAAATTGAATAAAAGCTGAAATAACTCCTCAGATTTTATTAAAAAAAAACAAAAAAAAACATTAGTAGTGCATAACCATTTTTAGCGGATAAATTAATATTTAATTAATATTTATAATATTTATTAAAGCCGTGCTATTTCTACTTTCTCGAAGCAAGACATATTTATGATTAATGAATAATTTGGCAAATTAAAAAAAAAACTATGAGTGAATAAAACAACATTAATTGCTTCTCAGCTGTGCCCCACAAGATCGAAAGAATTTTTACCCCACCCCCACCCCCCGGAAGAAAACATCTATCATAAGAAAATTTTGAAATGGCCCCTCACTTGGGGGTTTATACAATATAATATCAATAATATTATAATCCCCCGCCGCTATTTCTACTTTCTCAAAGCGAGACATATTTATGATTAATGAATAATTTGGCAAATAAAAAAAAAAAAACTATGGAGGAATAAAACAACATTAATTGCTTCTCAGCTGTGCCCCACAAGATCGAAAGAATTTTTACCCCACCCCCTGGAAGAAAACATCTATCATAAGAAAATTTTGAAATGGACCCTCGCTTGGGGGTTTATACAATATAATATCAATAATATTATAATCCCCCCCCCCCCACGCACACACACACATTGGCTTTCAGGATCGTGTACAACGGACATAAAGAGCTTGTGAACATTAGGTTTTAACAATAGTTCTGTCTTCTGAAAATTTCCCGTTACTACAATAATATTAAAACCTTATTAATTTGCAAAGATCTTTGCATAAATAATCTTTATAAACATTTGTTTAAAATTGATTGCTTTCGCAGGAAGTACCTTTCGTAATAAGAATGACAATTTAAACAAGTATTTTGCGAAGAAAACTGCATCACGTCAAAATGTTTTCATAATATTAATTGCCTTGAAGCTCTGTAAAACGTTTTAAGTGCTTTAATTTGAGCAACGCGTCTCTCTGAAAATTTGACTATATTTTGTTTGTTCGTTTGTACAAACGGCATTCCTAAAGAAGATATTTTAAAAGCCTCATTGTGAAACATTACGTGAGAGATAATTACAAGGCTGAGTATGCAATAAGATTGCTCTTTAATTTTGAGCACAGAGTTGCCAAGTCTCCGGCTTTTTGCGCACCAGTAATTGTTTAGAGAAAATGTTGTTCTTTTAAATTGCAGCATGCTTCGATCAAATAGAACAACATTTTCTGTACTAAAATACTGGTATCGAAAAATCCGGAGACTTGGCAGGTCTGTGAGTATATATGCCATAGTTCTCAAACTTCCATTTGTTTTCAAGTCAAATAACACATTTCATTTTAGAATTTTCACTGAAATGGAACTAAGTGAGTATAGCGTAGAAATCAGACACATTTTATAAAATAAATTTTCTGGTTCGAAATATGTTTATAGGACTAGAAAAAAAAAGTCATTCCGATCTGTACCGGACGGCAGGGTAGCTTTTCTATATCTTTGTTTTAAAACTTCAGGTCATGTTAACGAAAACAGCAAGCTAAAATGCGAAGAACCCGATTACAGCAGATTTGTCAATACTGAATTTGAATAGGAAATTCGTAAATTAGTCAGGTTTAGCCAAGTTGGCTTAATGTATAGAGATTTATTTTTTTTGCCAAATTTGGCGATATTTAGCCACATGTCACCAAACTTGCGAGAGTTTGACTCTAACGGATATGAATATAAAGTTTTATGCGTATGATTGGGAAAATGATTATTATAATAAAAGATAATAATTTGCGAGAAATCACGTTCACAAAAACTCATAAATTAATCAATGTTTGTTTTTTTGTTGTTGTTTTTTTTGTAATTATCTGTTTTGTTTCAAAATGTTAGTCACCCTAGAATTTCAGACTGCTATATCTCAGTCAGGAAAAACAAAGAATGCTCAGGAATCCTTGAATTTCTCAGAATTTTTTTGGTATATATTTTTTAGTTTTAAATCTTTTAGTGGCAACGCCACCATTTTGAAAGAAGGTGGTGGACCAAGCTGGCCAACAAACTCGGTCGAGATATTGGTGAGCTTAATACACACAATTAGTTTCATCCAAATCGGTTTATAAATACAAGTGCTATCGTATGACATATATCAGATATATATATACAAATATATCGAAAATTTTCTGGAATATCTTCGTCCCGAACGGCTGCAATAGATAGCTTTTTACTTTTTATAATGAAAGCTACCGGAAAACGGAAGTGTTCGCCGGAATTACTAGTTTGGCACATTTAAGAATGTTTGCAAAGTTAATAAGGTTTTAATATTACATGTAGTAACGGGAAATTTTCGGAAGACAGATTTTTTGTTAAAACCTAGTACTCACAAGCTATTCATGTCCGTTGTAAACGAGCTCGCTAGCCAATGAGGATATGCAAGTGATTTCACATGCACGGTCAACACAGCCCGACTTAACATTTTTGACAACTGGCGCAGATATTCACCATTTCTGCTCCGAATAAGAATTTTGACTTTATTTATGACAGAAGTTCTGTGTCCAAATAATACGACGATTACTATCAGGAAATAGTGGTATTCCCTACCAGCGGTAGCTCTCTCGCGTGTCCCTGAGGTAGTCAGCCTCTGCATATGTATCTCTAATCGAACAAATGATTATAATGAAAATTATTATTATAATTTTCATAACAATTGTTGGGTGACGCAAAGTTAAAAGGTGATTTTAAAAATCAATAGATTGAACTTTAATTCATGTATTTTTCTTTTTTCTTTAGATTTTGAATATGAACACGCCAAAGTTCTATGTAACGATATACCGTTAAACAAAACATCTTATTTACAAAAATGAATGCTCAATTGTTACGATTTACAGCATATTGCACATGTTTTAATGCGAGGAATTCTCCTCTAGAGATGACTAGATTCAATTTAATTACGCGTTTCCTACAACAATATATATTCTGTATAGCTGAATTGCCCTCTCCAAAATTAAGGGGCCATATGCCCAGACTTAAATTTTCCAAAGAAAAATCAGACTCTATCTAATTCCTTTTGAATGACTCTGTATAGGTGCATTTACATTTCTTTCAAGCAATACATTGACTTTATTATTTATGTTAAATCATTGATTTTATTATTTCTGTTAAAGAATTTCTATTAAAAAGTGACGCTAAACTAATCGGGCAAAATATAACATGATTTAAATAAAAAAATAATTATACCTTTTTTTTCATTTTAACTTATACTGTAGATAAACTTTACCAATAAATGTTTTTAAAGTATACCGATTTAGGTCTATTAAATTGTTTTGTCAAGAGAAACTATATTTCTCTCCCTCTAACATTCAAGTCAAGTAAATCTGGAGACACATATGAGTCGTATTTGTCTTCATCAATGTCACGATCAAATGCACTTTTTTGCTGGGTGCTTTGTCAATGTTTTCTTATTACCAACAGGGGTTGTGATTTTTTTTTCTTAGACGGCTAAAGAAAAGAAATTTGACTTGCTATCATAAGTTTTAAGATAAATTTATAAGCTGTTAAATATCCACGCAAACGAAACATTTTTTGCTGATTATTAAAATTTTACATTCATTCTTACACAAAAGTTTTATACATATCGTTTTGATTGTTTTTATTGTGTTGTAGATATCCCCAAAAAGAAAGAAAAAATAATTTGTGTAGCGTAAACTTTTTTAATCTAAAATACTAGTAGAAAAAAGTTTTCATGTATGTTTTATAGAATATATTTATATTCATTATAACACAAAATTTTATACATGTCGTTTTGGTTGCTTTTATTTTATATTAGATATTTACCAAAAAAACAAATTAATTTGTTTTACGTAAACTTTTTAAATCTAAAGTACTAGCAGAAAAATGGAGTTTCATGTATGATTATCTATATAAATTTATATTCATTATTACACAAACATTTTATACATGTCGTTTTGATTGTTTTTATTGTATTTTAGATATTTACTAAAAAACAAATTATTTTGTATAACGTAAACTTTCTTAATCTAAAGTATTAGCAGAAAAAGGTAGTTTCGTGTATGTTTTTCTATATAATTTTATATTCATTATTACACAAATATTTTATACGTATCGTTTTGATTGTTTTTATTGCATAATTTTTATTGTATTTAAGATATTAAAAAAAAATAATAATTTGTATAACGTTAACTTTTTAAATCTAAAATACTAGCAGAAAAAAGGAGTTTTCATGTATGTTTTATCGAAAAAAATTATAGACATTATTAGACAAAAGTTTTATACATATCATTTTGATTGTTTTGATTGTATTTTATATATTTACCAAAAAAAAATAATAATTTATGTAACGTAAACTTTTTAATCTAAAATACTAGCAGAAAACAGGACTTTTCATGTTTGGTTTTCTACGGTAACTTCTCCTTCTAGCAAAGAAAACAACTAACAGACATAAATGGTGCAGGAAATTCATGGACCCTCATCCTTTATAACTCAACATATTGAAATTCTAGTGACTAAATTTCACTAAAATTCTATGACTAAATTTGACTAACTATGACTGATTTTATGACTAAATTTTAACGACCAGACAGACATTCTCGATTTGTATCGAAACTGTACGTGACAGATTTTTTTGAGACTTTCCCACGACACCAACATTAAAAAAAACCTTTTTACTTTGAAGAAAGAAAAAAAATCATCGAAGGTCTGTGTAGTGAATCACATTGGAAATTCGTAATGCGATAGCTTTAAAGGTCATTCGTAGGTTCCAAAACGAAATTTAATGTAGAAAAAATATTCTAAACTACAGGTGACCTTTGATAAATTTCCAGATAATAAATTATAAGCCCTCTATCGCGTTTCCCCTACTTGAACACAAAGGCAGGAATGCCATTGTCATATAACGTGTAAAGATTACGTTTCAGCCGTTGAAAAATAAATTTATTTATTTTCAAATAACAATATGCACTGTATAAAAAAGACAAATGTTCCTTAGTCTACGAAAAGAAAATATAACCGCGACGAAAATGTAGAATAACCTATTTTGAGTTACCCATGATTCCGAAACGCGTCCTTTATCATTAGAAACCTCAGAATGCAATATATTTTTTTAGATTTAAATAATCATTTATATTTAAAAAAAAAAAAAGTTTATTTTTATTGATACTGATTTTCGAAAACGTTTTCGAGTAGTTTTTATAGTGTACTAATTGTGTTAATCAGTTTTCTTAAACCGGAATATCGGGTTTTAGGATGCTATCAATTTTCAAATAAACATTTTGAGCTGCGTAATTGAATTTATACATGTAACAATTACATATATAATAGCTCTAAGTGTATAACACTTCCGGAGTGAACTCATCCGGATCCCGAAAATCTTTCCTTACAATCAGCCATTTTATTTTAATTTCCAGAGATTTAATTTTTTCAATAAAGCTGCATTAGATTAATCTTTTTAGAAAGATTGTGAAAAACAAAAATAACTTGAGTGATGAGCTACGACGAAATATGCATGTTTTTCGATATATCTTGCGTTGAAAATCGTATCACCCAGCAATCAGCGATGGTAAACAATATGCGTTTCATTCCTTTGAGATTCATTAAAATATAGACCATGGATGCAATAATTTTGCTCAATGGCAATATAAAAAAGTCCTTCCGGCCTGTACCGGGGGGAAAAGGTAGCTCTCGTAGTCCATGTTTAAAAAATTCAACTCATTTTATTCAAACACCCGAAACTAAAATGTTTGGAACCCGATTATAGAAGATTCAATCCCGGTTTTCGTTAATACTGAATTTGAATGCGAATTTCAGCATGCGAGTTACAGCATAACAAAAATCAGATTATTTTAAAATGTCAACCACCCTAGAATTTCAAACTGCCATATCTCAGCCCTTTTTTAAGATAAAGCCAAAACAAAAAATGTTCCGGAATCCTTATATCACAATCTAACACTTAACGGAAACAACTTTTGCAAGTTATATTTTTTAATACACTTTTTTGAATTTTTAAAAAAATATTTAAAAATTTAACTTGGCGCCATTTTGAAACAAGATGGCACATGAAGCTGGCCAACGAACTCGGTCGAGACTTTGGTATGTTTTGTACACATGATCAGTCACATTCTTATCGGTTCATAAATACGAGAGTTACTGCATAATAAATATCAGATTGTTTCGAAATCTCAGACACCCTAGAAATTCAAACTACGATATCTCAGCCATTTTTCAAGATACAGCCAAAACAAAAAATGTTCCAGAATCCTTGTCTAGCCTTGTTCTAACCTTGTAATCTTTGTTGTTCTAACACTTAACGGAAAAATTATTTTCAATTAATAATTTTTTTGCACATATTTTTGAATTTTTAAAAATTTAAAAATGTTTAACTGGCCGCCATTTTGAAACAAGATGGCGGATGAAGCTGACCAATGAACTCGGTCGATACCTTGGTATGTCCTATGCACATACTCAGGCACATTCAAATCGATTCCTAAATAAGAGAGTTGCAGCATGACATATGTCATATATATATATATATATATATATATATATATATATAAATCAATATTTGAACGGAGGGTGGTTTGAGGGTCTGGGGGCTCATGATCGGTGAAAATATACCAAAATTTTTTGGAACTGCTTTCCTCGAACGGCTGCAATAGGTAGCTTTTTGTAATGAAAGCTACCTAACAAACTAAACAAAAAACATATTTGCAATAATTTCACGATTTCAAACACAATGTTTAATTATGAATGTTTTCGATTCATTAAAATATAGAATATGGAGCTCATTGGCAATATCTAAACGAACTCCATGCATAAAAACTTTCTTTAAAAATGCCAATTTAAAGCAAGCGAAGATGTGATATTAAATGTAATATTGTTGGAATTTTTATATTCGTGCTGTTTTAATTTTTTGTTCACAGCCGTGAATGACGCTTGAGAATAAGTTCATTGTTATTCCTAAGAAATATATTCTTTCAAGTGGCATCACGAGTGAATGTTTGCTGTTTAGATTTCTTCTATCTTTACAAGAAGAAAGTATTGAATTCATAAAAATTTTCGACTTCCGATTTCCGACGGATTTATACGTTTTAGAAGGTCCTGAACACGATTTGACTGTTCCTAGAAAATGTCTGTCTGTGATTCTGTGACTCTCTAACTCTGTCTGTATGTAACAAAAATTTTATGGGCGCTCTATCTCAAGAACTAATGCACGAAATTTAATAAAACTTTATATTCAGTTAGTCCCTGATATAAATTGGTGCTGATTAGGTTTTGGTGAAAATCGCTCAATAGGTGGCGTTGTTCTGATGCATTTTTCGCGATTTCCGCGATAGGTCTATCTCAAGAACTAATGCACTTATTTTCATCAGCCTTCAACTTCATTTAGACCTTGACATAAATAGAATCTTATTACGTTTTAGTGTAGATATCCCAACAGATGGCGCTGCTATACCACCTTTTTCATGATTTTTACGATAGCTATATTTCAAGAACTAATGCACGGAATTTCATCAAACTTCAGATTCTATTAGACCTTGACATTAATAGATGATGATTACATTTTGATGTAAATAGTCTAACAGGTGGCGCTGCTATGCTACTTTTTTCATTTATCACGATAACTATAAGGTAAAGCCAGGAGAGATGGCGCAGTCGGAGATATTGCGAACATAGAGGTTCGGGGGGAAGGAGTAGATTGAGCGCGAAGCGATTCCAGGTAGTTGTACAACAACAGTAGTGGAGTGTCTACTTGAAAGTGCACGTTGATTGCTTTGAGCATCTAAGATAAAGTATCGCTATTTTGTTTTGTTTTCCCAAAGTAAGTGCTTGAATTTTTATAGCTATTCATCAGAATTTCTATACAATGTCAATAGTACAAAATATTTTAAACTTAAACGATTTCTCATAAGCTACTAATCTAGACTAACAATGTGAACATCAACGGTTCGTTTTAGAAGAGGTCATATTTAAATAAAAGGCCGCGCAATCTCTCCTACCGAAATTGGAGAGTTTGCGCATCTGCTACTTAGGAGAGATGGCGCAGTGTTCCCACTAGTTTCCCTGCTAGGAGAGATAACGCAGGCTATTGGTAAATTTGCATAAAAAATGAAAAATGAAAATGGACTAATTTTAAGTTAAACGTGTTATTAAGTAACATAATTTTATTTTGTAATCTTATCTGGACTTGCTTTTTCTGATTCTTTAATTTTTTTTCTTTAATTAAAAATTTTTAAGCGTTTTTTAAAATTATTTCCTTTTTCTGATTCTTTAATCATTAGGTGGAAATATTCACTCCTAATGCAAATGGACTAATTTTAAGTTAAACGTGTTATAAAGTAACATAATTTTATTTTGTAATCTTATCTGGACTTGCTTTTTCTGATTCTTTAATTTTTTTTCCTTTAATTAAAAATTTTTAATCGTTTTTTAAAATTATTTCCTTTTTCTGATTCTTTAATCATTAGGTGGAAATATTCACTCCTAATGCAAATGGACTAATTTTAAGTTAAACGTGTTATTAAGTAATATAATTTTATTTTGTAATCTTATCTGGACTTGCTTTTTCTGATTCTTTAATTTTTTTTCCTTTAATTAAAAATTTTTAATCGTTTTTTAAAATTATTTCCTTTTTCTGATTCTTTAATCATTAGGTGGAAATATTCACTCCTAATGCAAATGGACTAATTTTAAGTTAAACGTGTTATTAAGTAACATAATTTTATTTTGTAATCTTATCTGGACTTGCTTTTTCTGATTCTTTAATTTTTTTTCCTTTAATTAAAAATTTTTAATCGTTTTTTAAAATTATTTCCTTTTTCTGATTCTTTAATCATTAGGTGGAAATATTCACTCCTAATGCAATAATATTTGTTCACAAAACCTTATAGCAATGTCATTTAAGTGTAATTATTATTGTTAACAATTTAATTGTAGTTATTATTAGTAACAATCTCTCCTGCCCATGTGCGCAATCACACCAACCCTGTAAGGACAGATTGCGCAAAATAACTTTCTTGGTTTTATTACAACTGTTCTATTAAATTGCAACATAACAACAAAATAGCAATGGAAATGCATAAAAAACAAATGAAGTAAAAATTATTCATGAATAGTTTAGCAAAAAATTAATATTTAGATTTTTTATTGCTATTCTTTTGAATTATGCGCAGACTATCCTAGCTTTACCTTATCACAAGAACTAATGCATGGATTTTCATCCAACTTCAAATTCAGTTAGACGTTGACATAAATTGTTGTTGATTAGGTTTTGGTCTAAATCTCTCAACAGGTGGCGCTGATATGCTACATTTTGCAGGATTTACACGATTTTAGAAATAGTCATATCTCAAGAACTAATGCACGGAATTTAATAAGACTTTAGATTCAGTTAAACCTTGATTCTAATTGTTGCTGATTCTTTTTAGTGTATGCGAAAATTGTTTGAGATAGAAGAAAATTTTGCGATTGGCACATACGACTTATTTTTTACTATTAGCTAACAAATTTATTGGGAATAATTAATGCAGACACGTCATTCTGACGGTCTATCTTCTAGTAACAAAATAATATTAATTTTAATTTTGATGTTAAAGCTATTAATTTACCATGTTTATCTGTAAAATATGCATGTTGCACATGAAAACGTTTACTTGAGAATTGATAGCATTCCATAAACCTATATCCCGGATTGAGAAATCTGATTAATACACTAAAAAAACTACTCGAAAACGTTTACGAAAATTAGTGGCAGCAAAAGAAACTTTGTTTTTACAAATGTTTCCTGAAATCTCGAAAATATATTGCTTTCTGAGGTTTCTAAAGATAAAAAACGTTTTTCGGAATCGTTAGTAACTCGGAAGAGGTTATTTTGTGTTTTCGTCCATGGTTATATTATATTTTCTTACATTAAGAAACTTTTGTATTTTTTGCAGTGTCTTTCTGTCTGTTTTAAAAAGTTATGTCTATTCTGTTTGTTTTAAAAAAATATGCCTATTCTGTTTGTTTTAAAAAAATATGTCTATTCTGTTTGTTTTATTAAATAAATAATTTATTATGAGTATAATAATTCTGTCATACGTCATGCTATTAGTTTTGGAGGTTATGAATACTAAACAACAAAGCATATTATTAAAACTGAAATTTTAAATATTTGGAAATTTATTTTTTTATTTTTTATTTTTTTGAAAGATTTTTAATTTTTGCAGCCTAAAATCAGTGATTTGCTTTGCTGTACAAATTTAAGCTTTTATAAGCTTTCTGTGGATCTTTTTTAAATTATCTTTGCTTTTCGGAAACATAATAGTGCATTGTACGCAGAAATAAGTATATATGATATAAGAAAAATTGAGGAAAATATAAATGATAACGTTCTTCTTCAAATGTCATTAAATTAACGAAAAAAAAAAAGAAAAGAAAGAAAGAAAGAAAGAAAAAAGAAAGAAAGAAAAAAGAAAAGAAAGAAAAAGAAAAGATAGAAAATGAAAAGAAACACAAAAAAGAAAAGAAAAGAAAAGATTCAACAGTTTAATCACGATTAACTGTGATGTTTAAGGCACGTACAGATTGAAACTGATTGTTGCAAGCAGAATTTAATTTCTGAAAAGACAAGTTACAGAACAACGAACACCAACATTGACAAACTTACACCAAAATTTTCCACTACAAATTTTTGATGCATTTCCTACTCCGAATACAATTTAACTATTTTTAGACCGATTTATGTTTGGCTTTCGGAAGTCTCTCGGTATTTATCTCATACAAATTTTGTGGACCCTGTAACTTAAGAAGTGATGTGCGGAAACTTCATATTTAGTTAGACGTGAACATAAAGAAGGTAGAGCGCCGATTATCCAAACTCTAGTTATCCAAACACCAAACACCAAACTCCAAAAAAAAAAAAAAATCTTAAATTTTAAATTATGTAGTTCAAAAAGGACAAAATAAATAAATAAAAATATAAATATATAAAAAATGACGAAAAAAGAGCCCCAAAAATTTTAAATATGCCAGCACTAACAACTGTTCGTCCTAAGCGTCGTTAAAATTTGAAAGAAAATTGTGTACACACAAAATATTTTTTTTAATCTATCTGTCCACTACTATATTTAAAAAAACATACATTTGCTCCATAAAACAAAACTATTACTCGTTAAAAATGTATTTTACCCATTTTGGCATTTTGGCATAGTCAGTGAATCTCTAAAACTGCCTGTTCAACTATCCGAACTAGCGCCAGTCCCGACAGGCTCGGATAATCGGCGCTCTACTGTTGTTGCTTATTAGATTTTGGAGTATATCACCCAAAATGTGGCGCTATTGTGTCTTGTTTTTTTTTGTTTTTTTTTACGATTTACATGATACGATATCTTGTCATCTTTGAGATGTGATTGCACTAAACTTAATAAGTAAAATGATAATTATCATAACTATGCTGATTCACTAAATAAAAGTATTACATATGGACGTTACGCCGTTGATTAATATATAAGTTAAAAACACAAACAGCACAAAATTACACTTGTTTTTTGCTAAAATCAGTGTAAAATAAAAAAATTATAACTTATTTAAAAGTCAAATTCCTCCAACAGTTTCTACTAAAAACTATAAAGCCATCATCAGAGAAAACAAAAGACAAAAGTGGAGATCTTTACATCATGCAAATTTCGTGGCTAGAAAGCCATGAAATTTGCGAGATGCCCAAGTTGTCACACTCCCCCAAGATGTCACAAGCTCCCCCAAGATGCCCAAGATGTCACAAGTTGTCACACTCTTAATTGTCTTATTGTGACGTCACATTTTTGCAACTGTTATTTAGCGTTAAGTTTCATTAAAACGACATTACAATTATTATTATTTATAATAGGTTATCAATCTGCTGAAATAAATTCCGTAAAACCATATCATGATCGTGTGTGTTTTTACTTCAATGTAAAGAAACCATACACTTAATACTTCCTCGGTAAAGAATACATATTTTTTGGGAACTCGATTTATATTGCTTGCGAAAAAGGCTATCTAAAAGGCTACCTAACTGCTTTCATATTTTCAGTGTGACGTCACAAGTCCTAACGTATTGACCCACCCCTCTCCCCTGTCACATTGTGTCGCACTTTGTGAGCCCCCTCCCACACACACACACACACACACACACAAACACCCTCTTGAGCAGGGCCCGATTAACCTCTGAATCTAGGTGAAACATACAGTATCATTTTCGGGCCCCCTTCAATTTGTCAAAAGTTTTCTTAATTCTTCATTCATGAAAACTCACCTATGATACTAATATTATTCCCGGTAGTAGCTTAGCCGAGGTCACATACATTTCATTAAACAGCTTTTTTAAGTTCCCTGTATACACTTTACTGTCTATACTTACTGTGTAGACTTCAGATATATTTAGCACCTATAGCTGCACGTATTCTCAATTTCCCGGTTGGTTTCTAACAGGCACAGCATTAATTAACATCCTATTGATGACATCCATTATATCACTGTTAAATAAGTTTCGTGAAGTAGTGCGTGGATTTCCTCTTGAATTAAACAAACTTTCTTTTCCAAAAAAATTAAAAGTAAAATGTAAAAGCAAAATGAAAATGGGAATTAGGAGGCTCTTTTCATAGTCATTGTGGGGGCCCTTTTAAATTTTAGAGGGGGGAGCATGTACTTCACTTGCCTTTTGGATAATCAGACCCTGCTCTCGAGTGTGACTTATTAATAGATGATCCTTAGTTTGAGGGTATGTGTATAAACACATATACACTTACACATATGTAAGTTGAACCTCTTCAGACCTGAGGTACACAAATGTGTACCTCTATTCTTTATCTCATAGAAACTAAACAGTTTGATTTTTTTACATTTTGACTTCACTTCTATATAGCTGAATGTTTTTTTGCTTTAAAATCAAACCAATAAATGACATATTCGATGCTGATTTCCTCATAAAATAAATTTTATTTTCATCTGAGTTTGCAAATTCCCTTCAAGCCAATGTGGCCATGAAAGTAAGTAATTTTCATAATTATTTAACTTAAATACTTAACATTAAATTTTTTTGAGGATCATTCACTTGTTTAAAACCCTTAAATTTGTTATTGTGTGAATTTAATTTAATGATAATTAAATTGATATTTTTGGGGACTAGTAATTTTAAATCCATATTTGTGAACCTAAATTACCAGTCCCCTAAAGTATCAATTTCAGAAAAAGGGATTTTTTATGTCATCTATGACGTCTTTTTGTTTGTGCAAAAGCAATGAATGAGCATTTGTAGCTATTATTTTAGTTTTTTTTTTTCAAACAAATTCAAGATAATCTGACAAGCTAAACGATAGTGAATTATGTTATTATTGTAAAATGTAAGTTATTTAAACTGTCGCCTTATTCGGGAGAAAAAAAAAAACACTTACTTTTTATAAAAATACTTACTGAAGCATCTATTTGTTTATTTTATATCTACCAACACTTTTATTTTATTTTATTATTAGTGCTGTATTTCTAATATGCATATGTACGTGTCATAATATGTAGCATGTTTAGGATCCTTATAAAGTTACTTTTTTAGATTTAAAAAGAGAAAATAAATGCTGTTTCAGCGGTGAATCCGGTGAATGAAACCTATAATTGCGCCTGAAATGTTAAATTTCCTTTTTAAATTTAAGAAAAAATAATTTCAATATCGCATTAAAACTTATGAAGAATTATTATTATTATTTTTTTTTTTTACTGAAGCAGCTATGAAAATGTAAGCTTCATTCCAAATTATGCATTAAAGCCTCTTAAACCTATTAATGTAAAACATATTCCGTCTCATACATCATTTTTTAGTATGCTACCCCGTGTATACTGCCAGGGAGATGCTAATCAAAACCAGAGTTTCCGTTTTTATTCAGAAATTTCGAATTCATATCAGAAATTTCGAAAGAAGAAATTTTACTTTATGTCATTACGAAATGTCTGTCATTATATAAAGCAAAAATTACTATTTCGAATTTCTGAATGAAAAAGGAGGCGAAACTGGCAACCCTGGACAAAACCACGTTACCTGGCAACCATTATATTACTGTTCAAATTAAATTATTTATTAATTTAGCTTATCTGCTATGCATATTTGTTTTACTATACATCCATATATGCTCTAATATATATATAAATCTTATTCTTCCTTTAAAATAAGTTTTTAAATCTTAAAAAAAAAAAAAAAAAATACCGAGATATTAGTGGAGTTTAATGAATAAAATTTACATATGTCGTACACTTATTTTTAAAGTGGCACAACTAACAAAAAAGGTATTTTTGAGATATTAATATGAGTGAATAACAAACATATCTCTCAATCTGACATTAAAAACACTTTACAACTTTAAAAATTTACCGAACTATAACAGTTTAATATTTTTTTTTGTTTTGTTTTTAGCTTAAGATGTTACGCACTCTTATTGTCAATAAATCTTCAGATAATTGAATGTAACGAGGCTCATACCGAAGTAAATAATCTACGTTTGACTCTAAATTTGAATTATTTCCCCGATTCATTTTAAAGAAAAAGCAATAACGTTTTTCTCCTGATCTGAAAATCCACATTTTTTAAGTTGTGACGTTTTACGAATAAGCGTGCGAGTGTCTCAAATATTAAAGTATATTTCAAAATTGATGACGAAAAATAATTTTAATATCTCATTAAAATTCATGAAGAATTTAAACGCGACGGGGAAAATGTAAGCTAGATAGCAAAATATGCATCAAAGCCGCTTAAATAAAATATTAATGTAAAACATATCCATGTTTTAGTACACTACCGTGTGTATACTGCCAGGGAGATGATAATCAAAACCACGTCACCTGGCAACCACTGGCGACCATCAATGACGCCAAACTGGCGATTTTCCCTTCGTGCCCAGTCGTGGTAACCCTGAGGCATCCCTATTTCCCCCCCTCTAGAGGCAAAGTGGAATCCGCGGCACTGCACTTACAGATCAACCCCGTACATCGCTAGGATTTAGAACTCCAGTTCAACATTAACTTAATGACTTAAATACTTTATACACGACTCTAATTAGTTAGTTCATTCCCTTCGCCCTTTTTTTAGGATTTCTATAGCATTTTTTTTTTCCTTTTCCATGTTTTCGTATTTCTTGAAAAATTGATTTTCAAGCTCCGGTCTCGATGAAACTCATCCAGAGAACTGTGAGTAGAGAAAAATTCTATTTTCTGTTTTTCACATCTTCTTCTGTGGCTCTGCATTCTATCTCTTCTTGGAAAGGATATTATCTATATCTGTATATATCTATGAAATGTTTATTTCACATATAATATATGCTAATGGATAGTGTGTGGAGAGGTATGCAGAGTGTATGCTTAAGTGTGTACGAAAATGCATGTCTGATTAGCTACGCAGATTCTTTGCTAGCACCTTAAATAAATAAAATAAAAGAATAGGAGATTGCAATTTTGCATTATGTAATGCAGCTATGTGCATTTATGTAGATAATATAACAATTCTTCCATATTTTCTTGTGTTATATAATTTGACAAGAGCTAAACCTGTAAGAAAAATGCACCTTTTTTTTCACTCTATTGAATGCACAGTTTTATGCAATTACACACTCAACATCAAAATTAGCTAACTACACAGTTAAAAAGTAAATATGTCATCAAAAAATAATTACCAATTATTAAAGCAACATTGATAATATTATAATAATATTTAATGATTTACAAATATTAAATTAGAATGATAATACAGCAGTTCTTTCATATTTTGTTGTACAATCTAAACTGATCAGCGTTATAGTTGAAATATTTACTACTCTTAAGCTACTATATTACACCAAATGAACTATTTTATTCAACAATATTGCCAATATAAAAATCTAATATTTATTTAAAGGAAAAATAATTATGCATGCCATTGAAAATACATTACAAATAGCTAAACTAATATGCAACATTCAAAATACAAGAATGAAATATTAAAGAAAATCGGTCATTTATAAACATTAATTTAGATTGATAATTTATAAATGTTCTCGCATAATTTCGCAGGCAATTTACTTGACAAAAGTTATTACTGAAAACATTATCACATTTAAATTGCTTCACTTTATCAAATGTAACATTTTATTCAAAAATATTTCAACTATTAAAATTAAATAACTATTCAGTTACAAATTTAATGTCCCATTGAAAAAATATTATACTAATTACTAAAATACTTATATGTGTATATGTGAAATATTTATTTCACGTATAATATATGCTGATAGATAGTGTGTGAAGATGTATGAAAGGTGTATGGTTATGTGTGTACGAAAATGCATGTCTGATTAGCTTGGCAGATTTTGTTTCAACGGTTGTTTGCACCTTATAAAGCTAATTTTTAAAATTGAAAAAAAAAATGAACAGGAATTTGCAAACTGATATGTTATGCAATGGCCATTTATGTAGATAATATATAAAATTTGTAATATAACATTAAAAAAAAAAAAAAAAGATACATCACTTTTTTTTTCTGAGTGTTATGCAATGTTTTATTTAGTTACACTGCTAGCACCAACACACAGTAACTACATGATTGCAAAAAATAAATATGTCATTTAGAATTTGACGCCAATTACTAAGGTAACACTATAGTATTAATATAACATATAAAATAAAAGCATGCAATAATAAATATTTATTCAAATATATAACATGATAATTCTTTAATATTTTCTTCTGCAATATAATTTGGCAAGTGTGTTACGGTGGAAAAAAAAAAACACAGTTAGCATCAATACCTATTAACTATATAATTACAAATATATATATATATATGTCATTCAGAAACTAATACCAATTACTTAGGTAGCATTATAGTACCAAAATAAAATATAAAATAAAAGCATGCAATAAAATAATATTTTTTCATGTAGATAAAATGATAATTCTTTCATATTTTATATATTTTATATTGTTTCGTATTTCACATTTTTTTTTTTTTTTGGTATAGTACTAAAATAAAATAAAATGTAAAAACATGCAATAAAAATATCCATAATGATACTGCTTTCTTATTTTAAGTGCAGTCTATTTTGGAAACGTGTAACAATTAAAAAAAAAAAACACTGTTAGCATCAATAAACTATTAATTACATGATTACAAATATATATATATGTCATTCAGAAATTAATATTAATTACTTATGACATGTTATAGTACTAAAATGAAATATAAAATGAAAACATGCAATAATAAATATTCGTGTATGTAGATAAAATGATAATTCTTTCATATTTTAAGTGCAGTATAATTTGGCAAGTGTGTTACAGTTAAAATAATAATAATAATAATACTCTTTTAGTGCCATACTATATCCAATGAATATTTTTACTGAACAATATTATGAATATCAAAATGTAATAACAATTAAGAAAATAAATATGCCATTGAAAGGGAATTACTGATTACTAAAGTAACATATTATCGAACATTCATTGTAGTACAATGAAATTTCAAATAAAAACATGCATTTATTAATATCTATTTACGTAGAAAATAGTTCTTCTAAATTTTCTTCTACAATCTAATTAACGGAAGGAGGAAGGGGGGGGGACATGAAAGATTCTTTATACCAAAATTGCTGTGCTATATCAACAGCATGATTTTATTCAACAATATTGTCAATATCAAATTTTAATAATTACTTAATTGAAAATTATTGTGACATTGATAAAAAATTTCCAATTACTGAAATATTCATATCTGCATATAAATATATGATATTTAAAATTCACATGTGATACACAGTAATGGATAATGTGTGGAGATGTATGCGAGATGTGTGCTTATGTGTGTACGAAAATGCATTCTGAATAGTTACGCAGATTCTGTGGGAACCGTTGCTTGTACCTTTCAAAGCTAATTTTTAAAAATAAATGAAAAAATAAATACAAAATAAATAATATATAATAAATAAAATAAATAAATAAAATAAATGAACAGGAATTATCAATTAGTATGTTATGTAATGGCAACAATATCCCATTTATATCGATAATATAACAAATTTCTAATATTAAGTTTTTAAAAATACGATACTTTTTTTCCGAATCTTATACACAGTTTTATTCATTTACATTATTATCATACATCGATATCTACAAACTTACACGATTACAAAAGTAAGTATGTCAGAAACTAATACCAATTACTTATGTAGCATTACAGTACTAAAATAAAATATAAAATAACAACATACAATAATAAAAATTCACTTATGTAGATACAATGTAAATTCTTTCGTATTTTATGTGCAATGTAATTTGGCAAGTGTTTTACAGTTGAAAAAATACTACTCTTAAATTTCCTTATTATAACTAATGAATCCTTTCACTTCACAATATTGTCAATGTCAAAATGAAATGATCATTCTGTTGAGGAGAAAAAATGTGCCATTGAAAAAAAAAAAAAAATACTGATTAACTAAAGTAACGTAGAACATTCACCGCACTAGAATAAATTTTCAAATAATAACATACATTTATAAATACTTATGTAAGTAGAAAATTTAATATTTCTTTTAAAATGTCTTGCAATCTAATTAAAAAATATATACAATACCTAAATTACTGTACTATATCAAAAGCATGATTTAATGCAACATTACAGTCTGTATCAAATATTTATAACTACTGAATTAGAAACCAATTGTGACACTGAAAAATATTTCCAATTACTGAAATATTTATACCTGTATATCTTTTTAAATATATAAAATCAGGGTTACTACGGGTCAGGGAATCTTCCGTACAATTTACCAGTATTTTCTTATAGAAAAACTCCCCTATTTTAATCGCGCGACTAAATATCATGAGTTTTTCTATAAGAAAATAGTGGTATCTTTCCTGAAAAATTCCCTGTCCCGTAGTAATCCTGAAAATGTGAATTTCACATGTGGTACTTGTTTATACATAGTGTGTGAAGACGTATGCAAAGTGTGTAGAAAAATGCATGTCTGACTAGCTACGCATGGTCTGCTGGAACTTTTACTTGCACCTTTTAGAAATGAATAAAAAAAAATAATTAACAGGAATTATTAGCAAATTAGCTCGCCATGTATGCGGCAATTTGCATATATGTAGATACTATTAAAAAAGCTTCCCTTTTTTAGGCAATATATTGACATAATTTATAATTAAAAAATTGCATTTAAATAATTATTTTATATTAAATGTAGAATTTTATTCAACAATATTGCCGGCGCAAAATTTGATTAATATATTTTTTAATTAATGTATTATTGAAACACAATTATTAATTTTCAAACTAACATGTAACTGCATTCAAAGGAATATAATATTAGAATAAAATTTCAAATAAAAACATACATACATAAATGTTAATTCCTGTAGCTAATGCAACAATTTGTTCATTTCTGTTTATGTAACCAAATTCAACAATAGCTACAGATGATTAAAAAACTGCATTTTTCCATACAACAATACTAATATAAAATAACAAAAGTCATAATTTGAAAGTAAATATGCCACTAAAACACTGTTAAAAATAAATAAGAGGCAACTAAGTTTATAATAATAGAACAACATAAATATGATTAATAAATATGATGTTGGAATTATAGTTGAAAACATTATTTCATTTGAACTACTTTACCATATCAATTGTATCAACTTACTCAAAAATATTTCTATTATCAAAATCTGATAAATATTTAATTTGAAAATAATTGCGCCATTGAAATTCACTATCTTTTATATGTAAAAAAAAATATTACAATCACATATAACATATATAATACTGGAATAAAATATGAAATAAAAATATGAATTTATGATATGTTTTTATGTAGATAATACAATAGATATTTTGTATTTTCTTGCGCAGTCAGAATTTTACAAGACTTAAAGCTAAAAAAGAAAAAAAAAACTACACTTATTTTTTCCCCTCAACTTATTTTTTTTTTTTATATTTAAAGATTTGTTTTATTTAACATTACTGTCAATATAAAAACCAATCGCCTACATAATAACAGAAAAGTATTTCTTTTAAAACTATAACTATCATAACACATATAATATTACAATAACATAAATAATAAAATCATGCATCTATAAAACATTCATTTATGTACATAATGTAACATTTCTTTTAATTTTTTTGTTTAATTGAATTGGACAAGTTGGAATTAAATATTTGTCTTAAAAATTATTACTATATCAAATTATGTGTTTCATTTCATTGAACAATATTATCAATATAAAAACCAATCGACTGCATGGTAACAGAAAAAAAAAAGAAAGAAAAAAAAGAAAAAAAAAGAAAAAAGAAAAGAGAATTCTTTTAAAATTACACTACGATAACACATACAATATTAGATAAACATATAAAATAAAGGCATGCATTTATAAAACATTCATTTATGTAGATAACGTAAAATTTCTTTTATATTTCTTGTATAATTGAAGAGGATAAGTTGAAATACAAATATTTTTCTTCAAAATCATCATTATATCAAATTGCGTGTTTTACGGAACAATATTGTTAGTGCCAACAAAATTAAATACTTTGAAAATAAATGTGTCATTGAAAAAACCTAATACTAATTATTAAAATAACGCATAGTATTAGACCATATATAATGTTTGAATAAAATATTAAATAAAATTTACATTTATAAATATTAATTTTACGAATATAATGTATTAGTTCTTCCATATTGTCTTATACATTGATATTTTATAATTATCATGCAGGAAAAAATTATTACATTAAATTGCTATATATATATATCCAATTCAAGGTTTTATTTAAAAATATTGTCAATATCAAAAATTTAATAGATATTTAGAAAATAAACGTGCTAGGTAAAATAATAATAATAATAATAATAATAATAATTACTAAAATAACATGTTTGGAACTAAAATATACCTATTACTAGAATAAAAAATTCAATAAAGTATGCATTTAAAGTATGTATTAAATTATGTAAATAATGTGATATTTCTTCCATATTTTCTTATAAAATAATCTTTACTCAAATTTATAAATGAAAAAAATAAAACATTCACTAAATTGTTTTACTATATCAAAAGTATGGTTTTATACATCAATATTTTTCATATCAAAATTTAACAAACATCTAGAAAATAAATGTGACATTTGAAAAAAAATTACTAATTACTAAAAGAACTTGTTTAGAACTAAAATATACACTGAGTACTACAGTAAAATATTAGTATGCATTTGAAGTATGTATTAAATTATGTAAATAGTATGATAGTTCTTACAGAGTTTCTTGTAAAAATCTCATTTACTCGAATTTATAAATGAAAAAAAATACATTACACTAAATTGCTTTACTATATATATATATATCATAAATCATCTGTTATATATCATAAGCACGATTTTATTCATCAATATTGTTCATATAAAAATTTAATAAATATTTAGAAAATAAATGTGTCATTTGAAAAAGAATTACTAATTAACAAAGTAACATGCTTAGAACTAAAACATTCATAGTACTAGAATAAAATATTTAAATAAAATATGTATTTATAAATTTTTATTTCTGTAAAATGATATATAAATTCTTATATTTTTTTGTACAATCTTGTTTAATAAAATGTTTAAATGAAGAAAACATATATATTACACTAAATTGCTCCACCATATCAAAAGCTAGATTTTATGCAACTATGTTGTCAATATCAAAATTAAACGATTAATTAGAAAACACACGAGGGATTGAAATGCACTAAAAATTAAAATATGCAACAAATCGCAACATATAATATGTATATCATAGGAATAGGGAATAAAGTAATAATATGAATAATGAAGTAGTAAATATAAACATGCATTTATAAATATTTATTTTCCGTTAAATTTATTAAAAAGTCATTAATTATTATCAATTATTCAAATAACATATAAAATTCGTATTACTAGAATGAAATATTAAAAATAAAACATACGTTTATAAACATTAATTTAAATAGAATACATAATTAATCTTCTATATTGTATAATCCAAATTTAACAAAAAATATGGATAAAAAATGCATTTTCCTTAAATTCATTTACTATATTAAATACATGTTTTTACTCAACAATGTTACAAGTATCACGATTTAATAACTATTCAAGTAAAAATTTTTAAAAATATTACCAATGTAAAATAAATATGTAACATTAAAAATGCAAGAATAAAATATCAAACAAAATCATGCTATGATGTTAATTTAGGTATTATTTATAATCATTCTTCTTATAGTTTCTTGAACAATCTACTTGACAAGAATTATTGCCGAGAAACATTATCATACTTAAATTGCTTATCTGTATCAAATGCACCGTTTTGTTTAACAACATTGCCACTATCAAAATTAAATAAGCATTTAATTCAAAATTAAAATTTTCCATGGAAAATATATTAGCGATTAATTAAATTACATGGAAATTTTATGGAACTAGAGTAAAATACCAAACACAAATTCATTTATAAATGTTAATTAAAATAAATTTATTGCATATAGAGGTGACCTATAAATTTATTTCTTTAAAGTTTTTAAAAGAAAGCATAAAGAACATAATCGCATACACCAAAATCCAATCAATGATTAACTTAATATATACATATACAATTCGTAGTGACTACTAACTCTTTCGACAGCACTCACATTCCTTTTTACTTTTAATCAGCAAAGCTATATTGTAAAAAATAAAATGAAATGAAAAATAAAATGAAATAAAAAATAAAAGTAGAATTAAAATTATTTTGTTTCAGTCATTCTATTTCAATTCTCATTTAATTCACTGATATTTTAAACATTCTTTTGCACATTTTGGTAAAAGTAATTTAAAAAACATTTTATTGAGCTAACATCGCATTTTGCCTTTAAGTTAAGCTATGTTTTATTTTTATATCTGTATTAAAAGCATAATCTAAAAAATGCATGTTTATGCGAAACATACTGCTTTGTATAAATACACTTCACAATTTTTATTTGCTTAAAGATGCATTCATATTTTCTATAAAAAATAGAAAAAAAAAAAAATTTGTATTTTGGCAGTGTTGTTTACTGTCATGTTTTCAGGTACGTTTGTGCCTTATAAACTTTAACTGGATAGTCTGTTTGTTTGTAAGTAACGTAGTTGCGTTGATTTACTGGTAGTTGAAAGGTGTACATATGTTTATATTTTAACTAAAACAACACATTTTTTATTAATATGGCAATTTGTTTTAAACAGAACACTTTAAGTAACTCAATTAATTTGTTTTATTTTCGAAATAATTCGATTCTTCTTTGTTTTAAAATCAAATTAATTTGAATAAACAGTATTTAAAACCAATAAAGTTTAACTTATAATTTTGTAATGAATTTTTCATAGGAAATGTGTAACATAGTATTTATCTCTAAAATTATCTATATTTGAAGATTCTTTTATTTGATGATTAGATTTCTAAATAAATACATTACTAACAGTGGAAAAATATTATGCTCTATATATTATGTTTTATTATAAATACGTTGGAAATTGTTATAAAAATTCTGTAAATTGTAAGCATATGAAAATATTCATTATATACACAGTAAAAACATTCAGTTAATAGCTATAATTTATCTCGTGAAACTATTATGTAATGTTTTTATATGACTTTTTAAGCAATAATTCTCTTGACAAATAAAGATATTTTAATAGTAAATACATACCCCTTTTATTTTTAGTTTTAACATTTGCTATGTATATATATATATATATAATATATATATATATATATATACATAAAAGATAGCCAGGGTTACTTTTTAGTGTCTTGACATAAAAAATGCTTATTTTAATTCTATAATGCAGTTGTGAAATAAAACAGTAAATCAATGATTTAGCTGGACCGTTACACCATCAAAACATTATTGTATAAAAATATTGTGTATAGTAAACCACACGTTTTCACTGACTGGTGTTTAAAAATTTTATGTAAAATTATACTTTAAAATTACATAAAATTGACGTTTCGGTCAACTTCTATGACCGTCTTCAGAATATGATGTTAAATAACAATTATACTTATAAACAAAAGGCTTCCAACGTGTGGTTTACTATACACAATATTTTTATACAATAAAACAGTAAGTGGAAAAATAAAACAATTGATGACAAAATGAGTTTTGCTTGTGACTAATTACAAGAGTTATCAGAACATGTGAACAAAGTGCAACCTCTCATTGGTGAACTTAATAGAATCGAGTCATTTTCTCTCTAAAAGTTTTTTCAGAAAAGTTTCCTCTACCATTTTATGCCCTGAACTGGCTGATGCAGGTAATATAACATACCTTCCCTACACATGAATATTACAGTAAAACTGGATAAAATGAAATCGCAAGGAAGGAAAAAAATCGTTTTAGATAGGTTTCAGGCTTAACAGTAAACAGGTACATCTTATACTCTAGTGTGTTGTGTTGTGTTCTTTTCTCGGAGTTTGGAGGGGGGAGGGTGGTTGTGTCCTATGAATTTTTCTGTCTGACGCAGGATTCCGTCATATACATGTTCCGTTTTAGTAAATTTTACTTTAGTCTTTTTACTTGTATTTGTCATCAAATCAGCATATTACCAAAAATATTATAGTTATAAAAATTGAATGATCATTCGCTTGATAATGTAAAATAACCACATGTGTTGCTTTGTTTTTTACACAAAAAAGTACAGCTTCTAACGTCAGTTGTAACCTTTAATTCTCTTTTATTTATTTATTTATTTATTTATTTTGCGAAATTCTGTCATACCTCCTGTGTGTATTTAATTAACTTATTATTTATACTTAACTAAACATTCAGTGTGATATAAATAAACGTTATGTTCATGTATTAATTTTTTTGTAAGTGCATTATTTTCTCTTTTTCTATATCAACATATCTTTCTTCTATGTCACACAACATAGATATTTTCAAATTCCAAGTGACTGTATTTGAACTTAAAATGATTCTTTTTCTTTTTTTTTTATATAAATTTATTAGTTAGACTTAGCTAAACATTTACTGTTATAATCTGACATTAGATTCTTAGATTCTTTTAAATATATCGCGTATTCTTTTCTTTTTCCTCGCACGGATTTCAGAAAAGGTAAATATGATTTAAATAAAGAAGGCAAATATAAGATGTATAATACTATATCTAAATTTAGTGCTCAAATAGAAAAAGGAGAAATTTTCTTCCTACAGAAAGACGTCATTCTTCTATCAATCATTGCGTTTTTAATCCGAAAATGTAATGTTTTTACAAGATTCTTATTTCGATGACATATCTTTTCGCAGATGGTTTTTGAAGACTTGACAAGTTTGAGGCAAATAGAGAATTTCCGCATCAATAATGTTTCTTATTTCAAAGAATATGACTTTATTGGAATTTCAGAAATTCGGGTTTTAGAAAATTACAATAAAAGACTTGTATTTGAACAGGATATTTCAGAAATCTGCTTTAGTGTTTTACTGAAATATATTTGTATTACAAATGAGTTAAAGGGGGGGGGGGGGGCAACAGTTTAAAACTTTGAAAAAATATAGAATTTCTTATTTTTATTTATTTTTATTTTTGATAGCTTATAGTGTCTAGAATACAAGGTGTTCCCAAAAGATTAAAAAGTGCTTTAATTTTCTTATCTTTTGGATATACGTAAGCAATCTAAATTGCAAAAGTGTTCAAAATAAGGTAGGAATTACGATTATGTTGATGAAATGGTTTTGCCATTAATTTAGAAATCTACGCTTTTTAAATTTTTATACGGTACCTTTGTCCTATAAGTTACATTTAATGAAAATTAATTTTCTCCATCTTTCACAGTTAAAACAGTAAAAATCCTATCCTTCTACGACCAAAATTTATCGAGTTATGATACTATGGAATTTTGTAGTTTCCCAGCAATAAAAACACATAAACGTATTTTTAGTGCCGGAAAGCTCCAAAATTTTATAAAACTCGAAGTATTAGATCTCGGTGAATTT
Source organism: Maratus michaelseni (assembly GCA_963931845.1). Classification (NCBI taxonomy): domain Eukaryota; kingdom Metazoa; phylum Arthropoda; class Arachnida; order Araneae; family Salticidae; genus Maratus; species Maratus michaelseni. The sequence continues at coordinate 63,534,010 of OZ007589.1, forward strand.
TGGTCGTAAGAGAATAGAATCTTTGCTGTTGTAATTGCGAACACGAAGAAATGTTTTCTACATATAACTTATAGGACGCAAACACCACATATTTATTTATTTTTTAAATAACCTTTTTGAAAATTAATAGAAGACTGTTTTATCAACATAGTCTTAGTTAGTAAAAAGGTAAAGCGAGTTTCAAGCTTTTCAGGACTTCCTGTATAGCCCAAGAGCGATTTTTTGAAATTCAAAATATTAGAAAAGCTACAGAGCTGTAACTACTTGCCGGTAAAGAAAACTTTAAACTTTAAACGCATTTTTTTCAAAACGACATTGTATTTTTCTACCTGGCGGCTTGGATTGCTCGAGTCGGCTCGAGCGATTTACTTTAACTTTTAATTTAGACGTTCAAAATTGAATTATCTATGTCGCTACCTAAGATTTTTTTTGTATGTTTTTATTTTATGATAAAGCCTTTAAAAACCATTTTAATGAGTCCAAATTGATTTTTTTTAATTCTGCCATTATCACAAATACTTAAATTTTGAAAAAGTCCTACGCTGCGCGTAGCCAATACGCTAAGGATTTATTGTGTTAAGATATTTTTAAAATTTAATGTTTCAGGAATGCTTGATGCAAGCGACCAACTAACACTCCATTTTCAGGAATACCCTCGTTTACATGGATGCTATGTATGAAATTTATTTGGTGCTTTCGTGTTATTGCAACCTCCGAGGATGAATCGCCAAGAAATAAAGATTTGTCGCCAAATTATAAAGCAGATATGACATTATAATAATATAGGATATATATAACATTTCGTGATGCATATTGCTCTGTTATACGACGTATATATATGTGTATAAGATGTGTATGGTGTATATATGGCATATAAGTAGTAAATAATATGTATATAAGGACATATATGGCACATGTATGAGCGTTCGAAATATCTATGAGACATATATAAGCTTTGTTATGATCTTGGCGAAATCGTAACTGCAATCGTGGCATAATCGTAATCCTGGGGGCCGCAATAACACGAAAGTACCATTTATTTTTATGAAAAATAAAGAAGCACTCTCCAAACATAACTTAATATATTTCAAAATTTCTCAACAGTTTACGTCGTAACTGAAACTCACAAAAAATTCTTTACATAATGACCTTTATTTCGACGTTTAAACTAAACATCCTCTCATAAGTAATAATACTTGCAAATATCATAACAGATTATTTTATTTTCGCAGATTTCTTTTTTAGTAACTGTTATTCTAGCGCAGATTTAAGAAAAGTAAATATAATTTAAACAACAACAAAAAACAGTATCTAAAAATTGATCTAAATTTAAAACTTAAATAGAAAAGGAGGAAATTTTCTTCGTACAAAAGACGTCATTTTTCTTTCAATCATTGCGTTTTTATTCCGAAAATGTAATGATTTTATAAGATTCGCATTTCGGTGACATTTCCTTTCACAGATGGTTTTTGAGATCTTGGCAGATTTGAGGCAAATAGAGAATTTTTACATCAATAATGTTGTTTATTTCAGAGAATATCGTTTTATAAGGATTTTAGAATTTCATATTTTAGAAAATCACAGTAAAATGATTATCAGTGAGCAAAATCTTTCAGAAAAGTGATTAAGCGTTTTACTAAAAAATATTTTTTATTTTATAAATGAATAAAGTGGCAAAATTTATGCAGGAATCATAATTGCGTATTATACATTCTCAATTTTTATATGCGTTCGTAATTATATAATAAATATGTAGCACCTATAGTCATCGGCTGGTCCGTCCGGCTGTCTGTCCGTCCGCATATAACAGCACAAAAACTACCCAACCGAATGGTTTGAAATTTAATATATATAATCGTTTCAGAATTTTGTCGAGTCATTTCAGATTTTATTAAAATCGATCAAAATTTAAAAAGATATTGATAAAAGTTTTCTTCATTCTATTAAATTCTATCATTACGTAATCTATATAATAAATGCGCAAGTCATGTGACCTAGGAAAACAAATACGGGAACTACAAAATACGGGAACCACTTAGTTTTTTGTATGCTAACCGGCCATTTTTACTCAAAATTATTTTTTCGAATAAAAGTTCATAAAAGTTACATTTTTTGAAAGATCGTTCAAAAAAATTGTAGGTTTGAGAGATGAGTTACATTCATATGTGTACAGATTCTGAGATAATTTCAGTTTAAATTAGGTTGACAGGCCAAAATCTCACTCCTTTAACGAAAACAAACACAGGAGATTCGTTCATCGTGAGTCATAACATATTAAACCATGATGGTAAATGATAGGCAAAGCAAGTTCTCCATCATAAATTTTGCAGTGCTGTCTGGTGTCAAAAAAAAAAATCGCGCCTGTAAGTGGGGGTATACGTAATAAGAGAAAAACATACTCAATTCACCGAAAACTACGGAAAAGTGTAGCCGAATTCAGTTACACCCTGTATATATAATTTAAATAAAGAAGATAAATACGATTTTAAGAAATAAATATAGGGTGAAGCCCCCCAGCTATTGACACCTAACCAGTGACTGACACTGCAGCAAAAATCTAACTCAAATAAGCATTTTCTTGTAAAATTCTGCAAAGTAATGTCATCTAGTGGTAACTTATTTGTCTTAACTGTTATAATTTATTTCTCAGCTATTGGTTTTTCAAAAAAGGGATGGTGTCAGTTACTGGAGATATTGACAATATTTATACAAAAAATTAAATTTTAGTAATAAAAAGTAATAATAATTTATCAAAGTTTTGTCAACAATATTTTTTAAATGTATCTTTACTTTACTTTCATAAACAAAGATAAGTATAAAATATATATTAGAACTGTGTAATAGTGATTTGAACAAGAAAAATCTTTAAAGTGTCAGTTACTGGGGGGTTTCACCCTAAACGTTATGCTTAAATTTAAAAAATAAATAAATTTATTTCGTATAAAATGATGTTATTGCGTTTTAAATCCGAAAATGTAATGTTTTTATAAAATTCGTATTTCGATGACATCTTCTTTCATAAATGGTTTTTGAAGACTTGACAGATTTGAGATAAATTGAGAATTCCCGCATCAATAATCTTGTTTATTTCCGAGACTTTGACTTTATTAGGATTTTAGAAATTGAGATTTTAGAAAATCTCTATAAAATGATTGCTTCTGATCAGGATCTTTGAGAAAAGTAATTAAACGCTGTATTAAAAAATTATGTATATTATAAATAAACAAAATAACAACATTTATTGAAATTGTGATAAAATATTTTCTTTTCTTTTCGTAGTTATTTTTTTAAATCTTGATAGATCTGAGACAAATAGAAAATTTCTACATAAATAATGCTGTATATTTCAGAGTGTAAAACTTTGTAAGGATTTTTTTAATTCGTGTTTTAGAAAATCATCATAAAATGATTGTCTATCAGAAGAATCTTTCAGAAAAGTTAATTAGACATAACGAAGAGAGGAAAGTTTCTTTAGGTAAATCACATTCAATGGTTGGAGTATCATAGTTGTGGTTTATTCCAAAAGAGGGAAAACTATCCGGGCCAGGACTCGAACCTGCAAACCTCAGTTTGCCGTGCCAGTGCTTTTCCTACTGAGCTGTCCGAACTATATCCTAGATGGCATAATTGCTTGGCCATTTATATAGGACAAATTATATAGGAATCCTAATAGAATATTATGCTTCCATAGATATTTTTTAAAATCTGGGTAGATTTGAAACTAGGTGCCGACTTAAACTATCTAGGGCTCTGGAGAAAGCAAAATTTGAAACAAATATAGAATTTCTATATAGCCATTGCTGCATATTTCAGAGAATATAACTTTACTGGTATTTTAAATGCCATGTTTAAGAAAATCCCTATTAAATAATAGTCTGGAGATCAGGATCTTTCAGAAAAATTATTAAACGTTTTATTAAATGGCATTTGTATAATAAATGAATAAAGTAAGAATATTTACAGTAACCATAAAATAATTTTATATTTTCGCAGATATCTTTAACAGTTCTAGTTCTCTCATCTGTTACAGATTTAAGAAAACTAAATAAATTTTAAGCAAAAATGCAAATAAAAACTTTTTTCTAAAAAATCTATCTAAATTTAGGACATAAATAAAAGAAGAAAGAAGTTTTCTTCATGTAGAACAACTTCATCCTCCTATCAATCATTGTGTTTTTATTCTGAAAATGTAATGTTTTCACAACTTTCTATTTCGATGATATCTTCTTTCCCAGAAGATTTTTGAAGTCTTGACAGATTCGAAGCAAATTGAGAATTTACACGACTTTGTTAGGATTTTTAAAATTCTGGTTTTAGAAAATAGCAATAAAAAAGCTCGTGTAACAAAAAAAAAAAAAAAAAAAAAAAAAGAGAGAGAGAGAGAGAGAGAGAGAGAGAGATTAAACGTTTTGTTTAAAAGTATTTGGATTATAAATGAGTAAAATAACAATATTCGCAAGAATCATAATATTGTTATCTTGATAGATTTGAGATTATTTCCGCACCATTACTGTCATTTATTTAATAAATATGTACAATTTAGGTTTTAGAAAAGAACAACAGAATGATTGTCTTGAAGAAGACATTTCAAAAAATGAAAATAGATTTATTTTTATTTTAAATGTAAACTTTGATATATAATATAAAAAAAAGAGAAAAAGTTTTCAATGCTTATATATTTTTTAATAGTTTTGACATTGAATTTTATTTATTTTTAGTTATTATATTACAAAGAAATTGGATTAAAATGGTATTTATTTGTTTCAAATTTTACATTTTTGATAGTTTAAAAGAAATTTTATGGCAAACCTTTCTAACAGATAATTTACATTATTATGATATTGTAATTTATGGATAGTTTTGTTTTCTAATTTTCCACGGAACAATATGTCTGCACATTTGTTTCACATATAAACATTTATAAAATAACGTTAAAGGATTTTTTTTTTTTTTTTTTTTTTTTTTTTTTAATGGGTATTTAACAGTGCCCAAAATGGATACACAGTGGTAACCAAAACAGGCATGACCCAATTTGGGCACATACCTAAGAATGTTTCGACCCAAATTGGGTTTTATTTTTTTCTGTGTATACTTGCTATATAGTGCATACTAATTTTAACTTTGAGAAATTTATAAATGGAGCAACACGTACGTCTAAATATTTGGGTTTACTGAATGATAACATATTAACTTTTAACATTTTGCAGTCTAATACGAATTTAGAATTAGGAAAAGAAATCATGTTTAATTACTTCAATAATTATATAGCAATAATATGTGTTTTTATAATGCTAAAATGCATGTACATTTTTTCCCTAAATCTTACACATTTTAAAATTATGAATGTGCTGACGACATACAGAACACATATACTGTATATTGTCACTATTAGAGACAAAATTTTTAATGTTATGAATTATTTCTGAAAATTAAATACATTTATAACTTGATAATATTTTTTTTTTTAATAATAAACTGCGAAATGTTGAGAAATTTTTCCATTGAAATTGAGAATTTTTACTTAGTTTTATTTATTTTATTATTGCTTTTTGTAAAATCTCAAATATTTAAAAATGCATGAATTTATTGGGTAACGTTTATGCCTAGTTTAAGAAAATTTTTTACAAAAATAATATTGTGTAATAGAAAATGGTGTGAAAGCAGAAAAGTTAAATAGGTTAAAATTTTATGAATATTCACTTGTTTTTTAAAATTTAAACTGTATGTTTTTCATTTTAAAAAACATCGAGAAAACTGTTAATTCATTTTATAGACGTTTATTTGAAATACAAAATGCCATATCATATAAATATTTAATGGAATCCTTTCGTACATTATAAAATCAATGTCTCGGATTGATTCAAAATAAATAGTATGTTAATACATTTATAAACTTTTGACAGCTATTGCTTATGTTTAAATAATTCATTATATAGTTACAGTTTAAAAGGTTTAATGCTGGAGAATAATACACAACTTTATTCCTTTGCGTATTTTTTTTCTATCACAAAATTGTACGTTTTAAATTAATTGTATCCAAAAATTGTCTAATTGTAGGAACTGATATTCTTAGTATTTAAAACGCATAACATTTTATTTCTTCTAATAAATATTTTGAGAAACACTTCATATTCTCCCATACTTTAGTTTAATGTATAGTTGGAGTAAAAAAAAAATAATTAAAAAACATTATACCATTTTTCATTCTTCTAATACTCTTTATGTAATTTTTGTTTATTTCTATCACAATATTGTACGATTGTTAAATTAATTAAGTACCAGACGAAACTTTTCAAAATACTAAATATTATAATTTTATTTGTAAACATTTTGCGAAATGCTTCTTATTTTTCCGTAATTTAGTGTGTAGTTAGATTTAAAATATTTAAAATTAATGCATAATTAAAGAATAGTTCTTTTCTTTTATACTTTCGGTAATTTCTGTTCTCTTCTGTCTCAATATTGTACGTTCTAAGTTAATTAAATCCTGGACTATTCTTTATATAATTCAAAATGTGTAGCATTTTAATTCAATTCATAATTATTTTCAGAAATACGTCTTATTTTATCCTAATTCGGTGTATAATTAGGGCTAAAAAGGTGTACAATTAATTCTTAAAGGAAGATTTTTCTTTCTTGTACATTATTTTGGTAACCCTTATGTTTTTTTTTTTTTCGATTGCAATTGGTGGTGAGATACGAGTCACCCTCCAATTTTTAACAAAATTGATTACAATTCGTAATGAAAAGACATTATTACACGGATTATTTTCCACAAATTAATTATTGATTTCATTTTGTAATGTACATATTTATGAATGATTTTTTTAATGAATTAATCAGTGATCTTATTTTGTAATATGCATATTTATGAGTGATTTTCTATGGATTAATTGTTGGAAAATAATTCGTGTAATAATGTCTTTTCATTACGAATTGTAATCAATTTTGTTAAAAATTAGGGGGAGGGTGGCTCATATCTGACCAGGTAATCTTGTACTAACTTTCCTATGATTAATTATGAGTTACTTATTCAAATTTATAAACGTTTTGAAAAACATTTCTTACGTTTTAATAATTTATTGATTTTTTAGCGCTAAGAAGGTTTAAAATATAATGCAATATTTTTCATGTTTGTAACATTATTTACGAAATTTCTGTTTACTTTTGTCACAAATACTTATCTACTAAACCTGTCAACTCTTTGTAATCCAGCAATTGGAATATGCAACAAATGCTTCATCCAGCCTTTGTGTTCATTAACAATACCCTACGAAATGAGATGATACAATAATGCATTGCATAATTGGATGCTATCATTATAATCGAAATACAAACTGACGCTTTAAGAAGGTCTGTCAAATACATGAAGCAATTTGCAAAATGCTTACTTAATGTAAGAAAAAAAAACAGTCTTTATGTATTAAATACCAGTGTATTTTTTCTGGTGGGGAGGGGACGGGTAAGCAAGAGTACGCGTACTCCTAAATATTTTGTAAATCTTACGAGAGAAAATATTAAAATTAAAAAATTAATCTTTTTCTAAGTCAGTTTCTAAGATAATGTGGATATTTATGCGTGTCAAAGATGTTTAAATTCCCTATAAAAATTGTTTGTTTTTAACGCATTCAACATAGTTGAAAAGTGTTCATGAATTAGGTTTGTCTGGCTGTCTAGCCGTGCCCTAAATCGTGTAAATATACTCTAATTGCCGTGTAACAATTTTTTTTATTATTGGGGTTTATTATGGCATGTTCAGTATTGAAAACTAAGTATAGCTTTCATAGTTTGTTTACAGGGGCACTCAAAAGAGTACCGTTTAATTATAGTCTATGGGAAAAATCGTTTGCAGTGTATTTTAATGATGTTGCGCTATTTCAAAGATATTTAAATTGATATACATCACTGAGGTGCACTACAAGGTGCATACTGTATAATATGGTATGCATTCATTTACAGGGACACGCAAAATATTTCGGTTACAGTACTGTCTATTACGAGCAATTGTTGCTGGAAGTGCGTTTTTAATTGTTGTACGCATTTTTAAATTTAATTATTTTTTTAATATTACCTGTTGTGTATAAATTCTCTAAATCATAAACAGGGTTGCAGAAAATAATTCATTTTCGGTTATTGCCAGAAATTGCTGAAGGGGAATTTACGACCTTGTTATGCGTTTCCTATTTGAACTAAATTTTAACATACTTTGTAGTATATATGCAAATATATAAATCACATACAGGACGGCACAAAAGAGTTTGGATATTTTTCCGACTATTGATGGCAATTGCTGAAATTGAGTTTTCAACTGTGCAATCGCAGGCAACTGTTATTTACATTTGTTAAATACATATGGTTTATTTTGAATAACTTAAAGATATATAAGGATTACTTCATGCACATCAGGAGCTTGTGTCATATATTTAATCTGCATCCTTCTCTTCTTCTTTCCAAAGGATAGGAGGCACACAAATAATTTTTGTCTTTTGGGGTTTTCTTTTAATCTTAAGTGGTCGCTTCACTGAAACTCCCCGATCGCGAAGTCCCTTGTTAACCTATGGGAAAACTTACAAGCGCGATGACACATTACTTAATATAATTATTAAAATACGATTTTCACCGTCAGAAAGTAGACGTCACATGCCGATGTTGTGCGTTTTTAATAATTGTCTCTTTAAATTTTAAGTATTTCTAAAAAGATGATAAAATTTCATCAATTGGAAATTTCAAATTTTATAGGGAATTTTTAAATAGTTAACATTTAAGGAGACAATTTTTAAAAACGCACAACATCGGCATCTGACGTCTACTTTCTGGTGGTGAAAACCGTATTTTAATAATTATATTAGGTAATGAGTAATCGCGCTTCTAAGCTTTCCCACAGGGTAACATGGGATTTCGCGATCGGGGAGTTTTAGTGAAACGGACCCTTAAAGAAAAGAAGGTGAGAGAGAGATGTTCAGCTTCTAAAATTTTGGTAGACAATAAAATTTGATAACAATAGTAATAAATTTCTTTTAAATGCTAAAAGATGTAAACTAAAAACATAATATACAGTAAAATAACTTTTATTAGATTGTTGACATGTTTCGGCTCACTCCGAGCCATTATCAAAAACAAAGGAGAATGTTCTATATTTGCATGGCCCTTGAGGTTATTATTTGAAATGCTATCACTTATTATCACGTGCTATATTTGCATGGCCCTTGAGGTTATTATTTGAAATGCTATCACTTATTATCACGTGCTAAGCACGTGATAATAAGTGATAGCATTTCAAATAATAACCTCAAGGGCCATGCAAATATAGAACATTCTCCTTTGTTTTTGATAAAGGCTCGGAGTGAGCCAAAACATGTCAACAATCTAATAAAAGTTATTTTACTGTATATTATGTTTTTAGTTTACACCTTTTAGCATTTAAAAAGAAATATCTTATTACAAGATGTTATAATTTATAACATTTTTAACAATAGTAACTTTTTTAGATTGAAATATTTCGAAAAATTCTATCTTCAGTGATTCAGAGAATGACTCTATAAAACCATATGCCCTTAATTTTTCGAGGTTTCTTTAAAATTTATTTTATTTTACTCAATTTTTTTAAGATGCAGTTCCACTATAGTTCTGATGATCAGAAATTTAAATGTAATTTGTACGTATAAAATAAATCTTATACAGTAAAACCTCTGAATAAAGGACACTCCGAGAACACAAAATTTGCCTGATATTTGGAGGTATCTGCTATTCAGAGGTAAAAATGTACAAATATACAGGTGTTGTTGATCTAAACAGTGTCCGCTATTTGGGGGTCTGCTATAGATATTTTAATGTATTTGGAATTCAAAGTGTGCTAACCGTAATACAGTAAAAGCTGAGAAAACGGAACCTATGTATAACAGAATTTTTCTTTAAACGGAAAACTTTGATGGTTCCGGCATATAGAATTCAGTAGAAAATGTTCCTGTTAAAACGGAAACCTGTCTGAGCGGATTTTTTTTCGTGTCCTTTGTGATTTCGTTTTAGTAGATTTAACTATACGGGGTGCGTCATAAATTCGTGCAAATTTAAAAGATTCATAGTAAAAGAAGTAATGCTCGGAAAGAAATTCGGTTTGCGCGAATATGATCAGAGGGACATTGAATTTTTTTTCCACGTATAAAAAAATGATTCCAAAAGTAACAGAAAGAGGGCGCTCACACGCCATATTGAGACGTTTTATGCAAACCAGGCAGCGTGCTATTCTTACCAGGTCGAGCGTTGGTGATTAAAATTTTCTACAAGAATGGTGAATCCATAACTATTGTATTTTGAAAGTTTCGCACGGGGAAAGGACTGAAGGCGCAAAAAACCCTATTTCATTGAATGGGATACTGAATTTAGTACGATGTTTTGAGGAAACGGGGAGTTTGGAGGATCATCCTGATTTGCATAAAAAGTCTCAGTATGACGTGTGAGCGCCCTCTTTCGGTTACTTTTGGAATCTTTTTTTATATATATACATGGGGGAAAATCCAATGTTCCTCTGATCATATTCTTGCAAAACAGAATTTTTTCCGAGCATTACTTCTTTTATTATGATTTTTTTAAGTTGGAACGAATTTATGACGCACCCTGTATATATCATATGTAGCCATATTTATATATTTCAATAAAAACACATAAAATAATCCTTTCTATAGTAAATGCTGTCTAATGCTAACTGATTTCTGTTACAATTCCGTGATGAACTAAGTAACCCAGTACAGCTGCACTTTTCGTTTCTGTGCCAATTTTTATCAGTGGTCCATTTTCCTTGAAAAACTTGGAGGAAAAAAAAACGAAACATTTTTTTTTTTTTTTTTTTTTTTTTTTTTTTTTTTTTTTTCGTGAATCGAAGCCCGTGTGTAGCAGCAACTGAATTTGAAATGCAGCCAAAATAGATCACGTGTTTTTTTAGTTGAATCTTTATTGCGTGTACGGGGAACGCTTGTTAATGGATTGTGCAGTGGTGGGAGAAATCAGAGTTCCTAAGAAAAAACCTTTGTCAGTAGCTTTTAAAGTCATTTTGAAGTTTGCTTAGTCTGGAATGATATTCAAAATTCGCTAAAAAAACAACATATATAATTCAATGTTAAAGAAAAAAATATATATACAGTATTAATTTTTCGCTTCTTTCTAAACCTCTTTCAACATTATTCACTTTTGCATTTTTAAATATGTCAACATATTGTTATTTGTGTTTATGAAATATTAAGTTTTTTCTGCTTAACTACAAAATAGCATTAAAAATAACTACAAGCTCTGAACGAAGCTTTTATACGAACTTAGAACATTCTGCATAAAAATAAAAATAATTCTTTAAAAGTTTATGCTCTTTCAAATTTCCTTCCCAATTAGTTTTTGCGATATTTATAGCATCTATGCAAATTTTGATCTGTAAACATATTGTTATTTACGTTTATGAAATATTAAGTTTTTTCTGTTTAACTACAAAATTGCTTTAAAAATAACTACAAGCTATGAAACGAAGTTTTATATGAACTTAGAATGTTTTGCATAAAAATAAAAATAATTCCTTATAAGATTTTGCCTTTTCAAATTTCCTGCCAAATTAGTTGTTGCGATATTTGTAGCATCTTAAGAAAATTTTAACTGTTAAAATTCATCATTTACTCTATAACTTATTTTTTTATAGTAATTAGTTACAAATTAAGTAATCATAACAAAATCGAGATTAAATTAATTGAATAATTAATCATTAAAATTATTATTTACTATTGTATTTTCCGGTGCAGAAGAGACACTTCTTTATCTTTAAAATGCAACTTTAAACCACTTATCTAATGAACGTACGGATTTTTGTTGTTGTTGCTTTTATTATTATTAATGTTTATTATTATTATTATTATTATTATTATTATTATTATTATTATTATTTTGCTTGTTCACTCCTTTTAGAATTTTGTATGTATATATGATATATATTACGTTTTTACTTTATTTAAAAACTAGAAAAAAGTGTTACATTCTTTAACGTCATTTGCATAGGAAGAATCATATTTAATTTTAGAAAATGAATACTTTCAATTCAATAAATTATTGTACTAATTCGATATTTATTTAGGGTATTCAGATACCATCACACAAACTTTGACAGAACTACAATCCTCCCTCAGAGTTCATGGAAAGTGCCCAAAGAACCATGCCTCTAAAGAGTATAGTTTTCGAGAAAAATGCGAAAGAAAAAGTATGACGTCACATCCATAGAGCACCGAAAATAAGCTTTATTGAACCTCTTGAAATTGCAATACGGATTAGGAACAAGATTTAAAAATTAAATAAACTAAAAATTGTGTGTGTAGGCTTCTGAAAGGGATGGGGATGCATTTGGGGGGCAGGCTAGGAGGGGGTGCTTCCCGTTCAACTAATTTGAAATTTAGGAGTGTATCAGTCATTGCACTTCAGATTTTTTTTTATCAGAAATTGCACAATAGCTAAAATAACTTATGTCAGATATATGACTAAGACAGAGACATTAGCATCAAATAAGCACTTTACACACAGAAATTAATAATTATCAATACTATTTGATAAAGCCTTGCTAGTGCATCATTTAAAAGTGGGACACGTTTATAATTAATGAATAATTTGACTTATTTTATAAACATAGATGTGAATAAAACTTTATTGATTGTTTCTCTGAATCCCCCCCCCCCCTAAGAAAGTTTGAAAACAGAGCCCTGATAAGAAGAGCAATTGAATCGTTCATTTCAAAAATAAGTTGCAAAATCAGAACTTTTCAGAAATTTAAAAAAAAAAAAAAAAAAAAAAAAAACTTACAGGATTATAAGCCGTAAATTACGGTAACAAAGGTTGTTGAAAATATTGCAACTGTATCGAATTCCCACAAGATGGTAGACCTGTGAACTATTATAAGTGTGTCAAGGTTTGTCTGTTCTTCTTCAGTTGTGGCGTCGTCCACAATCTGTACAATCAGGGAGTCTGTTACATTTTATAAAAAATATAAATACCAATACCAAATATAATATTTTCTTATTACGGTTCTATCGACGAAAATAGTGTATGTACAGTTAAACCACCTAAAGTAAGGGATTAGACCAGCCGTACTCAACCTTTTTTTCTAGCGGGCCGCAAACATATATTTGTGAAGTTAGGCGGGCCGCAACACACTTGTATATAATAATGTAAAAATATATAATTTTTATTGCAAATACCGCGAAGATTGTTGTTTTGAAATAGAGGTATAAAACTTTTTGCTGCCAATATTTTCTGCAACAAATATTTAATTCTTATAAGCCTTATTAGCTATATGATAAGTATAAAACGTAACAATATAACAATGCAACAATATCAAATTCTCAAAATAATAATAATAATAATAATAATAATAATAATAATAATAATAATAATCAAGAGATCTTTTCTAATAAATCAGTTTTTTTCTCAATGCATTTTTTTTTAATGTAGAAATATATAGTGCAAATTAAATTAATTTGGAATAATGTTTGTTTAGTGTTCAGGATTAAGAAATGCATACACTGCTATAGCACAAGTAAAACTTACATGTAAAAAGAACTTTGACTAAGGAAACATCATTTAAAATATTTTAAGGTAATTTTAAATTAGTAATTATAAATAGCAGGAAATTGTCTTCCCCTGAAAATATATAAAAGAGCAGTAAAAATATTAAAATTTTTTATCCACATCTCAATTAATTTTATAAATAGGGATTAATGATTATGTGTCTCGGGCCACATATAAAAGCTCGCCGGGCCACAGATTGAGTATGGCTGGATTAGACACAAACTGTGACCTCTCTTCGCTCATGACTGATTTAGAATATTTACCTACTATCAAAAATATTTTTTTAATTAAAAGTCATTCTTTGACTGTTTTTATTAAGCCTCGATGTGGCCGTTTTTTATTGAGTCAATCCGTCACCTGCAGCGAAAGGGCAATGAGGCATACATACCTGCAAATTTTCAGATTAAAAACATCCGTTCGAAAGTTAAGGCTGTTCTCAAATCCAAATGGACTACTTTCAGACACATTTTTAAATTCATTTTTGTTCGGAATGGCATGAAATGGGCAGGTGTGGTTATTTAGAAACTATATAATCGAAACGCGATTTCCATTTTTTTGGTGAAGGTAGAAAATCTTTCAGAAAACGCTGTTAAATTTGAATATTTGAACTGAATTTCCAATACTTCAGTGGTGAGAAAGACGAAAAACGTGTTGTCACGTGACATGAATCTCTTCTAACTCAATAAATAATTTATTTATCAAGAAAAGGAAAACTCATTTCAATTCCAAATAGCTTCAATTACCCGGCCTGCTAATTTTATGCATTTGCGTTTAAAAATGAGTCGGAAAATGTGTCAGAAATTTTCGTGTTGTTGAGCAGTTCATTTGAGAACCACCTTAATGAAAAATTGTTTCAGGATTCCTCATCTATCCAACCGTTTCAGAAGAAACAACTTCGATTTAGACAAAAATTGTAAATACTGTGTATATATTTGATTGTATGCATGTGTGCATATGAATGCAATTAAGAAGCGTCGCTTCTCTCTCTGTCTTTGTCTGTCTCTGTCTCTGTCTCTGTCTCTGTCTTTTTTTATGTATAAGTTGGTTAGTAAAAGAAGTCACTTTCTAAAAATATTAGCCTGATTAGAAAAGTACTTTAAATTCTTTCTAATTTTATTATGACAAAAATATAAGACAAAGAAGCCCTTTTTACATAAAATAACCTTTAGGCTTCTTGGTTCTGTTTTTTTACATGAGTTTTTTACATTTCTATCTCAGCTTCTTTCTCACAATTGTACGATGAAAAAAATAATACCTATTTACAAAAATTCATTTTACGCAAGGACTGTAAAGTAAATGGCAAAACCAATAATCTCCGACCAAATTAGTAACATATAACACACCTACACACTCAAAAACACTAAATAAAAAAGTTGCATTAGCTTAAAAAAAACAGGAGAAAAAGTTATCTTGGACTTCATACCTTATTTTCTGCGCTTTCCTACTTTTCTTTTCTACAGGTTTCTCCTCCGTTAACAAGGATTTTTCTTCGAAATTATGTTGAAGTACAAGTAATTAATCAAAGTGATGGACTGTGCTCTTACCTGAAGCAGACGTATTTCTTTAAAAAAGTATTTTTTTATTCCTTGAACAACTAAAATAAAACCCATTATAGCAGCTAAAGAGGGAAAAAAAGCAGTTGATAAAAAATACAAGATGAATGAACGCTAATGTTTTGCTTAAATTTTCGATTACTAATTTTTATTTTACATGCAAAATGTATTATAAAAAAACAATTGATGCAATTAGCTTGTTGTAAAAATATATTTAACTGTGGAAAGGAAGAAAATTGTGTTATTTTCTACTTGTTAAATTGGTGTATGTTGACTTTTTTCTTTTTCTTTTAGATTTTGTTATGGGAATGCAATTACATGTGTTGCTCAACAATAAATATTTTATTTAAAAAATAATAATAATTTTACATTAATTTAAAAATGCTATCCCAATTGACCTAGAAAATTTTAGCATTGAGACAGCTATTATTTTTTTTTTAACTTTTTTGTCAAAAATTATATCACATTTCAATTATGGAAAGTTCTTCAGCAAACACTTTATGCGCCAAATTAAGAATAAAAAAATTTGCTCCACCTCGATAATTATATTGATAAATGTCAGAAGATATATTAGAAAAGTTAGATAATAATATGAAATTTAGATAAGTTTTTTCATTAAAACTCATTTAATAAATTGGTAGAAACTCTTTTTCTAAAATATTTACAGGAATAGTTGGATTAAT
The DNA here is from genome assembly GCA_963931845.1 of Maratus michaelseni. Classification (NCBI taxonomy): domain Eukaryota; kingdom Metazoa; phylum Arthropoda; class Arachnida; order Araneae; family Salticidae; genus Maratus; species Maratus michaelseni. Next base: position 63,549,833 of record OZ007589.1, read on the forward strand.
TAACAGAAAATACTGATATGAAAATCTCGAAATTCTTATTTAATAAAATGTAAATAAATGTATGTTAATCCTATCTGTAAATGGGAAGGTTTTTTAGCTGTAAATTTTTCGTATAATATTCCTTATATAACAGAAAAGCTACACCTATGTAAATGGATGAGAGTTGTGAATTAGGAAATTGCCCTTCACCTCAATAATTATATTCATAAATGTCTGAAGATATATTAGAAAAGTTATATAATAATAATATGAAATTTAGATAAGTTTTTTCATTAAAACTCATTTAATAAATTGGTAGAAACTCTTTTTATAAAATATTTACAGGAATAGTTGGATTAATTAACAGAAAATACTGATATGAAAATCTCGAAATTCTTATTTAATAAAATGTAAATAAATGTATGTTAATCCTATCTGTAAATGGGAAGGTTTTTTTAGCTGTAAATTTTTCGTATAATATTCCTTATATAACAGAAAAGCTACACCTATGTAAATGGATGAGAGTTGTGAATTAGGAAATTGCCCTTCCCCTCAATAATTATATTCATAAATGAAGATATATTAGAAAAGTTATATAATAATAATATGAAATTTAGATAAGTTTTTTCATTAAAACACATTTAATAAATCAATAGTAACTCTTTTGTAAAATATTTACAAGAATAATTGGATTAAATAAGAAAAAATACTGATATGGAAATCTCGAAATTCTTATTTTTAAAAATGTAAATAAATGTATGTTGATCTCCTATCTGTAAATGGAAAGTTTTTGTAGCTGTAAAGAAAAATTATTTAATTGAAACTCATTTAATAAATTGGTAGTAACTCTTTTCGTAAAATATTTACAAGAATAGTTGGATTAATTAGCAAAAAATACTGATATGAAAATCTCGAAATTCTTATTTTTTGAAAATGTAAAAAATGTATGTTGATCCAATCTGTAAATAGAAAGTTGATGTGTTTTTCAAATAACCTTCTTTACATAACATAAAAACTACGCCTATGTAAATGGATGAGAGTTATGAATTAAGAAATTTGCTCCACCTTGATAATTATCTTCATAAATGTCTGAAGATGTATTAGAAAAGTTATATAATAATAATATAAAATTTAGATTTTTTCATTAAAAACTCGTTTAATAAAACGTTAGTTACAGCTCTTTTTGTAAAATATTTACAAGGATAACAAGATTAATTAACAAAAAATACTGATTTGGAAATCTCACAATTCTTAAAAAAAAAAAAATAATAATAATAATAATAATAATAATAATAATAATAAATGTATTGTGATCCTATCGGTAAATAAGGAGGTTTTTGTAGCTGCAAATGTTTCACATAACTTAAAAATAATAATAAAAAAATAAGAGAAAAGCTACACCATATGAAATTTAGATAAGTTTTTTCATTAAAAACTCGTTTAATAAAACGGTAGTTACAGCTCTTTTTGTAAAATATTTACAAGGATAACTAGATTAATTAATAAAAAATACTAATATGGAAATCTCGCAATTCTTATTAAAAAAAATGTAAATAAATGTATTGTGATCCTATCGGTAGGTTTTTGTAGCTTCAAATGTTTCACATAACTTAAAAATAATAATAATAAAATAATAGAAAAGCTACACTATATGAAATTTAGATAAGTTTTTTCATAAAAATGCGTTTAATAAAACACGGTAGTTACAGCTCTTTTTTGTAAAATATTTACAAGGATAACTAGATTAATTAACAAAAAATACTGATATGAAAATCTCGCAATGCTTATATTAAAAAAAAATGTATTGTGATCCTATTGGTAAATAGGGAGGTTTTTGTAGCTGCAAATGTTTCACATAACTTAAAAAAAATAATAATAAAATAAGAGAAAAGCTACACCATATGAAATTTAGAAAAGTTTTTTTTTTTTTTCAATAAAAACTCGTTTAATAAAACACGGTAGTTACAGCTCTTTTTGTAAAATACTTACAAGGATAACTAGATTAATTAACAAAAAATACTGATATGGAAATCTCGTAATTCTTATATTAAAAAGAATTATTGTGATACTATTGTTAAATAGGGAGGTTATTGTAGCTGCAAATGTTTCATATAACTTAAATAAATAAATAGGACAAAAGCTACACACGCATGTAAATAGCTGAGAAAATAACCACTTAAAAAAATATTTATCTTTGACTGTTACGCTGTGCTTTCTAAATATGATTATTTTGTATAAAAATAAGTATTTTGACTGAAAAGTAAAATCTACTGTTATTAATTGACGGTTTAATTGAATTATATATAATGGCACTTAAAAATACCGTCGTAGCATAACGGATTAATGTCCGTGGTCACTGTTTCTTCCGTTTATTGGAAAAGCAATGTTGTATGTATTGGATATATAATTTTTTTCCAGAATTGTAAATTGTACATACGTTAATTACGTTATGTGCCAATACATTAATAGTCAAAGTGGTGGTCTATGGGTCTAGCTGGAGCAGAAGTGTTTATTTTAAAAAAATAATTTTTATTCTTTGAACAGCCAAAAAAAAAAAGAACCCATTATAGTAGCTAAAAGAAAACAACAACAACAACAAATTTTTGAAAAAAAAAAAAAAAGATGAATGATCGCCAATGTTTCGCTTACATTTTCGCATAAAATTATTTAGTTCGCACTCTTAAAAAAAAAATTATTAAAACGATTCGTTCGATGCAAAACCCTGTGTTTAATTGTGGCTTCGAGAGGACAACTGTTTCTTTTTTCTTTTCTTTTTTTTTTTTTTTTAAAAAAATCTGTATCTTTTTTTAAATATGATTTTTGTTATAACAATATTTACATTCAATCACATATGTTGCCTATTATGTAATTTTTTTATTTCAAAAATTAGTTTTTCATCAAATAAAAATACCCTCTGAGCGTTTTGAAAAAGGGTAAAATTGTAATGTTGTTTTCTCTTAATATTTGTTTTAATTGCTAAAAAAATATGATTCTTTCATCATTATAAACAATACTTAATTACAAATATGAATGTAACCCTTGAAAGTATTAATCGTTCTTCAATGTTTTAAAAATTCATTAAATATATAGAATTATACTATCTTAAACATTGCATATATTGCAGTGAAACCTGGAGTTTAGTGAACGGAATATTACGTTCCACACGCTTAGAGGGTTAATATTTCAAATGATCAAAAAAGTTTTAGCAACAGAGTTGCTGCTATTAATATTTTCGTTTGTTGAATAAAGAATTGGGGGAAACTGAAGGGAATTGAAAAAATAATTTCGGGTTGAAAAAACTGATGAGTGCACTATAAAAACTACTTGGAAACGTTTTCGAAAATCAATAGCAAAAATAGAAACTTTCTTTTTATAAATGTTTGTTAATCCTCGAAAATATATTGGTTTCTAAGGTTTCTAATGATAGAGAATACTTATCGGAATGATGGGTAACTCGGAATAAATTATTTTATATTTTCGTTCATGGTTATATCATTTTTTGTTACATCATTTGTTTGTATATTAAGAAACATTTGTCTTTTTTTTTTTTTTTTTTTACAATGTATGAACCTCATATACAGTTCAATAATGCTTTTGAAATACACCAATAGATGACTGAACCTTTTATTTTATTTTATTTTATATTTTCAAATATTCAGTTGAAAATTTGCCTTTGATAAATTTATATCAGTTTTGCATTATAAAAGATTTTTGAAAAAAAAAATCCACGCTTGGTATAAACAAGAACATGACTTTTTTTTTTACTTTTTTCTATATTTACAACAAGAAAGTATAGGATTAAAAAAAAAAAAAAAATCGACTTCCGGTTTTCGACGGATTTAGACGTCTTAGAAGGTCCTGGACAGGATTTGACTGGTCAGTCTGTCTGTCTGTATGTGTGTCTGTATGTGACAAAAATTTTGTGGGCGCTGTATCTCAAGAACAGCACGGAATTTAATCAAACTTTACCTTCAGTTAGACTTTGATATAAATTGGTGCTGATTAGTTTTTTATGTAATGTGCCAACATGTGACGTTGCTATGCTGCATTTTTCCCTATTTCGGCAATAGCTCTATATCAAGAAATATTGTGCAGATTTTCATCAAACTCCATATTCTGTTAAACGTTGACGTAAGTTGTTGCTGATTAAGTTTTGGGGTAAATAGTCCAACAGGTGGTGCTGCCATGCTGCATTTTACAGGATTATACGATTTTAGTGATAGTCATGTCTTAAGAATTAATGCACAGAATAATGTAATCAAACTTTAGATTCAGTTAGACCTTGATATAAATTGGTGCTGATTAGGTTTTGGTGTAAATCTCCCAACAAATGGCGGGCGCAGCTATGCTGCATTTTTTATGGTTTACACGATTTTAGCGATAGTCATATCTCAAGAATTAATGCACGGAATTTCATCAAACTTCATATTCTGTTAGAGTTGGTGCTGATAAATAGTGCTGATAAGTAGTGCATAAGTTGGTGCTGATTAGGTTTTCGTGTAAATCATATAACAGGTGGCGCTACTATGCTGCATTTTTTAATTCTAAAATGCATAAGTAAGAAAATTACGCTTTTTGAAATATTAACTTGTATGAGATAGAAAAATGTTTTGGAATTGGCGCATCCGACTGTTTTTTTTTCTATTAAGCTATTAAAATTGAAGTTATCACAAAAAACTTTATAATAAAATAATAATAATATTTTTTAGTGATTGTTAACCTTATATGAGGCTTGTTTTGTAATTTTGTTGTGGATGTGAGATTTTTAAGAATTCGTCCTTTTTTTTTTTTTTTAATAATTCATGTTAAATCTATTTTAAGTTCAAGATATTTTTTGCATCCATTAAAAAAACTCACACACGATAATGTTATGTTAACCTTTTTAATGTGTTTAAATGCACAAAATATGTGATTGCATGAAAGATTGCACAAAATAACTTTTGCACCAAGATGCAGTAGTGTTTTGTCATCTTAAAATAGTTAGGAAAAATAAAATTAAATGAATCACACAAAATATGCTTTAAGCTAAAGACGGTTAATTTGTTTTTTTAAGTTAATGAGTGAAATTCTTATTCCGCAAAAATATTTTTCATCTTGTCTCCAATCTACCGCCCGGATATATACCATTCCGTTCCTTCTTAATTTGAAAGACAGAACGAATTTTCGTTCTTAGAGTAATTAGTGGGATGAAAACGTAATGACGTCTGAATCAATATTGTTCTAAGAAGGGTTTAATTTTCTTGTTAAAAGTATTTTTAAAACTTAGAAATTATAAAATTACTTTCAGTAGTATTCATAACTTTTATGCTAGTTAGTTTTATGCTAGTTTATTAACGCGTTTATTGTAAGTTTATTTGACCGTGTCAAATAATTTTACTTAATGTGTCTTACATATAAATAGAACGAATTTTCTTTCTTAGAGTAATTAGTTGGATGAAAACATAATGACGTCTGAATCAATATTGTTTTAAGAAAGGTTTAATTTTCTTGTTTAAAATATTGTTAAAACTTAGAAATTATGAAATTACTTTCAGTAGCATTCATAACTTTTATGCTAGTTTATTAACGCGTTTATTGTAAGTTTATTTGACCATGCCAAATAATTTTACTTAATGTGCCTTACATAACAGAACGAATTTTCTTTCTTAGAGTAATTAGTTGGATGAAAACGTAATGACGTCTGAATCAATATTCTTTTAAGAAGAGTTTAATTTTCTATTTAGAAGTATATTTACAACTTAGAAATTATAAAATTACTTTCAGTAGTATTAATAATTTTTATTCTAGTTAGTTTTATGCTAGTTTATTAATGTGTTTATTAAGTTTCTTTGACCATGTTGAATAATTTTGTTTAATGTGTCTTACATTAAATAGAACGAATTTTCTTTCTTAGAGTAATTAGTTGGAAGAAAATGTAACGATGTCTGAATCAATATTGTTTTAGGAAGAGTTTAATTTTCTGTTTAGAAGTATTTTTAAAACTTAGAAATTAAGAAATTACTTTCAGTAGGATTAATAAATTGTATGCTAGTTAGTTTTATGTTAGTTTATTAACGCGTTTATTGTAAGTTTATCTGACCGTGTCTAATAATTTTTATTAATGTGTCTTACATATAAATAGAACGAATTTTCTTTCTTAGAGTAATTAGTGAGATGAAAACGTAATGACGTCTGAACCAATATTGTTTTAAGAACAGTTTAATTTTCTATGTAGAAGTATATTTACAACTTAGAAATTATAAAATTAATAATTTTTATTCTAGTTAGTTTTATGTTAGTTTACTACTGCGTCTTTTGTAAGTTTCTTTGACCGTGTTAAATAATTTTGTTTAATGTGTCTTACATTAAATAGAACGAAATTTCTTTCTTAGAGTAATTAGTTGGAAGAAAATGTAAGGACGTCTGAATCAATATTGTTTTAAGAAGAGTTTAATTTTCTGTTTAGAAGTATTTTTAAAATTTAGAAATTATGAAATTACTTTCAGTAGGATTAACAAATTTTATGCTAGTTAGTTTTATGTTAGTTTACTACCGCGTCTATTGTAAGTTATATTTGTTCGTGTTAAATAATTTTGTTTAAAGTGCCTTACATTAAATAATCCAATTTTTTTTTCTTACGCTGTAAAAGAAAAAAAAAATTGAACTGTTTCTTGATCTAGCAAGAAGGTTTTCCAACATGTTATATAATCCTTTCGGAGTTACCCATGATTCCGAAACGCGTCCCTTTATCTTCAGAAACCAATAGATTTCAGACATTTAAAAAAGTATCTGTGAAACAAAAGACGCTTTTTCTGCCCGTAATTTTCGAAAACACACCCAGAGAAAAGTTTTTTAGAATCAACAAAAATTTGTTTGGCCTAACAAAACTTTCCGTTTAAATATGGGTCAATGGAAAATTTGTTTGAATCAACAAGAAAAATATTGTTGATTTTCTTTGCAATTCCAACAAAAAATTTTGTATCGTCAGCAAAAAAATGTTCTGTTAATTCAAGTAAAAATGTTTCAATTTTACTTGAATTAACAAAATTATTTTGTTGAAATTTTTCTCAAAATAAATATAATTATCTGTTACTTTAAGAGTTCTCTTCAGTTTCGGCAACAAAAACTTTTGTTTAAAGAGCAATTGTTTTGCGTAATTTTAAGAATTTTTTTTTTGTTTTAGCAACAAAAGGTTTTTGTTACATAAACAATTATAATATTTACTTTAAAATTATTTTTTGTATTAGAACCAGTCTAAACTTAACTATTTTTAAAGTAATTTTTAATTCATTTTCAGCAGTGACTTTTTTTTCAAGCGTAAATCTACAGTTTGAACAATGTCCCCAGCTGGGAATCGAAACCGGGTCCTCAGAAGAACGATCTGAGACTCTAACCACTCAGCCAGAAGGAACGATATCCAAGCTCGAAATTTCTCACTCTTATATATGTCGGACAGGCTGCAAACGCAGCACAAGATGGAAATGTCATCATGAGCACAGCGCCCGCAAGACGTAAAAGTAGGGCAAGCCCGACGTTACTCTGCCCCCCCCCCCCCTCTACCAATTGCTTTGTTATTTACTAAATCCATTTTTGGTATGCTGCAACAATTTGAAACTTTACCATCAAAATTTCGAGTAAACAACAATTTAGAAAGAGCGAGCTTCTTAGATAAAAATTTCGTAAATGCATTTCTTACCCTGATTGATTTTTTTTTTTTGTAAAAAGTTATTTTGAAAAGTAAATAAATTTGGGGGCACCTTTGTATTTCTTTGGGTAAGCACGGGCTTCCCGGGACTATTCGGTAAACAGGCCCTGCATGAGCATGCAAATTTTTGCGGCAAACATGAGACGAAAATACAAATCCCAGCATACGGCAACATATAGTTAATTTTTTATTCATTTTCAGCAGTGAATTACGCCTGTAAAAAGCAGGATAAAAATTCACTGGTTATTATTCAAGGATTACAGGCATAATTCACTGCAGAAAATTAATTAAACATTAACTGTGTTACCATATTCTGGGGCATCAGAGCGCTATTCTGAGGACCCGCGTAAGATTCCCGGCTTGGAACATTTTCCACTCTGTCGGATTACGCTTGAAAAAATGCAGGATAGAAATTCACTGGTTATTATTTAAGAATTACAGACGTAAATCACTGCTGAAAATGATGTAAAAATTAATCCGTGCATTAGTTCTTGAGATTTAGTTACAATGAAAATCATGAAAAAAATAACATAGCAGTGCCACCTGTTGGACTATTGACACCAAAACGTAATCATCTTCTATTTATGTCAAAGTCTAACTCAATCTGTATTTTGATGTAAATCAGTGTATTAGTTCTTTAGAAATCGCGAATCTATCGCAGAAATCGCGGAAATTGCAACATAGCAGGGCCGCCTGTTGCGCGATTTATGCCAAAAACTAATCAGCACCAATTTATATCAGGAAGTAACTGAATATAAAGTTTAATTTAATTCCGTGCATTAGTTCTTGAAATAGAGCGCCCTCAAAAATTTTGTCACATACAGACAGACAGAGTCATACAGTCATTTTCTGAAAACAGTCAAATCGTGTTCAGGACCTTCTAAAATCCATCGAAAACCAGAAGTTGAAAATTTTCATGATTCCAATACTTTCTTCTTGTAAAGATAGAAGAAAGTAATAAATGGGATAGGGGGATTTTTAAAACTACCTTGGTCCGTGCCAATTAAAAAAGTTTTAATTATCCAAAAATTATGTTAATCCTTTAATTATACAGCTATATAAGTCAAATAAACCAAGTTACGTGTGAGAGTTATGGCTAACACAACAATTTAAATTTTGTAAAAGCAACAAAATTTTGCTGGAATTATAAATTACAAAATTATGGTAAAATTAAAAAAACAAATTTTGTTAATTCAAGTAAAATTGATGAAATTTTGTTAAAATTTTGTAAGAGTGTTAACAATATTTTTTTGTTAATGCAACAAAACCAACTTTTTACTTCAACTAAAAATTTTGCTTGAAACAACCAAATGTACTCAACAAAACATGTTTTGTTGTTTTAATCAATTCCTTTTTCTGGGTGCATTACAAAGTAAGTTTTCACAGTGTATTATTCCGTTTTCTTATCCCAGTATTAATATGATATTTCGGTTTTTGGACTGTTCATTATTTTGTTACTCTTGCGTGTATAAATTTTGTTGCGAAGCTGAAAATGTTTACTTGATAATTGATAGCACCTGAAAAAAAAACAATATATATACTTTTTTATATTGGTTAAGAAAATTGATCAATGCACTGAAAAAACTTTCTGGCAACGTTTTCGAAAATTACGGTCAGCGAAAAGAACAAGTTGGAAATTGTTACGTCAAACGTGACAAATGATTACTAAATGATTTGTACTATAACAAGTTTTACAAATATTCGGAACTTGGTGCAATAGCTGTTGCACTCTTATGCAAAACTGCATGAATATAAAATTTATTTGATGTGCAGATTTCCATATTATATATATTAATTTTATTTTATGAAATTAAGTTTCAATACACTTTTACAAACAATTAATCACAATTCTGTTGCATTAAAATTATACTATGCGCAAATATCCAATACAAGACAATATAAAAAAAATCATTGTTATTTTTTCAGTAAAATGAATATTATCGTCTATGATTAATTTCCGTAATTTTAAGCAATTTAATTTTTTTCCTGTACACTTTAAATTGGCAACATTTTATCTTTAGTTGACATTTACTGAAAATTCCAATGGGAAACCTAAGCTTAGCTTTGAAAATTTCAGAACTTGAAATCCATATTTAGACTCTTTTTTCATTTAATATCTATTTTTCCGGAAACATCTATCCAAAATACTGTCGGTAGATTAGATGATTGCTATAATTGAAATTCAGTAATACGGAAATAATATGACTCCATCTTAAATAGGACGTAATCACCATGGCAACCTAGAATTATTACCTATCATGGAATATCATCCGATTAATTACGCATGGTAGGCTTTAATTGAATGAAGAAAACTTTTATTAATATCTTTCTAAGTTTTGATTCGATTTTCATAAAATCTGAAATGACTCGACAAAATTCTGCATCGATGATATATATTAAATTTCAAACCATTTGGTTGGGTAATTTTTGCGCTGCTATTTGCGGACAGATGGACAGACCAGACGACAACTAGGTGCTACGTATTTATATAATTACGAACGCACCTAAAGAAAACTTTTGCTTCAGAAATTCTTCTTTAAACTTCGGAAATATATTTGTTTCTAAGGTTTTTGAAGACAAAAGATCGATTTTCGGAATTGTGGACAACTTGGAAGAGGCTACATTATATTTTCGCAAATCGTCTTTCTATATCAAGAAACATTTCTCTGTTTTTACAGCATACGTTAACACTGCTATTACTTTTTTTTAAATTAAATATAGTTTTTAGAAACGACATCATGTTGCCTTATATAAACTTAAATATAATCTTAAACTGGACTGGCATCTATTAGAATCTGCCGATAAATAAGGAATTCCAACAGTTACAATCAATAAATAATAATAATAATATTAACTATAATAAAATACCTGTTAAAAAGCAATACGTTAAATCATTAAATAAATTGAAATAATCAACGGAATTAAAATCATGCTTATTTTTATATTATTCACGGAACACAATATATCCGGTATTAAATACTTTATAATAAATGAGTAATAATATATTTTTTTATATATATCCGGAGACACATTCTGTGACGAAAAATGCTTGTTTAGCTTTACCATCCTTTAAAATTGAGGGGGAACGGGGCAAGAAAGTGCCAAGATACATTTTTGGTGAAATAAATCTAACACTATAATCTGTTGCTTAATATTATAAATTATAATATCCTACATATGATTTGTTTTAATATCACTTGGTGGCAGCATATGTCCCAGGTTTCGTTTTTGCCCCAGACGTTTATGCCCCCAATGAAGATAGCTAATTTACAAAGAACGTAATAGTAATATCATTAAAGTAATGCCGTATTGTTACTCAGAATATCTCAAATGTTACTAAGTAACACATTGGCGAAAACACTTTATGTTATATATCTTGATTTGAGTATTTGATCAATTTTTCAAATTGAAATATCTCACAAGTTCAAAAATGTGGCTTAGCACTCTCTTGCTCCGACCCCTTGAATTTTGCAAGTTACTTTCGGATCCCCTTGTATATTAGAATAATGTTGATAAATTATTATTATCAAAACTTAGAGTTAGTTTTCGTAAACGTTTAATATAGGTGGACTAGTAAAATTTTAATTTTTAAATAAACACTGTTCATATGTTATTGCTTTTTAAAAAACTGAAAATGTTGTTACTTTAAAAAAAATGTTTCACCCTGCGTTGTTTACATTTAAATAAGAAAATACAAAAATTACTTCATGCGTTGTTTTACACATTCAAAAATTAAAGTAAAATGTAAATAACAGAACAAGTAATAAGTATTATTAATCAGTTTTCTGAATTCAACTAATCAATGCAATGAAATATAATCGTAGAAATAATTATTTAAATATTCAAAAAATATTCAAATTTCACTTCGACCATACAATGTTATATATACACCAGTAAATATATTGTATTAGTTAGCAGTGAAATAATTATATTAACTATTAAAAATGACAATGTTTAAAATTAAAAAAATTAAATAAATGGAAATAACGGAATAAATATTAAACAGCTATTTTTCTTATTTTAATTTAATTATGCAATAAAGGTTAATATATGAAACTATTAAATTTAAATAGTAAAATATATGAAAATCATGTCTATAATTCGTGTAATTAGAAAAATATTTTACTATAGCTTATTAAATATAATAATTATTAATGGAAACTTCATGTTGTTTGTTTAAAAATTGTTAAAAATATACATAAATTTACATAATTTAGTATTTACTAAATTATGTAAATACTAAATTTAAACAAAACTATTCAAATAATAAAAGTTAGTTAAAAAATTAATAAATTTAATTTAAACACCTGTTAAAAAACAATACGTTAAATCATTAAAAAAATTGATATAATCAACAGAATTAAAATCATGCTTGTTTTTATATTATTCACAGAACACAATATATTCAGTATTAAATACTTTATAATTAATGAGTAATAATATAATTTTTTAAACCAACCACGGTTAAGAATCCCCAAATCAATTAGTAATAAATTGAATAAAAAGGATTTATAATGAAGAATGTAAAAAAATTTAATTACTTTTAATAATAAATTAAACTAAAGTGTATTGACAATTTTCGTTCTTTATACCAATAAATATACAATTGCCTGTAAAGAAATCATTAATTTGTTAATTAAGAAAATAATGAACTTTCTTTTTATTATTATCATCTAGGTCATTTCCAAAACAATGGCTTCCTGAAATTTTTAGTCCGAATGCCCAGATGTATTGTTCTGTGACTTCTTGTTGTTTTGAAGCTAATTAATACATTTTGTCCAAGTTAATTACATTTGAACAAAATAATCAAGGCAGTTCTTTGTTCTGTTTTGAAGTTGTAAAATGTATAATAAACATGGTAATTGTTTACTGAAACCTATGAAAATAATTTACTAAATAGTTATAAAAAAGCAGTTTAAGAAATATATTTATTTTTAAGTAAGGTAGATTTCACATATAGATTGTGTTTTTACGCTTTACAAAAAAATTAAGATTCAAAAGAACAGACAAGAAACATTCTTACATATTCTTCCAATACATACAACATACATAATGTATGTAAAACATAATACATTTAATACATAATGTATTACATTTTACAATTCATTGTATAGTGTTTTATGTGAATATGCTATATCTACATACAACTCTTTTTACAATACCTGCAATATAATACAATGTACTCACAATACATGCAAATGACAATGCTTACAATACATACAATGCATTCTACTCACGATACATGTACTTGGCATTACTTATAACACATACAATACATGTAACAAAGTGTTTTCATGACATGAGAGTAAGAGCAACTACACTGTCGCTAATGGCGAATCTTCTACAGTCCTGATTCCACTAAAACCTAATGAACATACATTTAAATTAACAAATCATCCATAGTCGGAGTGTCCTGTAATGTTAATGAGTCTAACAGTGTTTTCGATACAAACTAAAATAATACCTACTATTTTGAGACAAAAATAAAAAGAAGAAAACTGTACCTGCATCTCTATCTTTTTTTAAATTTTAAAAATACTTTTGTACAGTTTGAATATCCAAAAATCAACACAATCAATCTAACTTTTCAATTAAATCATCTGTTCATTTAAACATAATACACAGTAGCGAAAATGCAAGTTATGAACGTAATATTTCATGGGCGAAAAACAGGAAAGGATTATGTATAAATAAGTAGAGAGCAGGAGGAAACACGGAGAAAGAGAAAAAACAAATGTGCTTTTAGATATACGGAGCATTAACGAAGTAATCGAAGTGCTGCGATGGCAATAAAAACGGAACCACATTAATAAATTATGGAAACTGGAGTTATCAGAAAGGCGTATTATCCTATAAATCAACACTAAGATAACTCGATGATAGTGTTTTGATGGCTTAACTTTCATAAAAGTTAGAGAATGAAATAGAAAATGAAAATGAGCAAAAATAATATCTTCATTAAGTAATAAATTATTATTGTTATTTGTAATTTCTTTAAATTAATAAAACAATTAACACCAGGTCTGAGATATTTGCCTTCGTCTATATCTTCTCTTTTTAGGGTTTCGTTCGGCTCCTGGAATTTTGCGACCAGGAAATTCTTCGGTACCAGTATTTTCTTAGAGAAAATCTCTCCTTAAAAGAAGGCGAAGTTTCGTGAGTTTAACCTAGATTTCTTTTTCTATAAAGAAAATACTGGTGAAACACCTGGAATTCCCTGATCCGTACGAATCCTGTCTCACGAAACCCTATTCGTCCCGCTTCTCTGTCTATCCGTCACAGAGCCGGTTCTTAGAAACTGTATAAATTACAGAATTGAAATTTTGTCTACTTACAGCTGAATATCTACTGTCACGCTGAAAATCGTAAAATTTTGAAAAAATCGTATTCTTTTAATATATAGAGATACAAAACCAAAAATCTAACAGCCTTTTCTTATTAAATTTAAACAATTTTCGTTATAGCAGTTGCCAACAATTAAAAATCCACAATAAAATTCTTTCTACAAAAATTAATTTTCTATTGAAAGATTTCCACGTGAAAACTGAAAATGAAATAAAAAGTTTCAGCAATTGAAAAAAAAAAGATTAATGTGACATCATATTGGTAAAAAGAAGGAAATTTTCAAACATTTTTCTCAATAATACAAGGAGTATGAGTATGTGTAAGTACAGAAATCAGGTTAAATGAAGTCATTAGAGAATTAAAAAGAAAATTAATCTGACGTCATATTGAAAGTTTAATGGACTTTTTCAAATGTTTGAGAATAATACAAAGAGAGTATCAATATGAGTAATACATAAAGCAAGTAGATATGACGTCAGCAAGTGATTATAATATCATATGAGTTTGATGAACGTATTGAATCATGATAAAAATCCGATTATGGAAATATTCGCGTATTTTAATACTTTGAAGGTCTCTATACAGCATGTTTAATTTTTAAAATGATTTTTTTTAATATCTCATTTAGTCCACATGACAGATATTATTATGACAGAGTATAATAGCGAGCTTCGCCCTCTATCGAGCCGGTTCAGATATTCGAAAAAATTAGAAAAATAGATTAAAACACGACCAGTAAATTTTTACTTTATATAAAACATGACTTTTTTTTTTCTTTTTTGAAAATGAAATTTACTTGGATTTATTAAAGAAAGGATAAAGTGTTTTGAAAGGAATATTAAACGAAACCCATTGTGCGATCTTCATTCACACTTATCCACTTGTCTATATATTTTTTAGATTAGTTTGAGTAGGATGATGAGTAAAATATTATTCATTTGTATCCACAATATTTAGATTGTGTACTTATTTTTTTGCAGTACATATTTTTTCGTTTCCGAATTATTATAAAATGAGTAATTTAATAAACTAATACGGTCACACTTACAACAGTTTGAACAAAAAATATTATAAATGAGCTCACCACCTAAGCTAATGCATGCATAGTTATGGCCCTAGCCACTTCCTAAATAATGCCGTGTTCGACTATCGGGAGAGAGAGAGCAGTGAACTACACTGTAAAAAAAATTGCAGTAAAATTACGGGCAGAGGCGGGCAGCAGAGATTCCAGTCATACCCCGTAAAAAAAAAAAAAAAAAAAAAAAAAATCTATGCCCATCATTTTATGCAGCCCGTAATTTTACGGGGCAAAGTAATATAGCATTATAATGCCCAGGATATAATGCACTTTAAAACACAATAACACTTTGCTTACTGTTCCGCAGCACGTAGCACGTTAGATAATCATAACAGAATCGCTGTTTTGGCTGGTTAAAGTTTTCGAAATACGAGTAAAATGAAGAGTTACACCCTAGCGGAGGACAATGTATGGGGTCGTACCCTATATTTGCTAACATATGGACTAGAACTGTAAGAATATGTGGATTGCTCTTAATTTTCTAAGTATCTAAGGGATAAGGCCGCTTATTTAGTGAATCAGACCGTTTTTCATCAAATAAGGCTGTTGCCTGTGAAAATTGAAGGGCAAACGCTCATAAATTTACAGTTTTTTCTGAGAGTGTATATGAAAAAGTAAATGTAGAGTTAATCTCAAGAAATTAAATTTGAAATGAATATCGATTAAATTGATTTTAAAACTCCTTAAAACAGCATTTGTCTTTAAATTTCTCTAATAGCACAAGACAACGAGCAACAAGACTGCAACGGACTGGTAGCTCGTTTTCCTTCGACTCATTACATCTTCACCGCATCAATTTATCAATAATTAAAATTTAATCACTTTGTCCATCTTAAAGGGATTAAACTTCAATTCTTGATATGTTGATGCTGTGACGATGTAAAGAGTCGATGGTGTAAAACATACGTTAAAATATAACTGATTTTGATTATTTTGCACATTTTACTTGAATACTATAAATATGTGCAGAATGATTTTTTGGTTCGTTTGATGCTCTAATCAAGAAGCCAAAAACAAAAGAAAACTAAAAGTAGAAAATTTTAAACTGTGTTCACAATTTTTTTTTCCTATTTTTGTTGAAAAAGCTCTTTTTATTATCGTATTACAAAGGGGAGAATCCTTCAAACGACAGGAAGCTTTTCTCAAAAGATTTGTTTTTGTGAATTGAGGTTTGCCAACAACATTTTTATGTTTTCATTCGCTTATCTTCGGTTATTTATTATAGATAACTTACAAAGTCTTTAAGATATAAGTTTTTAAAACAAATTAAGAAAACTAAATGCTTATAATCTTACTAAATTTCCAATTTATTGTATAGAATCGTACATTTTTTTACATCATTCATGATTCGTTCGTATCGTATTGTCTAGTTCATTGTATATTATCGTATTGCAAATAGAGACGTCTTTAAAACGACATTAAACTTTTTATAAATGATCGGTTTTTGTAAATTATGATTTAGAAACAGCATTTTCATTGTTTTGGTTTTTGCATTTTTTTTTAAGCAGCTGTTCTGTGACAATCTATGATAGATTTTTATAAAGTCCTTTAATATATAAACTGAAAATTGTAATTTTAAAACAAAACAATATTTGAAAGGAGCTTGAATGTTATATAACCGCTAAATTTCCAATAGAAATTTATTGCACAAAAATATTTACAAAATGAATAGCAATCCGATAACGAAAATACGTTGTATTTTTTATGTAAAGTCCGTTCATTATTCGCTAATTGTTCAAAATACAATCCAATAAAGATTAACATAAATTCAGTAATTTCAAGAATTTTAAGTAATGTGTTATTCCATAATAGTAGTTATTTCATTTATCTTGTTAGGATAAGGGGTCGTTTCCATATTTGCTTTTATACCATTTTTAAATTTTCCAACAGTAATGGGACATTTTTTAAAACGGTTTGTTGCATTGCATTTATCCACAATACGAAATTGCTTGCAAATATAGACAGGCTAGATATAAAAGGTAGAAGACATTATCCTGAGTCTTACGGCACTCATATTGCGATTTTATTGTAAAATTTGCGAATAAAGACTGTCGTTTTCTGTGAACATGAACTATGTGTAAATGAGACTCAAAAAGTTTCAGTTGAACTAGTAATTGTATTAATATTTTTATAAATAAAATTGTAAATAAAAATTGCATGATAAATTTACAGATTTGTTTTGTATTTTTCTCGACACATTTGTGTTTGACTAATTTTATTTCTCTATTTATTTTTATGGACGTTCGACCCACAGCAAACGGATTTATTTTCTGGTAACCTTTAAGTACAATAGATTCCGCATATTACGAGTCCAATTAAATCGAAGTATCGGATAAATCGAGCTTTTTTAAATTGCCTGTAAACTGAAGTAAGTTGTAAGGAAACCGGTTATAACGAAGTTTGCGTATAATGAATAAATTTCACGCTCCTTTCAGCTTCGTTATAATTTGTTTCCACTGTATTAATGGTGAAAACGGAGAGGGAAAATTAGCCAAGATATAGCAGCTATAAAATAAAGATACCGGAATGGATTTAAAACAATGAGAGCTTACACTTGAATGTTGGAAAATGGAACTAATGCTGCGAATGAAATAAGAAAATATAGGTCTTGTTCCACGGGGATTTTTTATTATTATTATTATTGTTGTAAAAGACAGAAGTGCTGATTCTGTAATAAATTTTCTTATTAACATAACAAATTATGTTATGTTTTGAATTCACTATTCATGCATCAACAATTTCATTTCCAAGTGAGAAATCAACTCTCTTTAACATCAAAATGCTCTTTTACTGCTAGATTAATTTTAACACAATTAATCAAATTGATAAAGAAATCATACGAGTTGTAATTTTCCAACTGGACGAAAAATGCCCATGCCAGGATTCGAACATGGGATCTCTTGGCTGAAGCAGCCATACTCTACCAACTGAGCTATCCCGGTCGAATCTGGAGGGCATAATTCATCCAGTTAACCTTATTGATCATAGCATCTGGTCTGATATTTTTAATCAGATCCACAGAATAGATCGCAGGTAACGGACTTCCACTGAATGCTGGATACGTGATTACACTAGATTAATTTTAACACAATTATTGTGTTAAAATTAATTGTAATCTTTATTGTGTTAAAATTAATCTAGTGTAATCACGTATCCAGCATTTACTGGAATTCCATTACCTGCGATCTATTCTGTGGAACTGATTAAAAATATCAGACCAGATGCTATGATCAATAAGGTTAACTGGATGAATTATGCCCTCCAGATTCGACCGGGATAGCTCAGTTGGTAGAGCATGGCAGCTTCAGCCAAGAGATCCCAGATTCGAATCCTGGCGCGGACATTTTTCGTCCAGTTGGAAAATTACAAGCTCTCTTTCTGCTTTATCATTTACCTATAAGTTTATTCTTATTTCATATGCTATTGTTAATAGTGAAGATCATACTTAAATAGGTGGATTATGCGTTAAATAACTTTTATTTATTTATTTATTTATTTATTTACTTATTTTATTAAAATCAAACTTACATGATACAAAAGAAAAGAAAAGAAAATTAGAATCGGAATTAAACATTTTTATTTTGTGTATGCTATCATTTAATACAATGAAAATATTTGATAAAGTTTTGAATTACAAGGTAATATATTCAAACATGGAATTTTAAATTTATTTTTATTACATCTAATATTACTTTATGAATATTATTTAGTTATTTTTTTAAATCTATTTCTATTATTTTTACAATATGATATCATAACAAAATCTTCGATTTCAAATACTTAGTTTGAAAATATTACAGATTCTTGGAAAAAAAAAATATTTTTTTAATATGAAATCATTAAGAAAACACTTGTGCCTTTTTAAACAAAGAAAGTAAAATCCCTTCCAGACGAAAGATTCAATATACCTATAAGCAACTTACACAATGGATTTCTTCGTATTTTTAAAAACTGACATTATTGACCTCTTTGAACTGAACCCAGCTGTATCCTGCTACCACCTACATATCGTTCGGTTGAATTCATATTTTTTAAATTGTCTGAAAGGCAAACATTTATTGGTTTTTATTTTTATCTTCAATTATTTGACTCCTTGATTTGCCTTATTATCCAAAATATAAAAATATCTTGCCTGTAAATTTTAAGAAATAATGCTATATATTTTGATAACATTTCGATTATATATTTTTATGCAACTGACTCACGCCTTCATTTTAAACTTTTTTTTTTTTTTTTTTTTTTTTTTTTTTTTAGGAGATGGAGATGCAATGCTAGTATATGTACTGAATGATTTAAAATAGAGATAACAGCAATTATTCCCTTAATCGTCGATCATAGAAACATACTTGCAATTACAAAAAATATAATAATCAATTATAGATTTCAGATATGGCATTTGTTTTACAAAAGGCTGTATAGATAATAGAATACAGAATTTAATTTTTTATGCGTCCCCTTTTTCCTATAACTTATATTTAGGGAACTGTGACCCTGTGTCTGTGTCTCAGAAAGACATTAAACAAAATCTACGACAAAAACTTGCCGAGTTAAGATACTTTGAATTTTTAGTAATTTCCGTCACTAAGAACGCGTTGCTATGTTTTTGTATTTCTGTTTTAATTTACTCTTACTTAAAAAAAAAAAAAATTCTCTATTTTTATTTTGTTTACAAGATAAATAACGTTTATTATTATACATGTTCATATTTTTTTAGACACACACACACGCACATATATATATGATTATATTTCAGTAGTGTCATTAAATAAAAGATTTTACTGCAGTATTATTACATATTAATTCATTTTTAATACAATTAGGCATTATTTATTTAGCATTTTTTTAAATAATTTGTATTGTATATTGTTAGTTCATAATTATTATATGATACTAGGAGGTTCAGTCCCCTACTCGTTAATGCTCACCAACCCCTGCGAATTGCGGAGCAATTCACTTCAAGACCGCTACGTGGTCGCAGCTCGCTTCGCTCGTTCACCTCTTTTTGTTTTTGCAGCAACTCCAGTCGGAATAAGTACTATCATAAATCATTTTAACATATGAAATTGACAAATTTTCTTAATGTAAAAAAATGTAATTGAAAACTTCGTTGAAAACCCAATTAAAAATGCATTAAAGTTGGTGTTACTAATGGGCATTTAAATACTGTGAAAAAATGATCTTGGAAACACAATTAATTTAAAACTCATTGCACCTATAATACTGTGCTGCACGGCTTAAATTCATTTAAAAAAGCACTACGTGATAGGAAGATAGTTTATATAAATGAACAATCGTCGTTGACATGAAAAATACAGTATCTCTCAGACGTAAACACGTTTTCTGCTGTGTGTAAAAGCACAGTACAATGCTGCGTAGCTGATTTACTGAATGCATCACATGATCGTAAAACGAACAAATGACATACATCTCCGAAAACAGCTACACCAGCCGATAGATGATGCTGTGTTTAAAAAATGATCCGGCTCTGAATTTTGATTTGATGAATGAAACACGTGGCCGTAAAATGAACCACTCAGAATCGTCGCTTTGGAAACTACGGTTATTGCCAAACGGCGAGCTAGAAATTCAGCCTTATTTTATCGCCACGTAAGAGAAATATATATATACTTAAAATTTACATGATTGTCGCAGAGGCCACTTTTACAGTCTTATCGATCATAATCCTTTCACAATTTCAGACCGCTTTAGCAACATTCATGAAATCGATTCTGTCTCAGAATTGAGATTAAAGAGGCAGGGAAAAAATCACAATGTTTTGGTAACTATCTTCTCGCCTGCCAGGGGGCGATTTTTATTGGTGTTCATTCTTTCTTTTTTTTTTTTTATCGTGTTCCATCGCATCGATAAATTTATTATTTTGAGGTTCTCTGCCTGACGTGAAATGAGCGACACGTGTATTTACAGTAAGGGATCGCCCATTAATTACATCACGCAAAATTCAAGGGTTTTCTTACCCCAATTGTCACACTCGAGGGATTTTTTCCTTTCCCCCCACTGTTAAGACGTCACATTTTTTAACTATTAATTAAGAACTAATTTTATTCAAAAAGAAGTTATATACGACATGCTACCTACTTGCATAAATATTATAAAACCATGAAGAACTTGAGTGTTTATAATTTCAGAGTTGTTGCAATACAAAGAAAAATGACGCATCTACCTAAATAAAATATTTACATTTGTTACAATAAAATATGAACATTTGTTATACTGATTTCAAATACTGCCTACCTAATGATTTTCATATTTTAGATGTGACATCGCAATGTGTTAAGCCATGCCCTCCCCCTTTCACAATGTGTCACATTTTGCGGGTCACTTTTCTCCATCTCGAAGTGTGACGTAATTGATAGATGAGACACCGCCCCCTGAATACTAGGCCTACGCGCTGAAACAAAAATGGCGGGTTTCGTAGGCAGATTTTTTTAAGCATTTGTACGCTCCCCTGAATTTACACTAATAATTTCTAAAAAAAAAAAATGTTGCTTATTCAATTTCAGAAAAATAAGATGAAGAAAACTTTAAAAAATTATTGGTATTTAAACTGAAGGGACCTTACTAATGCCGATAAAATTTTTCCTACGACAGCCGCCATTTTTGTGTCAGCGCGTAGGCCTAATATTCAGGTGGCGGTGGATAAGCTCTAATTGTAAATATTGTAACTTGTGTACTTGTAAATATCGTTTAATTTGAACATTTTATTGTAACTATTTATAGATTTTCAATAAACAATATACTTGTAGTTTCCCCCCCCCCCGGACTTGCATGCTCTACGATCTCGCTACCAAGTTGCAATATAGCTGTCCAGTCAAGGGCGAAGTCGGAAGGGAGGACATAGGAAGCTGGAGCTCAGCCCCGAAATAAGTTTTTTTAGTTTAATCATGGACACATTGTGCTCATTTCCACAGAAAAATATAAAATCATAAATGCTCAGCCTCCCCTCGCCCGAAATGAAATCCTGCCTTTGCTACTGTACTCAGTTATCCAATGAAATAAGTGGATGAAAGGAATTGCTACTAACTAAAAGATCGAAAGTCATATATTTTCATTCATGAAATTGAGACAAAAGATGTTATGGAGATAAAAAATACTTTGATGACGTAAAAAAAAAAAAAAAAACAGCAACAAACAAAGAAAAAAAAACGTAGTTTTCACTGACCTTTCTTAAGAATGTACTGAAAATAAGAACCTATATACATATGATGTTTCGGATATACATATGATGTTTCGACTTCTATTTACCATTTACAAATACAGTGATCCCTCGGCTATCGAATGTTTCGGCCAAAGATCATTGATTCCCTGTTTTCTAAATCGGCTAACGAACCTGGATTCGGCTTACAAACGTAATGTTGGATACGTACTCTAACAAAACGCAGCATCGTTGCCTTTTAATTGTACGAGAAAACAGTTTTGATTAAACAATATTCCGGCTAACGAACGCAATTTCGGAACAAATTATGTTCATTTAGCGAGGTATCACTGTACTAATTTTTTAAAAAAACTGAAACGAAAATAAGTAAGGCTTTTGTTTTAAAATATTTACATTGAAATAATTTAATTTTTCACCATCCTATATCTTTAAATTGAGAATTTGAGAATTTCTGTCGAAAAGAAATCTAACAATCTGAGTCTACTTTAGCAAAATTCATGAAATCAATTCCGTCTAAGAGATGAGATTAAAGAGACAGGGAAAAAATCACAATGTTTGGGTAACTATCTTCTCGCCTGCCATGAGGGGGCGCTTTTTATTGATTTTGATTTTTTTTTTTTTTTTTTTTTTTTTTTTTAATCGTGTGTCATCGCATCGATAAATTTTTTGCTTTGAGGTTCTCTGCCTGAAGTGAAATGAGCGGATGAAATAAATTGTTACTGGTTTCCAGATCGAAAGTCGCAGTTAATGTTTTGAAAGTTATGTTAGGAAATTTAAAAATAATCTTCCTACTCACATGAGTTCTAGACAGAATGTGCCAAATTGGATGCGTCGTTAAAAACGCATTTTCGTGATAAATTGCGTGGCAATCTTTCCCAGACAATACTATTTTCTATTGAAAATAATAACTTATCAGCGTCAAAATACTTTTTTTTTCCACGGGTACTCCAGTTGTATAAAATGTATAGAAATATAGGGATTCACACAGCGATGCTTACAATTACATAATAACTGATCAACCGTGTACCATGATTTATTAGTATCGTTTTATAATACATATCTTAAACATTTGGATTAAAAATATATTTCTTGAATCTAATTAGCACAGAGTGTTAATGAAAAACAACTTACAGTTTAAAGGTAATAGAAAAATAAATACTTACTTATTTTTTTATTTTTATATATCTTAAATGATAAGTGTGTTTTGTTTTTATTAATTGTCCGCTTTTCGAAACTGTATCTTTTTTTTTTATTCGTTCGCTCAATATTCTTTTTATTCTGTTTTAAGTATTTGTGAAATTTTTGTTATCTGATCTTTAACTTTTCTATTTTATTCTAAACGTCTGTACCATACATTCTGTCTAAAGCGGAAGCGATCGGGACGTGGAAAATTGTTCGTCTTAGGCAGTATTCCATTTTAGACAGAGTTTATTGTGTCGAAAATCGTTCCGTGAGACTTTAAAATCTTTCCACGTTAGACATATTTCCGTTTTACACATAGACTTAAACAGAGTTTACTATATTTTGATTCTTTTCGTATTTCTGGCATGCATTCTTCGAAGTTTCTCGAATAAAATGCGGAGTGTCTCTTTTAACAAATCCTAATTGGCTAACAATGATACCATCACTTTAGCCTGTTCAATAATTTTTCAGTATTACGCAATCTTTTCTTATACCGCTTATTCTCAACTCTAATCCAGGCAGACACGAACTGCTTACAATTTTTTTAGCTCAAAATTCAATAAGGAATACTTTGTAAATAGCGATCTAGATAAATAAAACGCTGAACTGATACAATCTGTACAACGATCTGTAGAGCTGTTCACCTTCAACTGCGACTAGCTTCATTATATTAAAAAGTTCTCGTATTACCATAAAATTGTGAATTATATGATTTGAAACAGGTTTTATTTCTACATGTCTGTCTGTTGTTATTTATTTATTTATTTATTCAAATTGTAGAGAGAAGAGTACCAAGCCGGAGTGCTCTCCCTCCTGCCGGTGGTTACGATAAAAATTGAGGGAATGTACAGAGTGGCCGTAATTAAAGAGACAGTACTCAGACTGCTCTGTAGCGCGGTCTGATTACGAGAATTAAGCCAAATTTTGTATTATGATTAAACAAGACGAAGGATTCCGCGATGAAAAATAGTTCCAAAAGTCACCGCTAGGTGGAAATGTGGCGCTGTGTAGCAGATAAGATAGTTTAATTGCCAAATTGAGATTGATTTAAATCGTTAAATGTGCTGAATAAAAGTTAGTTTTATTTCAGTATTGATTCTGCATTTTTTAAACTCTTTTTCTCTATTACACAGCGCCACATTTCCCCTAACGGGGACTTTTGGAACTTATTTTTTTCACAGAATCCTTCGTCCCTTGTCTTGTTTAATTATAATACAAAATTTGGCTCATTCAATTCCAATTTGTTGTTAATAGTTCAGTTGGTGCTAATAAACAGCAAAACACTAAGAATTATGCTGTTAAATTTCGGTCATCTTGAATTTCCTTGAACTTTTATCATATTATTGGGTTATTCGGAAAGTTCTTTTCATTTGGGAAAGTTTGTTTGTACCGGACAGTTATATCATTTAATTATTAGACATTAATTCCGATATCTAATGTCTAATAACTGACGGGCAGAATTGTCCTGTACGGGTTGGTTTTCTAAACGAAAGGAACTTTCCGAACACAACCCAATATTATTCAATAACCAGTATAAATGTGGCCCAAATAATATATGTCTTAAGGCAAAAGCCTGTAATTTTTTTTTCCAAATTTACAATTAAACAAATATATATTATATTTCTTTTAAAAAGATTAAAAATTGCAATAGGATTGCTTTAAATTTTTTCTTCGTTTTTGCTGTTAAATTTTTTGCTGACATTGAAATTTTAAAGTTCATGTCAAAATGTAGAAAAGGGAAAAAAGAAAGCTCTTTAAAAGGCTAATTTAAAGAATGAAAATATTGCGCTAATGTTTTAAACATTACTCTATTGCGCTGCTGAAAATAATGTGTTTTCCCATATTAAAGTTCTCTGAACATAAAATGATGCACCTTGAGATGAGGCAGGAATTCGTGCTTTGCGAAACTTAACTTCAGTAAGCCATTCCCAGCTGTTTGAAAACTAAAAATAGAACCTAAACACAAGGTTTAGGAACATTCACTGATAGGCCGTTAGCTCCTCCGTTATCATACGACTTTTCAAAGAACAAATCCTTTAAAAAAAAAAATATATATATAGGTATATATAGATTGCTAGATTCTATAAAGTTTATAAACCTATCAATGCAAGGAGAAAAAAATAGAAGTACTTTTACCATTTCAACAGGCGCATGTCACATTTTTTTTTAAAAGGCATTTTATAATAATAAGAGACAAGTTAGATGAACATTTATACATACCAGTAATAAAAAATTAAATTCTTGTGTGAAACTAAAGTGTAAAAAATGTAATATAATTTAAAGATTATCGAATTTTTTCAGCACCAGCACAATGAAAGCGTTAGACATTAACCGTTAAATTTGTGGTAGCTAGTAAAATTTTTGACGGCGCGAACTTCAATTTTTTTTTTCAAACTTACAAAGCACAACGTTGCTGCAACGATATTAAAAAAATGAAATAGAAATCGAAACATAGGAAAAATCTTGGTACTTTGTGAAATATAAATGCAGTAAGTCGTTTTCAGCTGTTGAAAAGTTAAAAATAGAACAAAGCTTCAGAATGTTCAATGATAAGCACTTTGCTTTCTTATCATATAACTTTTCAAAGAACAAATATAGAAAAAAAAAATTATTGCAACATTCTAAGGTAGTGATTTTTAACGATGACACAATTAAATCATGAATACCAATATAACACCCAGGATTACGCTTTGGAAGGATCTAGATTTTTAGTTGTCGGTATGAACTAGGTTCGGGTCATTTTTCTTTCATTAAACTCGGGCTTGAACTTTCTGAGCTGCTCTGTCAGGCTGGTATTTTTTTTTTTTCTATTGTTGTTGTTTTCTAATAGTGATATCGTATATTTGTTAACGAAATCTATAGAAATTTATTTTGATTTAATATATAAAAGACAAATAT
The DNA here is from genome assembly GCA_963931845.1 of Maratus michaelseni. Lineage (NCBI taxonomy): Eukaryota > Metazoa > Arthropoda > Arachnida > Araneae > Salticidae > Maratus > Maratus michaelseni. Next base: position 63,576,173 of record OZ007589.1, read on the forward strand.
TTTTAAAAGGCTACATTTATTTATTCAGCTCTGTAAAGAGCTTCAAAATTATAATTATTTTAATAACATAATGATATAGCTTTAATGAATAGAATAAATAAATGTAGCTTTTTAAAAATATTTGTTTTTTATATATTAAACCAAAATAAATTTCTATAGATTCCGTTGAAAAAATTCGATAATCTTTGAACTATATTGCATCTTCTGCACTTTAGTTTCACACAAGAATTTAATTTTTTTCTTTTTTGTTTCTAAATTATATTAAATTTTTTACTAAGGCTTCATTTGAATGTGTCTGTGAGTTACATAATATGGTAATTCCGTATACTAGCGAACACGTAATCAAGAAAAGGATTTTAAAATGTTTGTATAAATATTCTTTTTAAAATAATATTTAAGTTGTAGATAATGTTGCTTAAAAATAGGATTTTTTTTTTATTATTTAAGAAAAGTCAGAACGGGTCAAGACTGATTTTATTGACTTTTGCTCGGTACAAAGTTTTAGCTTTTACACTGAGCTGACCAGGCAAAAATAACTGTCCTCTGGGCCGATAAATTTAGGCCCGTGTAAACCAGTACATTTACATGGCAGTCGAGAGCAGACAATCAGCCGATACTTGATTAAATTAGGCAAAATCAAGCTTTCTAGTCTTTTCTTTTGTATTTTCTACACTGCAAAAAATAATTGTTGATTTTGCAGTATAAAACTGGCAGCTGGGTGCCAGTTTTATACTGTAAAATCAACAATTATTTTTTGCAGTGTAGGCTCTAACTTTCGTAAAAATTGGTCTAGTAATAATTACAGGGTACGTCATATTCACATATAAATATTTAAATTGCAAAATAATCTATACAAAATGTATAACTTTTCCTCCTACCGCAGATGTTCAAAATTATTACAGTTCTGGTCAATACACTGCTGATAACGATGGCCTATTGATTCACAAACTTCAACAAACATTTCATTTGGCGTTGTCTCGCATTCTTGTTCAATTACGGTTCAGGAACGTTGTCTGTGAACATTTGTTTCAAACTTATCTTTTATCAGATGCATCCATAAGTCGCATACGTGGATCTGCCGGAAACTCCTTCCGCTATTTATTGTTTTTGTACTTCTGCTACATTTTCATACTTCCAATAGTATTTTAAAATAAATTTTCTTTTTCAAAAGTTAATCTTGGTTCATTCCTTATTTACAATTAATTACACCTTGGAAAGAAAGAAAAAATTGAAAGTTATGACCCATTAAACTGTGTGTATGTGCACATTTTTCTGACGCACCCTGTATATATATACATACGAAGTTTTAATTTTAACATAACGAAATATGTAATTTCATTTTGGTACATTTCTTTCGCTACTTTAGAAAAACAAATGCACTTTAATTATTAGCAAGTTTTATTACTATCAGCTCTGGTTGAAGCTAAGACCGGAATATGAAATTTATGAAACTTAACTTATATGAAACTTATGTGAATGAAACTTATTTGAAAAGAAATTAAAGTAAGAAAATATTCTTTGTTTAAAAAAAATTAGTTACTCAAATTTACAATAACGTATTTTTTTCTTTAGATTTCAAAATTTCAGTTTCGAATGTTACATTTCTCATAATATTTTTATTGATTAAATTAAACAGGCTAGCACTTATCTATTTGTGTACCTTTATTACTTTCACGATTTATCAAAATTCTGTCTTCAAAACAGTAGTTGTCGAAAAAAACAAACAAGCGACAATTACGGCCATTTTCTATTAATAATTAGCTTATATTTTGAAAAAAAAAAATTATCAACATGATGTCTGTAAACTACTTTCCGGATGCATTAAAAATTTCATTAAACGTCGAGTAATTGATTTATTAATAAGTAAAGTTCATGTCATTTTTTTTTTCATAAAAGTTTCTTCTTTCTCATTTTCCTTAATAACATCAATTTGTCCTCTTTTTCTTCTTTTTTTAAGAGATTATAATAAGATATATTTTTCTTTGAAAACAATATATTGTTTTTTCTCTGCTTCAATTAGTGAATACCATTACATGTGAAATATATATGACTATTTATAACTTATAAGGATAGTTTTATAAAAAGAAACGGTGAGAAAATATCTTATCTTTCAAATAAACTGTCTGCTCAATTTTTATAACAGAAAATTTTCTTTAACTTTCAAGATTTAAATTTTTTGAATGTATATTTTTTATAAGATTTATATTAACTAAATTTTCATAGGCTGGCATCTATCGATTTGTAACAAATATCGATAGGGAAAATAATTTTTAATCCGTTTTCTTTCATAATCTTCATCATCATTATTATTATTGCTTCTCTTTATTATTTTATAAATAAAAGAAACGATTTTAAAAGACGTGAATATTCTTTTGTTTGTTTTAGAAAAAATAAAATTTGTTTGATATTTTTGGGGTACTTGTCACTTAATTTTTCAGTATACTTTTAAGTTAATATTGTTTTTCTGCTCAATAAAATTTAAATAATAACTAACTTTTTTCTAGAATAGTGTATTATTAAATTTATTTTTGATTGTAATTAATATTAATAAATTTTTTGTAATTCTTATCAATAATTTTATATGGTAATATTATTATTATATTAACATTTATTCATAGTGCCAATTTCCATTACGCCTGATGTTGAATCAGTTTTGTGAAGTACTTCACCAATATTACGGTATTAAATTTTGGTAATAAATAACCAATAATGTCAATTTTAAAAAATGTTACTGTGCATTTATTATTTTCAATCCATTTACTGTCAGATATGCATAAAGTCGTAACTATCTCCCATTATTAGCTTCGCGATTTATTTAAGCTCTGTCTCCATAAAAGTAATTGCCAAAAAAAATAAACAAGCGAAAAATGCGGCCATTTTCAGCTGATGATTAGTTTATATTTTGGAAAAAAAAAATGGACTGACAGAAATTAAAGCAACATAATACCTGTAAACTACTTCCCGAATGCATTAAAAATTTAATTAAACCCCAAGTAATTGACTTACTAAGCAGAGTTCACGTCATTTGTTTATGACTTCATAAAATTTCCTTCTTTTCCATTTTCTTTAATGACATCAATTTCTCTCTTTTTTTTTTTTATAGAAAAATTAATGAGATGATTTTTATTTTCTTTGAAAACTATATTTTTTTTTCTTTCCTTTAATTAGTGAGTTTCATTAGAAATCTTTAAAAAAAGTACAGGTATATGGCTATTTTTAACTTGTAATGAAACTTATATGAAAAGAAACGGTAAGAAAATATTCTTTGTTTAAAAAATTAATTACTCAAATTTACAATAACGTAATTTTTTCTTCAGATTTCAAAATTTCTAATTTCTAATGTTACATTTCTTATAATATTTTTATTGATTAAATTCTGCAGACTGGCAGCTATCTATTTGTGACAAATACTCATGGTAAAAATAATTTTTAATTCTTTTTCTTTTATTATTATTTTTTTAATTATTGTTTTTTCTTTTTTGCTTATTTTGTTGATAAATCCAGAAAAGATTCTAAGTTAACGTTGATATTTCTTTCGTTTGATTTTGAAAAATTCGAATTTGTTTGATGTTTTTTGTGCACTTATTTTTTTTCTGCCCAATAAAATTGAAAATAATATTTGACTCTTTTCCAGAATAATTTATCCGTAAATTTATTTTTAAATGTGATTTAAATGCAATTAGTATCAATAATATAATCTGTTAATAATATTAATTTATTATATTACTATTTATTCATACTGATAATTTCAAACTGATTATCGTCCGATATTCGATCAGTTTTGTGCAATATTTTAACAATATAAAAATGTTAAGCTTTAGTAATAAATAATCAATAATGTAAATTTTAAAAATGTAACTGTGCATTTATTATTTTGAACCAATTTGCTGTGAAAGTGTATAAAGTAGTAACCATCTTTCTTGAATAAAGTAGTAACCATCTTTCTTGATTAGCTTCGCGATTTATTAAAATTTTGTCCTCAAAAAGGTAATTGCCGAAAAAATAAACAAGCGAAAACTGTTCCATGTTTTGTTGATGATTAATTTATATTTTAGGGGGGGGGGGGGATTGATAGGAATTAAAACTACGTAATACCCATATAATAAATTATAAGATAAAGCCAGGAGAGATAGCGCGGTCGGAGAGATTGCGCACCTACAGTTTCGGGGGGAAGGAGTAGAGTGAGAGCGCAGTGACTCCAGGTAGTTGTACAACAACAGTAGTGGAGTGTCTACTTGAAAGTACACGTTGATTGCTTTGAGCGTTTAAGATAAAGTATTGCTATTTTGTTTTGTTTTCTCAAAGTAAGTGCTTGAATTTTCATAGCTTTTCATCAGAATTTCTATACAATGTCAATAGTACAAAATACTTTAAACTTAAACGATTTCTCATAAGCTACTAATCTAGACTAACAATATGAACATCGACGGTTCGTTTTAGTAGCGGCCATGTTTAAATAAAAGGCCGCGCAATCATTCCTTACCGAAATTGGAGAGTTTGCGCATCTGCTACTTAAGAGAGATGGCACAGTGTTTCCATTAGTTTCCATGCTAGGAGAGATTACGCAGCTTATTGGTAAATTTGTATAAAAAAATGAAAAATGAAAATGGACTAATTTTAAGTTAAAATGTGTTATTAAGTTACATAATTTTATTTTGTAATCTTATCTGGACTTGCTTTTTCTGATTCTTTATTTTCTTTCTTTAATTAAAATTTTTTAATCGTTTTTAAAATTATTTCCTTTTTCTGATTCTTTAAGCATTAGGTTGAAATATTCACTCCCAATACAATACAATTTGTTCACAAAAACCTTACAGCAATGTTATTTAAGTGTAATTATTATTGTTAACAATTTAATTGTAGTTATTATTAGTAACAATCTCTCCTACCCATGTGCGCAATCACACCAACCCTGTAAGGAGAGATTGCGCAAAATAACTTTCTTGGTTTTATTACAACTGTTCTATTAAATTGCAACATAAAAAACAAAATAGCAATGGAAATGCATAAAAAACAAATGAAGTAAAAATTATTCATGGATAGTTTAGCAAAAAAATTATATTTAGATTTTTTATTGCTATTCTTTTGAATTGTGCGCAGTCTATCCTAGCTTTACCTTAACACCTTGTAATAATATATTTCTTTTAAATGCTAAAAGGTGTAAATTAACAACATAACATTAATTAAAATAACTTTTATTAGGTTGTTTGACATGTTTCGACTCACTCCGAGGCATTTTCAAAAACAAATGAGAATATTCCAGAATTGCACGGGCTTTGAAGTTATTATTTTCATGTACTTTTTAAAAAATTACACACGTTATTTTTTATTTTTACTTGGTTGTTTATTTTCATATCTGGGACCGTGGAGTAACTCGAGCCTCAGTTTCGGTAAATTAAAAGATGCCGCATCGTTACATATTGTATTTTTGCGTGTTATTATCGCTATGTGTTATTATCTGCGTGTTATTATCTCTCTTATTATGGATGGATAGTATAGACTGGAGGGAAATATTATTTTACTTTCATTGAAATTCATTTGGATGGTTTCTTCTTGATATAATCTTGTCAGGGCTGTAGTTTTTCTATTATACTTAATATCAGCCATATGCTCTTTTTTTCTGTAATTAAATTTCCCGCTGGTCATGCCTATTTAGTAATTCTTGGATCCGTCTTCTTTAATAAAAGGTATTTCATATACTCCTGAATAATTCTCAAAATTAATTGGGTCAATTTTACTGCAAATGATATTCGTTAATTTCTGAGGGGGTTTGGCTATTAAGCAGATATTGAAACGTTTAAGGCTGTATTTTAATGTTTCAAAAAAGCTTGGATAATATTGAAGAGTATAAAGTCGAAACCTGTAAAACAACCTAATAAAAGTTATTTTAATTTGTATTATGTTGTTAATTTACACCTTTTAGCATTTAAAATAAATAAATATACGTAATACCTCTAAACTACTTCCCGGATGCATTAAAAATTTAATTAAATTTCAAATAATTGACTGAGTAAGCCGAGTTCACGCCATTTTGTTTATGACATGGTAAAATTTTCCTTCTTTTCCATGCCCCACCAGTGGCTGAGAGGTTGTGCTCTCGAAGCTGGTAGACGGGAGGTGCTGGGTTCGTTCCCAATCGCGCCCGTCGGCCTAATCGTTCGGAGTTTTCGTGGTTTTCTTCGAGCCGTGGATTTATCCATGCGTAAATACGGGTTAGGTTCCCTTAGAAAGACCCCCACGAAGGGCACTCCTCCCGGGCCTATATCCCTAATGTAGATAATTGGCCGTCAATAATCAACTCAACTCAACCCTTCTTTTCCATTTTCTTTAATGGCATGAAATCGTCCCCTCTCTTTGTTTTCTCTTTTTTCTAAGAAAAAAGTAATGAAATGCATTTTTTTTTTTTTTTTTTTTTTTGCTTTGAGGACAATGTATGTTTTTTCTTACCTTTAATTAGTGAGCTGCATTACAGGTAGTAAATAGCAGGCATGTGGTAGTTTTTAACTTGTAATGAAATTTATGTAAAAAGAAACAGTAAGAAAATATCTTATCTTCTTTCAAAGGCAAGAGTTCTCATAGTTTATAATAACAGAATTTTTTCTTTAATTTTCAAGGTTTAAATTTTGTAGATTTCATAATATTTTTATTAGCTAGATTTTATAGACTGGCACCTGTCGATTTATGACAAATACTACTGGTGAAAATAATTATTCACTTATTTTCTTTCATTAATTTTTCACTTCCTTTTGATTTTTTGATAAAACTATTGATTTATATTTGATTTCTCTTAGTGGGTTTAAAGATGACTTGAATATTTTTTCCCTTACTTGTTTTCAAAGGATTTTTTTTTTTTTTTTTTTTTTTTTGCTTTGAGGACAATGTTACATTACAAGTAGAAAAGAGCAGGCATGTGGCAATTTTTAACTTGTAAGGAAATTTGTATGAAAAGAAACAGTAAGCAAATATCTTGTTTTTTTTAAAAAACAGGGATCTTAAAATTTATAATGACAGAGAATTTACTTTAACTTTCAAGGTTTAAATTTTGTAGATTTCATGATATTTTAATTAACTAAATTTTATAGACTGGCACCTTTCGATTTGTGACAAATACTGATGGTGAAAATAATTATTAACTCTTTCATCAATTTTTCTTTTCTTTTTTAAGTATAAAATAATGCGTGTTTTAAAATGATTTGAATATTTCTTTTATTTGTCTTAGAAGGATTTTTTGTGTAGAGTATGTGTGTCTGTGTATTTCAAATACTTGCCATTTACTTTTATACTATATACTTTGATTATATTTCCTGTACAGTAAAAGTAATAAATAAAATTTATGGATTTTTTAAAAGTATAATAGCTTATTGTATAATATATTAATAATAGCAATCAAAAACATCGGTAGTAAGTTTGGTTAGTTATCAACCAAAGATGTAATTATTGTCAATAACATTATGTGTTAATAGCATTAATTCTCTATATAATTAATAATTTGAAATGCTATTTACAAACAAATTTTAGACAAATAATAGATCAATTCTTTTTACACTATTTCATCGAATTTAAACCACTTTCATTTTGGATCAATTTTGTGCAATATTTATTATGATATTAGTATTGTTAGCAATAATATTGTCTGGTAATAGAATTATTGGTACTTTTATGTTAGCCGGGCGTCAGTGATATATATATATATATATATATATATATATATATATATAACCATTAAATAACAACACAGACATGTATATACACACATATAGTATTTCAATCCATGATCTTTTCTAATGTCATTTTTTAATTAATAATTCTTCGAACTACCTGTTATTTCAGACATTATTTTAATCTTTAAAACATATAGACAGGCACTGTACATTCTTAAAAACATTTTTAAAAACACATAAAACCAGTTCACACGCTAAAAGTTTCATAAAAGTAGAATATTTTTGCCTGTTGGCCCAGGCATCTTCAATACTGATGTTTCGTCCTTCTGCTCTGTCAGTCCGATTTTTTTTAAACTCCCCTTCTGTCCCTTCGTAACAGCATCTGGCGCCATCTGGTGTCAATTTTGGCGTGAGCCAAAATTGGCGTAGCGTGATCATAGAGCCTTTAAAGTATGTTCAACAGAAGACCCCTTTGACACAGAAATAAATAAAATTAAAACAATAGCTATATAAGGATGTAGGATATGCCACAAAAACTATACAGAAGTTAATCGAAAAAGCGGCATCGAGATATGATAGAATACAACCAGCTCAAAAAGAAATAAAATTTACGAACTTAATTCCGTTTATAAAAGGCATTTCCCTAAAATTAAAAAGAGAATTTAAAAAAACTTTGAATAAATACTCCTATCACTCCAGATGCATCCATTTTCAAATTAATCAGATCGGATACGGAAAAGCTTAATTATCAACAGACATCAGGGATATACAAAATTAATTTCAAAGATAACGAAGGAAAAGATAATTCATATATAGGCATGACAAAAAGAAAAATCCAGGCGAGAATGAAAGAGCACAGAAGAGACATAAATTTAGGTAAATCAACCACTGCAATAGCCCTATTAAACAAAACATCCCCAATTAAAATAGACTTTAAAAATGTTAAAAAATTAGCTAATTACAATAATCTAAACTACGCATTACAGACAGAGGCAATAGAGATATACACATCAGATACAAAAACTTGCAACGACGTAGCTCACGCCAAAATTGACACCAGATGGCGCCAGATGCTGTTAGGAAGGGACAGAAGGGGAGTTTCAGCCAAAATCGGACTGAAAGAGCAGAAGGACGAAACATCAGTATTGAAGATGCCTGGGCAACAGGCGAAAATATTCTATTTTTATGAAACTTTTAGCGTGTGGACTGGTTTTATGTGTTTTTAAAAATGTTTTTAAGAATGTACAGTGCCTGTCTATATGTTTTAAAGATTAAAATAATGTCTGAAATAACAGGTAGTTCGAAGAATTATTAATTACACACACACACACACACACACATATATATAATATATATATATATATATATCAAGAATATGCGTGCTATTCTTACACAAAAGTACAAAAATATTGAACAAGACCTACATAGTTATTTGCTACAGTGGCGTATCATTTTGAGCATTTTCTGTTTCTTGGGGAAACGCAAATATTATTTTATTATTAAATTTATTATTAGCTCCCTAATTGTCCTCGGGACTAAATCTTCACTGAAAAACGTGAAGTCAAACATGTTCTTTACATCCTCAAAGTTCAAGGGCATTTCAGGCATCCTCACGATTTTCAGTAGACATTCGACAAAACGTCTGAAATCGGTCGCTGCCACTTAAATTCTGGACATCAGTGTATTATTCTTATGAAGTTGTTCTGACGAATCCATAAGATATTCATAGTTTTTCATGTTTGAATTTTCATTTTATTGTGTTTAGTTTTTTTAAGTATCCCTTCGTTTGATTTTTATACTACCTCTTCCTTTGATTTACACACATGTGATTTCATTTTAAGTAATTCATTGTAAAATTTATTCGAATTCGATTAAAAGCCGATGGAACTTCGAATAAGTTTTTCTTGGATTTAAAATTTCACTTGCAATCAATAATTTAAAATTCGTTTTTGAAACCATTTTTTCTCCAAGTCTTTCCAAATATCTCATGAATATTAATGGCCTTATTTGTGACGAATTATGCACTCTTTTTAAAAAACAAGAAATAGTTTCCCGAATTTTAAATTATCGAATGAATAATGTGCGGATAAAATCATAAAAACAGGCATATTTTTGATAAAATATGATAACCAGTTTAACGGTGCTTGATTATGTATAACACTGAATGCACAAACATGTATTTGCATAATCGCATTAAATTCGTTAAAATAATTAATAAATCTTTGACACATAAAATAATGTTATGTTACATATTTTATGTTGTGACCTATGATTCCTCTTTTTTCATTTTATAATTTTATTTTTTTTATGTTTGATATTTGTAGTGTCTTTACCTTTGGTTTTTATACTGTCTCTTCTTTTTATTTTCACCCATGTGATTTCCTTATATATATGTATATATTATTTGACAATACGTTTCTCCTCTGAAATAGTTTTCATTGTTATGGTAGACTCTATATCATTGTCGTCCAACTGTGGCTTGAGGGATCTCGATGACACCAGTATTTTCGAATATCTTCGCTTTATTTAATCGCAAAATTTCTGCAGTTAAATAAGGAGAAAACTACTTTCCTTAAATACTGGAGCCATCAAGACGCCGAGGATCACAGTTGGACCACACTGCTCTATATGATCAAAACTACCCGGAAAAAGTATCCGCCAAACTGAAATCACTAAAAATGCCCGAGGGGAGAGGAAATGTTCTTTTTAAAAATTCATGTTAATAAAATACCAATAGTCCCGTTTCATAGTAATAAACTGTCTGCAATGAACATGTTGATCTCACATGTATTCGTGTGGTACGTTGAAATATTTCTGGCACATACATTTGTGTGCCATGGCAGTTAGTGTGTTATTGAATACTACATTTATAAAATGTATTTTATTTTTATGTATTTTAATCAATCAGACATTTGCATCCTTTTCCTAGATACGTAAATTAAGTGTTATATGATTCGCTACTATTGTATCTGTATCATTCACAATAACTACGGGAGTAAAATTATTTTTTTTAGAAGGTTTCTAAAAATACAAGTTTATTTGTATTAAAAATGACGTCATTCAAAGCTCACAAAGGATGTTTATTGAATTTTTAACTTTTTTAAAGAAAATTTTTAAAGAAAAAGTGGAAGTACAACGTGAAACCACTAGCAAGACCAAAAACATTTTTGTAACTTATAAGCTCTGCATTATTAATTATAAAGAAACCGTCATTGTTGAACTTTAGAATTACAAAGACTGAAAACAAATTGTTAAAACTGAGAATGGACTGGGTTTTTTGGGAATAGCTCAAGTTTTTAGGGATTAACCTGGAAAGAACCCAGGTTTTTTGCAACTCCATTCATCTGATAGATTAACATACAAAATAGGACACTATCATAGAGCGTAACGGTAATGCGGTGACGATCGCAGCGCCTGTAGTGACAAGGGGGGAAAACTTCTCATACACGGAATATTTTTGCTTTTGAACGTCTATCTTATTATGATCTTTCTTTTTAACACTTTCCAACTACGTTAGAAAGTGTTAATGAATTCGGTTTGTCTGTCTGTCTGCCGTCTGTCCGTGCTATAACTAACGTAAATATACTCGGATTGCCATACAATTGATATATATTATTAAGGTTTATTATGGCTTGTTCGGTATTGAAAATGAAGTGTGTAGCATTTATAGTTCATTTACAGGGCCACTCACAAATTCCGTTACATTACGGTCTATGCGGAAATATCGTTTGTGGTGTACTTTAATAATGTTACACTATTATATATGTGCCTGAGGTTCACTACAAGAGGCTTTTTATAGAATAACGTGCACAGAAAAAAAAATAAAACCAAATTTGGGTCGAAAAATTCTTAGGTATGTGCCCAAATTGGGTCATGCCTTTTTTGGTTATCACTGTGTATCCATTTTGGGCACTGTTAAATATCCATTTTCTAAAAAAAAAAAAAAAAATAAATAAATAAATTAAGCTGGGTTCCCGGGGCGATCGTCCCTTGTTCATTTAGACTTTACCTTCGTGGAGAAAAGTTCCTATGCTTAACGATTGGATCTCCACGAGAGGTTGATTTCATTTTTTTTTAATTTAGACATCATCTTTTACCATTTTATATTTGTTACAGTATTCTGAATGTACTGGAAAGTGTTTCATGGTTTATGCTTAACGCATTATTTTTTTTTTCAATGTTACATGTTTAGGTTTTCAACTTTGAAGGAAAAGCGAAAGACGGAAGTTTTGAATTTCGATTTGTATTCAGACAGGATTCTGCCTGACATGTTGTAACATGTTCAGACATTCTAAAAAAGTTCTGAAAAGAACTGTTGTTTCAATAATAATAATAAAAGAAAAAAAAGTGAAGTCGTTTAAAAGAAACTTAAGGGGTCTTGAACATTTTAAGGCTTCAAAAAATCGCTTTTTTAATAATAGAAAAACTCAAAAGTATTTAAAGTGGAATGACAAATTCAGCTTGTAGTTAAAACATATAAAATACTTACTAAAAATATATACTTAAAAAGTGCTGAAATGAGACAGACATGTGTACAAGTATGTTATACAGAGGGTGTTCGCACATTTTTTAGACGATTTCGGCGTTGTTTTTTTAACGTTTAAAATATGAATATTGCTTTCTGAAATAATCTATATGATAATCTTGTTTCTTGATTCTAATTCTGCTTAATGCTTTCGATGGTAGAAGGTTTTTTGTAAAATTTACAGGGTTATTGCTTCCCATGCCTCTTTAAAAACTTTCCAGATTCGATCAATCGTGGTGGTTTTGCGCTTTGAAAGAGCTCTTTTCAGCAGACCAAATGCACAATAAACCATAAGAGAAACGTCAGGTGACTTCTTATTAATATGTTAAAAGGCATAAATGCAATACCTGTGTGAGTTTTCAATGTTTTCAACGAATACAGCGGTAGTTTTTGAAGTATGAGCAGTAGCTTTGCTTTGATGCAGTTTCACCCTTTAAAAGTCGTTGAAATAAAGAAAATGGCATTTTTTCTGTAAATATCGGATGTAACACATTCTATTAGTAATATAATAAAATGATTGTAACATTTTTGTCCAATATTCTTATTTTTATTTTCCAATTGTAAGATAAATTTGCGACAGTCATAAATCCTTACCTGAAACTTCGTTTTCAGCCTTGAAATGGGCTCTTTTTTTCCATGTTTTTTTTTCCATCTGGTATCTTTTTACTATGTATACGTAATGATTTTTGGGATAGCACTTTTCAATCAATAGTTATGTTTATTTCGCACTAAAAAGTTTTTATATTATGCGCTTTGCAATCATTTTAGACTGTCGAATTAGCATACTTCTGTTCGGAAAAAAAAAAAAAAACGCATCTTCCCATTCACAGCTTTTTTGCATGCGCAATCTTGAAATAAGAATAAATTTGAAAGTATCAGAAGATAATATAAATTTCACATAATAAGTTGTTGCCAGAATTTTTTCCTCTAAAATAATTTCCTTTTTTAAAATCATTTATTAAATTTGTCTAAAGAATGTGCGAACAGCCTCTGTAATATCTTGTACATATGTCTGTCTCATTTCAGCACCTTTTAAGTATATTTTTGATAAACATTTTACCGATTTTTTGATTTTGATTTATTATTACAAATTAATTCATTCGAAGTATTTTAAAATAAACCACATGCCAAAATTCACCTGATAGAAATGAAGTTATCGCTAAAATAAGATGCATCTTTTGTATGGTAAGTTAAGTTATAACTTCAGCACAGGTTTTTAAAAAAACTATATTTTCAGTCATTGCACGACTGGTATCTTGAGGACGAATGTATGGATTGTCATGAAATTTGAGATATAATAAACATGCGTGTGTTTAAAACGGTCTATTTTTATGTATTCGCAGTGATAAGATTTTTAGTTATGACAAATTTTATTCAAATGTAAAATTTTGAATTTTTTTTAACCCTTTCCGGCGTGGAGTAAGTCTGTTTGTAAAATGATGAAATAATGAATTGACACCAGAATTTAAAAACGAATTCATTAGAAATTGAAAACTTGCTTATTTTCCCGTACTTTAGAAAATGAAATTTTTTATTAAATATTCTTGGTGCCGTTTGTCAGTTTTGGAATTAAAATTAAGTGTCCTTTTTTGTGGACACCGCCCGCTAAAGAGTTAATATATATTTTACATGGTTAATGAGATAATTTCGATTTAAGTGTAGGTGACAGAGTAAAAAAAAAAAAAAAAAGAAAAAGAAAAAGAAAGAAAGTTATTTTAATTTTTAAAAAAAAGAGTTATTTTAATTTCAATAATACACAAATTATGTAAAAGACTAGTCAATTGTTAATGGTAGCATATCAAAAAACACTATCTGTTTAATCAGTAGTCAAAATTTCATGTTTAAACATACATATTTTTTAAGATACACACTAATTTAAACTCTGAAGGTTTTGTTGTTTCTATCGCATTTAAAAGGTATAAAACTCTTTAATCCTTTTTATCCTGACGGTACTTATAAGTACCACTTTAACCCCTTCGCGACGAGCGTCTTTTACAGAATTTTTAATCTGTTACCACCGGTTTTTCAAATGAGAAATTTTCACCTAATTGAATCGCAAAAATGCTACGATTAGATAAGGAAAGCTTTACAATAAAAAATAAATAAATAAATAAATAAAAATTAAAAAAAATAACTGGTGGGAATAATCGAGGATTCTGAGCATCTAAAAAGTAGCTGGAAAATTAATTCAGGATATAAAGGGTTAAACAACGCATTAGTGTTTATTTTGAAGAGAATCGTCTGCCTTAAAAAGAAAAGAATCGATATTAAAAACATAGAGCATAAAGCGATATTATATACATAGGTAAATTTCAGACGCTTATCAGTTTTCACTAGGCCTCCTTGTCAATGGCTTTGCTGTTATTACAGATTTTGTTGTAACTGCCCTATCTTATATGTTAATCTATGATTCATCTCAACAAAATACGTTTTTTTCTGCATTTTTATTAGCTAGAGCTTTCATTAGCCATCCTACCCCTATACCCACGAATTCAGCATTCTATGAATCAAACAAGCGTCTAGTCCCTGCACTTTGGCTACGATTTCAAAAAATGGATCGTGCCAGTTTCAACGAGAACCATATTAATTTTATTTCATTCCGCGGCAGTTTTTTTAAATTCGTAAAAGGATTTTGATTTAAAACATTTAGCGTAATATAACTAAATATTTTCTTTCACAATTTTCATTATTTTTATTTTTTTTTTTTTTTTTTAACATTCTTAAAGAAATTCAATTTCAGACTTTTACTAAAATACATTTTTTTCCCTCCGGATTTTTCAATTTTTAAGGATTTTTAACGATTTTATAGCGTTTTAAAGCGAATTTTTAACATCTAAAAAACAATTTTTAACATAAAAAAAACATCACTGGACACACGAAACTCGCTTTGCAGCAATCTCTAGAATGCACGAAATTCATTCAAGCCGCGGTCAATAACTTGTGTATGTACGCTTTGCGTACATTAACCGAAAAAAAAAACATCACTGGACGCATGAAACTCGCTGTGCAGCATTCTCTAAAATGTACGAAATTCATTTATAACCAAATTTCATATTTATTTCCATTTTGTTTCAAACTTTCTATCGCTTATATGTTGAAAAATGGAAACTTTACATTTTCTTTATTCAAATTATTTTTTATAACTCAAATAAATACTGAAAAATAAAACTTTCCGCCGCTGGGATTCGAACTCAAGACCACAGAACGGAAGAGAAATGACATACCACAGAGACATACATATGACATACATACTTAGTTTGAAATGGCTTAGAACAAAATTTGAAAGTATCAGACAAGCACGCATGCGCGCAGAGTGATCCGTTTTTCGAAATCGTAGCCAAAGTGCAGGGACTAGACGCTATATGAATCAAGAATTCCTTACGAGTGTTCCCTATACCCACGAATTCAGTATTCTATGAACCCCTACCAGTGTACCTGTATCATTCAAAATAACTAAGTTAGTAAAATAATCCTTTAGACGGTTTCTACTAACGATTTATTGGTAGTAAAAACGGTGTCAGTTTACGTTTACGGAAGCGGTTTATTGAATTTTTTTTATCTTTGATAAAAGAAAAAAAAAAAAAAATTACGAATATCACGTAAAAATAGAGCATGAAACTACTAACAAGACCAAAAGTATTCGTTATAAACTTTGCATTTTTAGATATAAAAAAAGTCTTTTTTTTGTTAAATAGGGCATATTTGTCTATAGAATTATAAAAATCAAGAAAAACCCGCTTTAAACCTAGTAATAATCCGGGTTATTTGGAAGTTCTTTGGTTTTCAGGGAATATAACTAGAAATAAACCGGTGTTTTGAGAACTCTGTTCGTCTGAGAATTAAAAAAAAAATCGCCTATTTTTGCTGCATTTTCGTTAACTAGACAGTTTCACCTTGTACCTACACACGAATTAAGCATTCCGTGAATCCAGATTTCCCAACCGGTGTACCTGTACCATCTAAAATAACTACATGAGTAAAGTTATTATTTTTTGGAAGGTTTCTAAAAACCCAAGTTTATTTGTACGAAAAATGACGTCACTCTAAGTACACGGAGGATGAAGAACGAGCCGAGAAATGCTGCCCGAGATGAAAACTATTCCTATGAATATCCCTTCTTTTTCTCTTCCATCTGTCACACCCCCCTGCTCCAAAGTATTTCTCTTCGAGTGGAACCAACCTACCAAGCTCTGGGTGAAATTGTCTGGGAGGGAGCCACTATTGGCGAGTTATCGCTCTAGTATCGGTGTGTTGCGGGGAAAGGAGTTTTAAAGGATTTGACTTACGTAACGTTGTGCGATTAAATTCGTTTTATGATAAGTTGTCGGGGTTTTTCTTATTTGATTTTGTTATATAAAAAGAAAAAATAATAAGATAGCGGCATTTAAATAAACTGTATTCTTTGGAAAAATTCTAAATATAGTTCTTTTAATGCTCGAATATTTGTTTTATATAAAGATGTGTCGCAGAACGTTTTATCTTAAATTGAAATCCTTTTAACTTTTATTTGATTTTTCTTAAAGTCAAAAATATTAAAAGCATTTTGTAGTTCATATGAACTATTTTAGTTTTTTTTTTTTTTTTTTTTTTTTTAGATTGAGTTTTCAATATCGAAATTCCATCTACTAAAAAACACGTAGGGTTTGAAATGTATTTTATTATTAAATTCATTTTATAATAAATTACCGTCACTGAAGTATTTTATTTGATATCACCGGAAAAAATACATAAAGTAAGATGATATGATTTTTTGTAACATTTCAAAAACACTGTATTGTAGATTTTCTTTAGATAAGTTTAAAGACAGCTCTTTCAATAGTTGCATAATTGTTCTATTTAAAGATATTTCGAAGAATATTTTAATTTTAATTTCTTAAATTCAAACAAAGTACTAGCATTTTTAGAAGAATTTTACAATTCAGATAAGATGATTTCATAGTGTGGAACAGTAGCTCAATAGAGAATCAATTGACACCGTTAACTTTAAATTGTACTCTTTGTCTTATTTAAGGACAGAGTTTCAGAGATTTTTAAGGCGAAAAATACTATTAAAATTTAGTGGTGAGAATCGTCCAACTGTTTTATCACTGAATAATGGCATCCTATGAGAACTTAATTCCTATATATGGTGGCACTCAACGTGTTGAAAACACGTACCTCAAATGAAAACGCATTTTGAGCAAATGTTGTTCATAGACAGTACTCAAACCGAATTCTTCTGTATGTCCTAGTAAGTGAACGATAAATGCTATACACACAATATTCTATAGCTAGCATATCTTGTAGTGCATCTCAGTGATGTATATCAATCCTATTTTTTCTGTTTTAATATTTTTTTTTCTAAGCAAATAAAAAACGCAGAACGATAAATGAGATACCATATGAAAGGATTTGAAGCGGCTTCCGGCATAGTACACTCACATTTCGTTAAAACATGTATTTTGATTAAGAATTGCAGTTAATTAAAAATTAAATCGACATTGTTTTTATAAATAAAATGAAAGGTTTTCCTCAAATTCGTGTTGCCACAAAAATAAAATACCGCAACAATGATTATAAAAAAAATGTTCAATAAAGGTAAAGTGGGACATAGTTGCTGCACGGGTTTATTTTATACTTATGATTAAAAAGCAAAATTTAATTTTCTTTATCCCATGTTTTTTTGTTTTTTGTTTTTTTTTTTTTTTTTTCGAAACAGATGATGTCCCCCTCTAATGCAGCTAAAATATCTTTTTTTTTTTTTTTTTTTTTTTTTTTTCGTTTGCGTTTGCGTTTGCTATTTTTCGTCAGTTTTTACTATAACTTTGATGGAATAAATGAGACGATTCGATATTCTGGCTTGACTAATGTTCTTTGCAGATATTTTTAGTTCTTAATTTATTTTAGAAGTTTAAACCTGTATCTAAAAAATATTAGACTGCAGTGCGAAATCTTCGCACTGCTACACTGGTTTAAATATGTTTAAAATAGTGTAACAATGCCGAATTTTCAATACCGAACTAGCCTGAATGACATATATGAATTAATTACATGACAACCTGAGTATAATTTACGCAAGTTAGAGAACGGACGGACAGACAACCCGAATTCACAAACACTTTTCAACTATGTTGGAAAGTGTAAAAAAGCCATTCACATTTTTCTTTTCAACTATTAACCCCAATAGTGTAGTAGAGTATATAGTAAGTCTGGTCTATAGCGTTTCATCTTACCTTCAAAAAGCTCACTTATTAGTTATTAGACCTTATGCACCACGCAGTTAATATTAATGTTAACATTGGTTAGCATTAATATTTACGTATTAATAATTAGCCTATAATAGTAGTCCATTATAACATATATGAGTGCAAAAGTATAAGTGCGGCCCTCGATTTTACTTCTCTTACCAGATTTTGGCTCTTAGAGAAATTTCAGTGAGTACCATTGTACTAAGTTACACTCCTGGTTTGAAATAAATATTGGATTATTAAATTCCTTTTATGATAAGTTGTCTTTTATGAATTCGGTTTGTCTGTTTGTCTGTCTACCGTCTGCCGTCTGTCCGTGCTCTAACTCGCATAAATATAGTCGGATCGCCATGCAATTGATATATGTTAATGAAGTTTACTATGGCATGTTCGGTATTGAAAATGAAGAATATAGCGTTTATACTTCATTTACAGAGACACTCAAAAGAATTCCGTTACATTACGGTCTATGGGAAAAATCACTTGCGGTGTATTTTAATGATGGTACACTTTTTCAAACATATTTAAATTGATATATATCACTCAGGTGCACTGAAAGAGGCTTACTGTAGAATGTGGTGTGCATAGCATTCGTCGTTCATTTACAGGGACACACAAAAGAATTCGGTTACAGTACGGTTAAGAAGAATGATTACTGGAAATGTGTTTTATGTTCTGATACGTGTTTTTAAATGAAACGAAGTTTTTGCTTATTGATTGGTGTGCACAAATTCTGTAGATAATTTACAGGAGAGCCCAAAAGATCTCGAATACATTTCCGTTTATTAACGGAAACTATTGAAAAGGAATTTATAACTGCGCTATGCGTTTCCTAACTGAAGTAAATTATAGCATAATCTGTAGTATATATACAAGTCTATATATCATATACAGGGATACACAAAAGAATTCGGATACTTTTCCGTCGAATAACGGTAATTGCTGGCATTGCGTTTTTAAATGTGTTATAAGCTTTCCAAATTGTTCAGTTAAACATCATATTTCATCTTATTAAACGGGGAAGTTTTTTAAAACATTCTGGAAGGGTTGGAAAGTGTTTCATAATCTATGCTTGACGCTTGATTTTTCGTTCTTGTTTAACTATTTTATTTGACTGTGATGCATTAAAACAAAGAAAATACATTAACATGTGTTTTAACACCATTCTTGTAAAATATATTCTTTAGAAAATAAAATCTGAATATAGTTAGTTTACCGATGGAATAAATATTTATTTAAAGGTGTCTAAAGAAATTTTTTATCTTAGATCGGACAGAACTTTAATTTTTATTTAATTTTCTTAAAGTCATGTTTTATTTGATTTTGTTATATAAAAACAGAGAAAGTAAATTGAGATAATGTTCCATATCACTTCAGTAAAATTTATTTTTTTAGAAAAAAAATCTAAATATAGTCCTTTTAAAACAATGGAATAAATGTTTGTTTAACGATGTCTCGAAGAATGATTTATCTTTAATCGAAAAATTGTATTTAATTTTCTAAAAGTCAAACAAGTTGTTAGCATTTTCAACATTAATTTACAGTTCAGCTAAAATAGTTCCGTTTGTTTCGAGATTTCGGTTGCTACATTAAAATTTTACTTAAATAAATATGCATATGATTTGAAATATTAGATTTGTAAATTCTTCTCTGATAAGTTGTAATTTTTTTTTAAATATTTTATTTTGATTTCGTTAGAAAATAAGTTGGCATACAGTTCGATAGCATTTCAGTAAAATGTATTCTTTAGGGGAGAAAAAAAAATAAAGATATATATATATAATGTATAGTCCATTTGACGACGGGATAGTGGAAGACCTTTAGAAGAAGGATTTATCTTATACCAGAAATTATTTTAATTTTTGTTTAATTTTATAAAAGTCAAACAAGTTGTTATCATTTTAAGCAATATTTTACAGTTCAGGTAAAATAGTTTCACTTGTTTCGATATATAGAAAGCTACATTAATTTTTTTTTTTTTTTTTTTTTTTTTTTTTTTTTTAGAAAAATAAAATTCATTAAATTTGATGATAATGATGATGATAATTTGATGATTTGATAATATGATAAAATGTTAATAAACATTTGTATTTTATTAAAATTTCATCATAAAACATACGACTGATTTGAAATATTGGTTTATTTAATTTGTTTTATGATAAGTTGCCGTTTTTTTAGCTATTTTATTCGATTTTGTAGCATAAAAACAGAGAATATAAGTTGACGAGAGTTTTCATAGAATTTCACTAAAATGTATTAAAAAAAATCCATACCGGCTCGGCCTTCAGGCCACAGGTAGATTTCGAAATTTAGTACTAATTTCACGTGATGCACTGCTCTGGGAAAGTCTATTTTTATTGGGAGAGGGGGGTGGTTTACGCATTACATTTTTTTTTTTTTTCGCTGTAAGAGCCGGTTCTATCAAAAACTTGTCAATATAAAAGTTGTCGACAATATTAAGAAGATTTATAATAAATTTTAGCGGATTTGATATCTTGTGAATTCATGAAGTTGTGAATTTTTTCCTTCTTAACCCATTTTCGGCCAAAGGTGCTTAAACGCACCATTTCAATAAATATGTTTATATTAACACTGTGACGTATGTTTTTCGCTAATTTTATTTTTCTGCTATTTTTAAAGGTTCTGGAGACATCTATAAAAAAGTAAATCAATTGAAGTAATCACTTTCTGTTGAGAAATTTTCAAAATACGCTGGTTTGTTACTTGAAACGGTTATTGACAAATTCGACTGTTTAAAAATGTATAATTATTCCACTTGAGATTAATCGTATGTTTTTATAATGGAGTAAAGTTGCAAGTTCTGTAAATAAAATAAAAATAAAACAAATGCCATAAGAAAACCTAAAATTTTTATTTAAATTTAATGGAAAATTATTAATAATAAATTAATAATGGTAACGTCAAATTAAATAAAATATTATTTTTCATGCACGAAACTTTTTTGATGTCTTAATGAATGTAATTTAAGCAAATTTCTATGCAAATAATACCACATTTTGTAAAATTTCTATGCTTGGCCGAAAATGGGTTAAAACCTTATTTTTCTAAATGGGCCATTTCTAATTATATCAAAAATCTATCATACATAAGTTTTTGGCTCTTTTCCTAGAAGTAATAATAACTTTAAACGTATTCGATATGTATCATAATTAAGATGTTATGGGGATTGTTTTCTATTTCCACAAAACCCTCCCCATTTCCATCCCCTTGATCCGAATTTGTACATTAACGAACTTGACCGAGATTTTCTGCCCCTTGATTTTATGTAATAGTTTGGAAGGGATTTGTGCAGCATTATGAAAGTTATCGTGTCTATAAAAAAGTGATATATATATATATATATATATATATATATATATATATAGAGAGAGAGAGAGAGAGATAGATAGATAGATAGATAGATAGATAGATAAAGTTTAGACTTCTGTGATTGTCCGTCCGTCTGTCACAGCCCTTTTTCTCGTAAACAATGGGACGGACGTAAACAGTGTGACAGTCGGACGGGCAATCACAGAAGTGATTTTATAATGGTTCCGATTTTACTTTTTAAGTACGGAACCCTAAAAAAATGACAAATTATCATCAAACGAATTTAATAATCCAATATTTCAAACTATGCACATATTTAAGTAAATAAAATTTTAATGTAGCAACTGAAATCTGGAAACAAACGAAACTATTTTATCTGAAATGCACTAAAATATTGCTGAAAAAGATAAAAACTGGTTTGACTTTGTGACAATTAAATAAAAAGTATCCGATCTACTTAAAACATTCTTTAAAACATCTTTAAGCAAGATATTTTCCGTTGTTAAAATGACTATGACCTTTTCTTTAGGTAGATTTCGTAAAAAATACTATCTATTATATTCTCCCCTGTGTTAGAATTTCTGAAAACTTTTTGCAGATATACGCCGATCATGACCCCTAGAACCCAAAACTACCACCAGTTCTTTTACTTAAAAAGTTACTTTTACTTTTACTTAAAAAGTAAAAACGGGAACCATTATAAAATCACTTCTGTGATTGCCCGTCTGTCTGTCACAGCCCTTTTTCTCGTAAACAATGGGACGTGGAAAGTTCGATCTTGGGAAAGTTAAAAAGCCTTTTTACCCACATATTTTCAAATTAATATCCATTCACAAATTATTTTAAGAAAAATTTAGCATGGTAATTAAGTTACTAGAAAAAAAAAAGGTTCTTTTTGTATATCGTGTGAAAGATCTCGTAATATCGAACTCAAAATTATATTTGTTTTAATTTTAGATATTATATTTTCAGAGATATTTTCGGAAATGCACTGCAAAAATATGTTACCCCCCCCCCCTCTATTTCTGAATCTACTGAAACTAAAATTATGAAAAAATTAAGGGTACTAAAAGTTTATTTAAACTATATTATTTGATTTTGTTAAAGAAAAAAAAAAGACAATAAGTTAACTTAAAAATCCATAGCATTTCAGTAAAATATTTTCTTAAAAAAATATATATATAATATAGCGCTTTTGGCGATGGAATAAATGTCTGTTTAAAGACATTTAGAAGAACGTCTTATCTTAGATCGGAAATTATTTTAAATTTTATTTAGATCAATTTTTTAATCATTGTTTTATGATCAAATAAATGACTAAAATTTATAAATCAGATAAAAGAAATTGCATTGTTACATGATTTAGCATAAAACATTAAAATGCGATATAGTAAGAAATGCCCGTGTTTCGAAATATTTGGTAATTTATTTTTCGCCTTTCTAAAGAGGTATGTTTAAGAATCAATTTGTTTAATTAATTTATAAATCAATTAATTGTTTAAAATATGTATTGTTTAAATTTCGTTACTTTTAATTATCATTCATTAACTCTTACAAGAATCTTTGTTAAGAATATCTAACGTGTATCGTAAGTCTTAAATTATGCAGCAATAAAATCTTCAGTGACTTTAAGAAACTGATAAATAACAACTGATGCAATATGAAAAGAAACTATAAAATATTTGTATAGAAATATGTTTTGAAATATTTGGCAATTTTTATTTTTCTCCTTTTTAAAGAGGTATTTTTGAGAATCAATTTGTTTACTTAATTTATAAATCAATTACTTATTGAAAATATGTATTGTTTAAATTTCGTTATTTTTAATTATTATTCATTAATTCTTACGCGAATATTTGTTAAGAATAGCTAACTTGTATTGTAAGTCTTAAATTAGGTAGCAATAAAATCTTCAGTGACAGTAAGAAACTGGTAAACAACAAATAGATACAATATCATAAGAAACTATAAAATATTTGTTCAATTAAATTTACATAAAATTTCCGAAAAGTGGTATTTAAACTAATTTAAAACTCCAAAAAGAACAAGAAGGGGAAAATTGAAAGAAAAAAAAAAGAAAAAATATATTTTATATGTAATACATCGCAAAAAAGTTGGCGTTTTAAGTTGCTGTTTTCATTTACAAATATTTTTCATAAAAATATATAAGAACAATAAAGGAATCTGAGACGCTATTGTTTTCAAATATTATTTCTTAAACCAATTTCACTTTTTAGTTTTTCTACAGTGATATTTAATGTTTTTTCTCATTGTTATTTTTTCGATTTTATATTACTCCCTTGAAGGGCGGGGGAATACTATATAACACACTTAATTTTATTCCCCAAATGCCACAATGGCACCAGAATTTTTGCATAATGCGCTGAGAAAAATTACACTTTCAAATCTGAGTAAATCGATGTATTCATTTTGTTATCAAACTTTTTGTTTCAAATATGACGACCCAGTGCTTTAAATTCTGAAATACCAGAAATACTCAGAATATTGAGACATGGACCTGCTCAAAACTGAGCACCTAGAGGTCAGTTCATACTCATTTTTTAAACATGGACATACTCAAAAATGATTATGGTCAGTTCAAACTCATATTTAAACATGGACATACTCAAATATGAGCACATGATGTTTTATTCTTGAGTGTGTGCATGTTTTCAGAAATGAGTATATACATGTTTCAAACTTGAGTAATTTTGATTCGGAGCCATTTTGACTATGGTCAAAAAAGTTTGGACAAAAATACTCATATTTGAGTATTTTTTGCTCAGTTTTGAAAATGTCGTTTTTAGAGTGTGATGTACGCGAAGAAAAGCTTTTAACTCGTTTGCAAATAAATTTTTCCGTAAATCCTGGTGTCATTCAATCATTTTAAGATTTTAGCAAAGGAAGTGTTTTGCCACTGAAAGGGTTAACTATAATGATGTTTCGCATATTAGAGCCCAAATGCAATACAGTTGTAAATAAAAATAATAAATAAAAAATGTAAACAATATTATGTATGAGTAAGGACGGCGTAGCGCATGATTTTTCTTTGGGATTTATTTTTTCGCTCGATTTCTTCTTTCTGTGAACTGTGTAATAGTCCTACGTTATGTACAGTCTGCTTTTCTTAACTATTCTCCGATTTATTATTTGTAGATGATTCAGTAGAAATATGATAGCATATTCTGTCCTAATGTAGGACAGAAATTGTAGTAAAAAAAGTTGTTTTTATCTGATTTTTGAAAATAGCGTGAAATAGCACGCCCATTTCATATAATATAAAATTTTTAATATGTGTTCTCGCATAACTTTGTCAGGGGTGCACTGATTTTTAATAGGTATGGTTTTCAAATAAATTCGTGTAAATTTCAAACGAATATACAATAATGTTCTCTTTGAGTGCCTGTTGATCTGTGTTCAAACTTTCCTAATACTTAAGAGATTATTCCACTATTTCAGTTTGAAATTCCTGTAGATATTTTTTTTCTCTTTCTGAATATAATATAATAGTCGTACAGAAAAAAAAAATGTATTTTTTTTTTTTTTTACAAAATTAATGTCAATTATTTTAAATAATACACTGTTTCTAATAATAAGTTAATATTTTAACAACGCGTCAATGCATTGAATTAGTTATTAAATCAAATTGTTTTCTTACAGTTTTTTTTCTCTTCAGTAGGCAATGATATTTTTATTACTTTTAAAAAATAACTCAATTCAATAATGTCTTTATCAGAACAGTTAAATTTGTCTTTACATTTTCTTCTTTAGATTTTTCTGAAGTTGCACTGAATAAAAATAATAACTTGCAATTAGAATTTAAACGTAGACGACAATAAATTAATATATTACACCGACATTTTAAATATTCTTTAAAAAAAAAGAGGAAACAAACTAAGAATAAAATTTTATCTATAATATTAGTACATATTTTTGTGCATATAAAGTATCATATTTAAAATACTTCACAGAAAGAATTAAAAATTTATAAAAATTTATAATTATAGATGATTGTTTTCAAACAACTCATGTTTTAACTGTTTGTATTTATTTGGAAAACTGGAGTATTTCAATAAAATGGAATCTAAGCGGTTTTCTCTATCATTACGACCTCATTAACTGATACATTTCTGTTTTATGGCGGCAGATTCTAATTAAGGTAGAGAAAAATAAAATTAGAAAACGAACGAAAATGTAACAGGTGTTTTTGATGACGGTATGCTTCAATTACAGCTGCATACGAGAAAATTCTCATTTCTGTTAGCCTTTTACTTGAATATTATCGACTATTTCATTTTAGAGTTTTGATAATTAGATTAATTATTATTACTTCTTTAACAAGTCATTTGTACAGAATAGATTGTTTAAGAAATAATAATTGCAAATTAATATTATTATCAAAATTATATCGTTAAATAATCACTAATATTCAAGAACAGGAAGGCCGGAGAAATTCTTCTTCCACACGTTTATATTTATTTTCTTTTGTTGTCTGTCTGTATGTTTGGGTCAGTCTTACAATCGATTTTTCACTCACTTCCGTCGAATCGATTTTCATCAAATTATGCACACAAGTTCATTGTGGATGACATTGTATATTCATGTATTTTCAGAGCTCTATCTCATCTGAGGCAGGGTGAAAAGCAAAAACATGATTTTTTCATTTATGTTTTTGATTTAAATCGCATGTCGGTTTTCCCAAATTATGCACACAAGTTCATTGTCAATGGCAATACAATATTCACGAATTTTCGGGCCCTATCTCATCGGGGGCAGGGTAAAAGGAAAAAACATTCTTTTACTTTTTTGATAGGGTAAAAAAACGTACTTTTACGTTTTTGATTTAAATCACGTGTCATTTTTCCCAAATTACGCACACAAATTCACTGACGATGACAATGTAATATTCGTGTGATTTCGGGCCCCTCTCATCAGGTACAGGGTACAAAGAAAAAACATTCTTTTACGTTTTAGATTTACATTCCATGTCATTTTGCTCAAATTTTACACACAAGTTCATAGGGCCGTATCTCATCAGATGCAGGATAAAAAGAAAAACCATTATTTAACGTTTTAGATTTAAATCACATGTAATCTTGCCCCAATTTTACACACAAGTTCATTGTTGATCACAATGCAATATTCAAGCATTTTCGGACTCCTATCTCATCGAGACCAGGGTAAAAGAAAAAAAACACTCTTTTATGCTTTTGATTTAAATCACATTCCATTTTGCCCAAATTATGCACACAAGTTCATTGACAATGACAATGTAATATTCGTGTATTTTCGGGCCCCTCTCATCAGGTACAATGTACAAAGAAAAAACATTCTTTTACTTTTTAGATTTACATTCCATGTCATTTTGCTCAAATTTTGCACACAAGTTCATAGGGCCGTATCTCATCGGATGCAGGATAAAAAGAAAAAACATTCTTTAAGGTTTTAGATTTAAATCACATGTCATCTTGCCCATGTTTTACACACAAGTTCATTGTTGGTGACAATGCAATATTCGAGCATTTTCGGACTCCTATCTCATCGGGGCCAGGGTAAAAGGAAAAAAAAAAACACTTTTTTATGTTTTTGATTTAAATCACATGTCATTTTGCCCAAATTATGCACACAAGTTCATTGACGATGACAATGTAAATTTCGTGTATTTTCGGGCCCATCTCTACAAGTACAGGGTACAAAGAAAAAACATTTTTTTTACGTTTTAGATTTACATTCCATGTCATTTTGCTCAAATTTTACACACGAGTTCATGGGTTCGTATCTCATCAGGTGCAGGATAAAAAGAAAGAAACGTTCTTTAACGTTTTAGATTTAAATCACGTGTTATCTTGCCCAAATGTTACACACAAGTTCATTGTTGATGACAATGCAATATTCAAGCATTTTCAGGATCGTATCTCACTAGGGGAGAGTTCCAGGGGCTAAATCCTCTTTTTTTTTTTTTTTTTTTTTTTCTTATTATATTAAATTTTCTATTAAAAGCGTGTTGTTTAAATTTTTTTTTATGTTATATTTCTTATTTGTCGGTCTCTTCTTTCCTTGGATGATTATGAATAGCTCATTACACAGTTTTGATTATAATATTAGTTTGAAATTATTACTTATTTAAGAAGAAACTTTTATAGAACTATTTCTTTAAAAAGTAATATAAACATAAAAACCAACTTCAAATATTTATTATAATATAATTTAATTTTTGGTGGGCCCCTATAAACAATTTATCTATGATAGGATCATTCTTTTTAAATGGGAAAACATTGTTCTCTACTTCAACAATACATTCAAATTTCGTTGCAATTCGAGCACTTTCACTGAAAACCTTGGATGATAGTGCATTCGAACTTTATAGTACGTTTTTGTAAATTACTCGATACACGATTTGATGACCATTTTCTAAAGAAAACACACTATTGCTTATTGTCTGGCTATGACAAGAAGTCATCTGAGCTTGAAAAAGTTCGTTACTCTTCAAGAAAAGAAAGTGTAAACATATATAATGCAGTGAAAAAGAAGCCTTATATAATATGAAAAATATTTTCTATTTTTGACCATAATCAACAAATAGACGCATCTACTGTTACGTGACCGCTAAAGCTAATCAGAGTCGAATAATATCTTAACATTTTCAAATTTTGTCACCTTTCAACCATATTTACGAAAATTTGAACACGGAGGGACGGAATAGCGAACAAATAAACATACATTACATTTCCGAACTCTACAAGGAACCGTCCTGCATTTCTACATTTACAGGGACACCACCAGAAAAACAAACTCTTACAGCCCCCTTCCAGAAAAAAAAAAAAAATCTTTCACAGCATTCATTAGAAATTTATGCATGAACATACGTTAAAACAGTGAATACCCATTTTAACATTTCAAACGTGGTTGGAAAGTGCTTATGACTTCGGTTTTAAAATATTTTTCTTGATTAAATTCATTGAGTTTAAACATTCAGTTTTTCAGCAAAATGATTCAGTTCCTGATAAAGTGAAAAAATCATATTCTATGAAAATATATTATTGTTATTTTAAGAGATTATTACCATTATTATAATCATTATTTTTATTATTATTGCTGTTGTTGTTATTATTGTTATAACTATTATTTGAATAGCATTTCAAAATGAGATTGAACTACCTCCATATCACCAATGTATCAATACAGCTTTAAAAACGCTGAAAATATTTTACTTTACAAAATGTGGAAAATTCGCCATATTTTAAATTGTTGAGTACAGTGGAGCAGTGGGCATTGTTTCCTGTTGACATGTTTACAATTCCATATACGACTTCTGTCTTCAGTTCCACCTTCAAAGTTAATTCTATAAATACAAAATTATTTTATATTTCTGTTTCTGAGTTTTGAAGTTGAAAGTATTATAGTAATCATTTCTTCGGCTTTTTTTTTTCTTTTCTTTTTCTTTAATGTTTAATATTCTTATTGCATCGCAGGCTTGTAATTTTTATTTTACCCCTTTCTTTATTTTACATTTGAGATTATATACAATACCAAGTCTTTCTGCGCTTAAGGTATTTTTAGTAAAACATTTTTAATAAACATATGATAATTTAATGTTTGCAGAGTGTTTTGTCTGTCATTTTTAATCCTTTTTGTTCTAAATTAACGAATTAAGGCTGTTCTGAAATCCAAACTGACTACTTTCTGCCACATTTTGTAACACATTTTTGGTGCGATGCATTTTCAAATGCATGAAATTAGCAGCTGCTGTTATTTAGAAACTATGTAATCGAACTGTTTTCCTATTTTTCGGCAAAGACAGAAGATCTTTTATAAAATACTGTCAAAGTTGGCGTTTTGAACTAAATTTACAGACGCGACAGCGCGGAAGAAGGAAAAATATGCCGTCATAAAACTACAATCGTTTATAACACAAAAATTAGTTTCTTTGTCGAAAAAAAAAAAAAAAAAAAACATTTTTAATGACAAATCGCTACAATAATTTATGAGTGTCATGGTTTTTAAATTAAAAAATGAGTCAGAAAATGTGTCAGAAAGTTTCGCATTTGTTCAGTGGGGAGAAATATTTCTTTGAGAACCGCCTTTAAAAATATATTCTTGTCTAAATTAATTGTTTTTTTCATGAAATCTTACATTTGTGTAAGTTGTACTTTTTCTTCATTTTAGAATATTTTCATATGCATGCGTAAGAACTATTTTTACAGTATAATTCAGTTTTCACATTGTTAACAAAAAAATTGATTTGCGTTTCAAATCTGAGAATTGAGGCGCGCCCGACCATGATGAGATTCAGGCTATGTATGATAAAATGTTGAAGCGTTTGGAAAGTAATTCACAGATGAAGTACATGGCTGCCGAGTCCCGAATTTTTAGCACCACTTTTTCCGAATGGAAATATTCACTTTATTTCATAACAAAATATCTGCTGTTGAAAAAGGCGAATAACCGCTATAACGACGTCGAACCACTATTATAAAAATAGCTATTCGACGTTTGGAAGCTATGCATAACTTATTCACAAAAACATCTTAACTTGATTTCCACGTTTTTCCAGTGCAAGTGGTTAAAAAAAAAAAAAAATCAATAAATAAATAAACATATTAATTCAAATTGAGAAAAATTATCGCTCCTTGCAACCTTCAAAAAGTACATTCAAAAAAGCAAATTCCATCCCTTTTATTCTTTATGAGATAGAGAAATGCACATGTCAATACTAGCAAAGTGTTTTAATAATTAATTACAAATGAAAATTACTAACTTTATAAAATGTGTTTGTGTGTGTGTTTCTTTAAAAATTGGAAAATAATATTTCGTCAAACAACCACTTTAATGTATAGTGTCGCCATCTAGGGATCATGAAATAAATTCTGGAGTGCTTATTTATTTAGAATTTTCCGCTAATAAAAGCGATATGATAATAAATATTTTTTTATCAAGTAAAGCAATTTGAACTTTTTTTTTTAAATTTCACATTATTATTTTTCTTTCTTTACAGCAAAATATAAGTGCATTTCAGAGTATTGTATGTGAATACATTTTTATTTCGAAAAGAATCTTTATTAGAAAAAAATAATTTTATAGCACGATTTAAAAACGTTTAGTTTGCAGAAGAATATTTAAATATTTTCAAAACATTTGTAGTACAAAATATTTTTTTTAATTATTATTAAAATTATGCTATGGTAAATGTCGGAATTCAACACTGTTTAGAATTCCCCTAAAAGTTATCAAAATATTTTTGTTTAATATATCAGTACTAGATGGCAGCAGCAAAGAAAATTGAATTATGTCTGAGCTCCTAATCCGATTCCGATAGATTTTATGTGAATCACAGCTGGAACTGATGGAGTGTAATATATTCTGATGCTGTAAATAGGAATTTTTCTTTTCTAGTTTCTTAATTTATATTATCCCTCTTATTAATAGACTGGTACATCTAGATAACTTCCATGCTCTTAGCGGCATTTTTTTCAAAATTTGTGATTTACAATATCATGGCTTCGGAACTAACAGGACTTAAAAATACCCGTCAATTTAAAATAATTTTATTTTACCTTAACCTTATATATATATATATATATATATATCTGCATGTAGTAATGATAATTCGAGGGTAAGTCATTAAGTAAGTCACAAAAGATAATTAAATAATAACATACAATGATATTCACTTCAAAACTATTTTTATTTCTCAACATATTCTCCACCAATATTTATGCACTTATAGCACCGTTTTATCAGTGCCCCAACGCCAGCTGCATAACATTCTTTGGGTTGCTGTCTCAGCCACATTAGGACTTCAAGTTGAACACAGGAAACAATTCAAAAGTTTGGTTGGCAACTTCTTCAACATCCACCATACATCTTCGACTTAGCACTTCGATTTTCATCTGTTTAGTCCACTAAAAAACCTTCTTGGAAGCAAGATGATGTTCACAGATGATGAAAAGGTTCAACTTGAAGCCCTAATGTGGCTTGAGACAGCAACCCAAAGAATGTTATGCAGCTGGTTTTGGGGCACTAATAAAACGGTGATATAAGTGTATAAATATTGGTGGAGAATATGTTGAGAAATAAAAATAGTTTTGAAGTGAATATCATTGTAAGTTATTATTTAATTATATTTTATGACTTTCTTAATGACTTACCCTCGTATATGCTTATACATACTTTATTATCACTTCATTTATGTTTCAACATTTAGTTATAAAACAAAAATAAAACGTTTGCTTAAAACTCTTTGCAGTTTTGGTGATTGTTTTATTTTAAACATTTGTTTCATTCTCTAAATTTAAAATAAATGCTACTTTTCCGACCCATTAAGTTTGATTAAAAAAAAAAAGTTTAAAACACTGGAAAGTTGTTAAGTCTATTTAATATTGTTGTAATTTAACATTTTCCAAACGTCTTACAAAATTCTTCTTTAGAATATATATCCAATTCTTCTATATACAATTCTTCTTTATATTCTTAATATTCAAAATAGTAAATACATTCGTCAAAATTCGAATAACCTTAACGTTTGTAATTTGAATAGCTACTTTAAATTTTTTTTTAACCTAAAAGTAATTTTTTTTTTCAAAAATTAAAAAAATGATCGGTCTTCGATGTAACATCGAAGACCGATCATTTTTTTCTGTGCCGTGGCGTACTGGAAGGCAATAAAAGCATCTTAGATATGAAATGTAAGCTTTTAAAAATCATGTATTAAATTTTTATCTTTAATTAAAGTATGTATTTCAAAATATGCTAAGTATCCTAAGTGTTCCAAAATATCCTAAAGTATGTGTTTCCAAAATATCCTGAGTGTTCCAAAGTATCCTAAAGTATGTGTTTCCAAATCCAAAATATCCTAAGTGTTCCAAAGTATCCTAAAATATGTATTTCCAAACATTGAAGAATGTTGTATGGAAATATATTTTATATTCTCGAAGCTATATTTTCGTGAAATAAACCTTTCTGCAATAAAGACTACCATAAAGAAAATTAAATACATAAATAATAATAATAATAATATAAATCTATTAGAAAGAAAATTAAAAAATGTTTTAACCGAAAAATGTAATTCGCCAAAGAAGGTTACAACAAAAATACACACTGAACTCAGCTGTTTCATTATATGCTGAAATATAATAAGAAAAAAAATTAATAAATCAGGATGGATGTTACCATTAAGGAACCCTAGACGACCGCCTACAGGCGCTTGACCACCAGATGAAACTGCAATTTCTTCGTCGTTAAGATTTAAAACACGAGTCAATGAAAATTTCACCTCCATTTTTTGTGCATTTTAAATATTATTTTCTTAGTTAAATAATAATAATAATAATTGTTTACATGAAATTATTTGTACTTGCTATATGAATATGTAAGTACGTATTGACAAAGAGCACAGGGATTTGTCTTTGCCTAAGGGCACTAGTTGTGCTGTGGGCAAAATATTAAAAGATTTCATCGCACTCAAAATGACAAAATTTTAGGTCACCATTGAATTCTTTGTCTTTGATAGATGTAAAGCAACCTTGTTAACCTTTAAACTTTTTTTTTCTTAAATATGTGTTTATATGTATCTACATATGGGATTGTTGCATGTTCAGTAAATGTGCACCTAACACACACTAAGCCCCTAATAACATATATATGAAACAAGATAATTAATAACCTACATGAGTTCAAATAACAAAATAAATAAATAAATATTCAACTTAAATAGAAATAAGATAAATAAACAATTATACAACTTAAATAGAAGTTAGATCATAAAATAATGTTCAAGACTCACCAAAAAAGACTAATGTTACTGTAGATTGAACAAGATTCTAAGTACTTGACGAACAGCCAGTCATCATTAACTCAAAATGTCTGCTATATCTATACAAACATTGCTTTGAAAAAAATGATAATAGGAAATAAATTGTCTAAAGCTGCCATCTAACACAGAAAAATATAAGTAAAAGCTGAAATTGTGGACAAGTTAAATAAAAAGTCTAGTGCTGCCATCTATTATGAATGATGAGAAAAAAGAATCAAAAAAAAATTTTTTGACAAAGCTAATAACATTTGAAATGTGAGAGACTAAAGAAAGTAAATAAAATTTAAATACAATGAAACGCACATGAAGATGTCTAAAAAATTACGTGCAACCATGATAATAAAAATCATGGCTGCCGGCAGAACGAAATGCAGGGAAAAGCAAGATTTTAAAACATATGTGCCTGTAATTCCGCTGACATGTCCACGTTTTTTTTTTTTTTTTTTTTTTTTTTAAATTGAACATGAACAGGAAATAAGCTAAACTAATAAACTAAGACTATTTTGTCACAACGTTACTTTGAAAATAATTTTTAAGACATATAAACATGAGGAAAAGTCATACGGAAATGTAATAAATAAGAAGTATTACAAATTCAAAAATAAACTTAAAACGGCTTTTATCAAAATAGAGAATTGAAATAGTTTATTTTTTCGTCAAGGGAGCTCTGCCCCTCCACTCTCCTACCTCTTGAACCAGCATTTTAAAATAATTTTTAATCACATGAACTAAACAAACAAACAACTAACTAACAACTAATTAAAAACTAACTAAAAAAAAAAAACTAAAAATTGTCTTCCACATGCAGTTCAGACAATGAGCGATATGGGGGGGGGGGGGGGCAGAGTCCTTCTGACGAAAAATCTCAGCTCTTTTTCTCTTAGTGTTTATTTATTTTAAATCCCTTTAGAATTTATTTATTTCTTTAAATAATCATAGACAAAGAATTAGATAATTAGATATCTAGGGAGAGGCAATAGTTCTTCTCTGCTTCCCCCCCTTGCCGGCATTTAATGGTACAAAAGTTATAACCACCCTTGTATGTGACAGCATGGTGATAATAACTCATTTTAATCAAAAATGCCAGATGATCTTCAGCTGGTCAAGCATCACATTTATGACACGAGAATATGTGAACTAAGCCGAAACAGAAGAATCGAGAAATAAGCATTTTAAAATTATTCTAAGAATATTTCCCTTTCCTCGTGAGTTAGTTCTAGAACGGCCTAAATTAGGGGGAGCTAAATCGATTTTTATGGTAGGAAAGTAGGTCACTATTTCTTTGCTATTTTTCTGATTCATTCTTTTGTTATATTTACCCCTTTCAAAGTTAAAATACATTTTTAAAAATTAGCACATAAAATCTGCTATGAATGATGATTAGTAGTTTGTTTTACTATTTATGTATTTGAGTAAAATATGGTTTATTTATAAAAGATTTATTTTGACTCTATAAGAGAATGAAAGCTATGAAATCTTATTTATTTTTATTTTTATTTTATTTTTACTGTCCCATATCTTCATGTTCTCAAGAAAAGCTTTTATATACGCGTAATATAGTTAAAATCTTAAAATACTGTTTGAAAAATTCATAAATGTTAATTAATGTACTCCCTCCTCCCCCCCCCCCCTTGTATAAAAAACATACCTTCTCTCTCTCTCTCTCTCTCTCTCTATATATATATATATATTTAGTGCATTTCAGCAAATTAGCTTCCTATCGCAATATATAATAAATCCGTCAAGTGCGAGTATTAGTCGCGCACAAAGCAGTGGCGTAGCCAATGAGGGGGGGGGGGGAAGGTGCAGGGGATCAGGGACCCCCCGAACGAAGAACTGGTTTACTCAATCATACATACAACAACATTAAAGACTGATAAGACGGAATCGCAAAGAACTAATGAAAAATTCCGCTTTAGACAGATGTTTGTCTTAGCAAGTATTATTTAAAGGTCGGCGCGGCTATGAAAATTTTCCGTTTAAGACAAGTTTTTGTCATAGACACGTTCCATTTTGTCAGACATCCTCTAAAACTAGTTAAAACGTATCCACTCTACAGTATAACTTCTGAAAAGCATAGATGTATTACAATAAAATTCGTGAAGATGAAAGCTATTTTAAATGGCAAAAAATCAAGGTTCAACGAAAACAATACTACATATTTATACCAGCTAAGATTTGAAACCTATCTAAAATGGAACTTTTTCCGGTTGTGATTTCTTCTTGGCAGGTTTTCTGTGAGCACGGAATCCTCTCGTAAACGACAGCATTTTATGGTGTTGATGACGGAATGATAACTATATACAAGTATTCCTGATATAACGAAAATCTATTTACAATGGAATTTTTTAACGATCCCTAGCATTTCCGTCTTCATAGATTTAATGTAACTAGATTAAACGCAAAACTTCTGCAACAGAGATTTCGATGGGACCAACTATGGGACCAACACTTACAGGAAAAGACGAGTTTATACGAATGCAATAACAGCACATTAATCAGAGTTTGGCGACCCTTATCTTTGTTCATTTTATAATTTTATATCGATCAATAGTATCATTTACTTTAAATCTGCTGGCTGGAATTTAAAAAAAAGTAACTTTATTCTTCGACTATATATTTGTGAATTTTTATTCAACATTACATTGCCATTTTCAAAATACCTGCAAAAATCTTAATGTGATTTGTCTTCTGCTGTAAAACATGCTGATGATGTCATTTTTCACTTTATAAAACTTTACATCAATCAGTAAGCAAGAAAGAGGAGACTGGTGTTCAAAAGTATTCTGACCTGTTCAAGAGAGCACAAAATTTAATAAAACTAATATTATAAATATTTTCTAAAGGTATAAGTAAATTAGATTTCCTATTTTAACCAAAAATCGAATGATCTCATGCAATGCAAATGCAACATATCAGGTAGCTGCGCCAGCTAGTAATAAAACAAAAACAAGATGGTACAGTCGTGGAAAAAAAACGGAACACCCCCACTAACTCTGCAACAAATTATAGTAGAAGGAAGTGACTGGTACCAAACGATTGGAAATAAAGTCTACTTTTAAGTGATGTATATAAAATTTGCTTAGGGGACCATATACATATAAAAACACACCCAAACTTTGTTCTTTTCAATAGCAAGACCCAAATTTGACAACATATTTGAAATCTGCAGTTCAAACTATGCCTAGATACCAAATTTCATTAAATTCCTACGATTAGTTTCTGAGAAATTAATTACTTTATAATGAGCATATTTAAGGGGCTGTATCCAAATTGAAGTTCGGTACTCGATTGTTGAAATGCTGCAGAATGTCACCTTTTAATGTATTATGTTTTACCGATATGACCATTTTACTCACTTAATAAGTTTCAGTTATTGTTATATGCTGTAAGATAATGTTTACAAGTGTTGAATTATCCGATTTTAACCCCTTGGGGACGAGCGACACGTATGCGTGACGCATAAGATGCTCAGAATCCTCGATTTTTCCCACCAGTTATTTTTTATTGCAAGCTTTGCCTTATTATATCTTAGCATTTTCACAATTCAATTAGACGAAAATTTCTGTTTTGAAAAACCGGTGGTAAATTATTAAAAATTCTGTAATAGACTCTCGTCACGAAGGGATTAAAAAACCATAAGATTATTTGTAATTAAAATAGTCTTAGAATATGTAAATGTTATTGGAATTTTACAGGTGCTTTTATAATGCTTTTTCTCAGATTTTTCATCTATTTAACTCTCCTTTTCTTTAGTTTATTGGCAGAAACGTGAATAATATTGACAGATACAAAATTTAGAATTAAAAAAAATAGTATAAAGCAGCGTAATGAAACAAAGTAAAAACAACAAAAAAAAAACCGCAGATAAATTGTTTTTTAGTCTGAAAATAAATCCAGACATTGCTTTTTTTTTAGTAGCGAGAGGGGGGGGGGGGGGTGTCTTGTTTTGAGATATGTTCGCAGAATTTACATTCCGATTTATTTGAAGACCTAAAACTAAATATATGTTATAAAGACATCTGAATAACTTTACATCCGTTATTCTCCTTCGGAATAGGGGTAATAATTCTATGATTAAACCTATTCTGGTAGTTAATTTGAAATTTTACAATTAACTCATTAATGCCTCCTGGCAAGAAAACTTGCCATATGACATTTATTATTTATTATAATAATTATTATTATTAGATTTTTTTGCACACTGCTAGCGATTGGGAAATAATCTTGCCTATCAGAAAACCATAAAAATAACTTGTAATTTTTTTTCAATTAGCCTGTTTAATCGAATAGATTTAAATACGAAAGTTATAGAAGAAATATTGTAATTTTTTCTTCACAATAAACTACCAATATAAACCTTACCTATTAATCCATGTTGAAACAGTTTGAAGAGACACTTGAAAATGCCCAGCTATATAACGAAAACTTCTTCCAGCTTGCCACATGCCAATCATTTGGCCTTTCGTTGCTTCAGTTAATTGTGGGACCATTTTGTTTCAGCAAATACTCTACACATATGCATTTATAATAAACTTCACTTCAAACATATATACTGCAGAAAAAACAATATAGCTTTATTAGACTGGAAAAGAAGCTATAAATCCATTTAAAGGTAACAAAAATGATTAAGTTTTTTCTAAGGTAGAACTCATCATATTTTTCAAAAATGAGCTTTATTAATTTAAAAATAAACGCGAAACTATTTTCCATAAATGAAAACATATGTCTCATGCAAATACGTTTTACGTAATTTTAATGAAAAATTTTAAAGCAGACATTGAAAAAGTAAAAGATAT
Organism: Maratus michaelseni; assembly: GCA_963931845.1. Lineage (NCBI taxonomy): Eukaryota > Metazoa > Arthropoda > Arachnida > Araneae > Salticidae > Maratus > Maratus michaelseni. The sequence goes on from OZ007589.1 coordinate 63,614,527, forward strand.
ATATATACTAATAAAGGCTGGGGTTCTGGTGCCTCGCTATCTTATATCTTATTACAATCACAGGTCGTTGTCAGAGTTGTTTAACGTAAGATCACGAAGCATTGAAATACGGTTTACGCATTGTTTATAGTGTAAGACAGACTTAATCTCTAAGTTTATCAAGTCACTATAATCCCAGCCTATGAGTATAATATTTTCTCAAAGAGGAATGAGAGCTCTCCGACCCGAATATCGATTCTTACCACTAAATTTTAATAGTATTCTCCAACGTAAAGAATTTCAGAAATTTTGTCCTTGAATAAGGTAACAAATACTATTAAAATTTAGTGGTGTCAATCGGGATTTCGAGTCGGAGCGCTCCCATCCCTATTCAAACTATGCTTTAATGCACATCATAGACGGCCCCTTAAAGCAGCATTTTGTCGTTTTTTAAGCATAATTTGAAAACTACTTGAAAAAAAAATTGAAATTTTGAATACACATAAAGCAGGACATAATAAATATAAGTCCATCAAAAAAATTGTAGGTTGCAATTCATAATTTTTTCGAATATTAATTTCATAATTCATAATTCATATTATAAAATTTTTCAAATTACAAATTTGACGTAGTTATGTTTGGGTTTTTGACTTTTATAACCAAACAAAACGTTAGCACATTAGGATTATAATTTCAGGAGATATTAATAAAAATATGAAAATATAATTTAACATTAGAAGCTCTAAAATTTGAATGTTTATAACTCAAAAACGTATCATATGACTTAAAATTTTGTATCTAGGCATATTTTGAACCGAAGATTTAAAATATCATGTCAAAAGTGGGTGTTGCCATTGAAAAAATTAAAGTTTAGGCTGGTTTTAACATGTAGATGGCCCCTTAAGCAAATTTTAGATGCATCACTTAAAAGTAGACTCTATTTCCAATCGTTTGGTACCAGTCACGTCCTTCTACTATAATTTGTTGCAGAGTTAGTGGGGGGTGTTCCGTTTTTTTTTTCCACGACTGTACATCTTTAAACTAAAATATCACGAAAAGCTATTAGAAAAATAACTTTGTACGAGGGGTAGTACTTAAGATTTTAGAAAATATTCCAAGAAATAATTTCTTACCAAGAATATATGTTGCATTGCTTCTCAAAATACTCTCCTGCAGCATCTATACATTTTTGCACCCGAATAAACCAATCATCAAAGCATTTATGGCACTTTGAAATTGGCATAGCAGAAACATGGTGTTTGTAGGCTTCAACGGCTTCTTCCGATTGTTGAAACGTTGACCACGCATTTTATTTTTTATGAACGGAAATAAAAGGTATTAATTAGGTGTTAAGTCCGGTGAATACGGGCAATAAGTCATCAATTGGATTTTTTCATGCTTTAAATAATCCATAGTTAAGAAGTGTGTGAGCTGACGTTGTCCTGCTGCAGAATGATGCGACGTTTTGATTTCATTACTCTGCAACTACTTTTGGCAAAAAAATTGTGATATACCACGGAGCATTGACTGCTTTACGATCGTCCAAAGGAACGGTTGCAATGTAGCCAGATTTACCGAAAAATGCAGAAATCATTTTTTCTAAGCACTCTTTGCACGAACAACTTTTGTCTGGAAACACCCAAACAGTCGATTGTTATTTTGTTTCAGGTTCATAGGAATAAATCCAGGTTTCGTCATACGTTACGATGTCGTAACGCATATTTTGAGGCACCGGAGTTGAATTTTTTTATATTTTCCTGGCACCATTTCTCACATGCGTCCTTTTCAGCTTCAGATAAATTGTGAAGGATCCATCGGGAACACGCCTTTTTAGCACTTTCCAACCTAGTTGAAAAGTGCTTATGACTTCGGTTTGTCTGGCCGTCTGCCGTCTGTCCGTGCTCTAACTCCCGTAAATATGCTCGGATTGCTCTGCAATTTTTATATGTTATTGTCGTTATCTATAGCATGTTCCCTATTTCAACGGAAGTGTGTAGCACTTATAGTTTTTTTACAGGGACACTCAAAAGAATTCCGTTACATTGCGGTCTATGGGGAAAAATCATTTGCGGTTTATTTAAATAATGTTTCACTATTTTAAACGCATTGTAATTTATATATATTACTAAGGTGCATTAGAAGAAGCTTAATATGGAACAGGGTGTGCATAGCACTTATAGTTACTTTACAGGGACAGTAAAAATAATTCCGTTACATTACGTCTATGGAGAAAAATCGTCTGCGGTTTATTTAAATAATGTTTCACTATTTTAAACGCATTGAAATTTATATAGATCACTAAGATGCATTACAAGAGACTTACTACGGAATATTGTGTGTATAGCAGTCATCGTTCAATTACAGGGACACGCAAAAGAATTCTCTACTGTCTGTTAACAATAATTCCTGGAAGTGCGTTTTAAGTTATTGAACGCGATTTTAATTTTAACTTGCTTTTTGTCTATTACGTGGTGTGTATAAATTCTGTAGATCCTATACAGGGCAGCACAAAAGTTCGCGAACATATTTCTGTTTATTGACAAACTCCAGACGGAGAATTTTAAACTGTGCTACGCGTTTCCTAACTGAACTAAAATTATCATCCTATGTAGTATATATACAAATCTATAGATCCTATACAGGGCTGAATAAAAGTATTCGGATATTTTTCCGAATATTGTATATGTTGGAAATTCCTGAAATTATGTTTTTAAATATGTTATGCGTTTTCTAAATTGTTTACTTAGATGTTAGCTTTTAGCTTATTAAACGGTATGATTTGTAAAATTATTTTGGAAGCGTTGGAAAGTGCTATATAATCTATGCTTGACGCATGATTTTTCGTTCTTGTTTACTTTTAAATGGTCATGTAAAATGCAATGTAATGTTCCTTGAAATGTTCAAAGATGCTTCTATTTCATAATATGTCACATGACGATTAGAAGCTATTAGTTTTCTTACAGTATAGACCGGGAGGCAGCTGCACAGACAATCACCTCATCGAGTTCACGGCTGAAATTCCAGAATTAGTTAAAACTCGATTCGCATATTAAAACGCAATCGGTCTGCCAAGTCATATCTTGGTGGAAAACACATGAAAACTCAATTTTAGCGGTTGACTCGTAGGTTTACCATTGTGTTTTCCTGCACCCAAAAGTATGAAAACATGGAGAACTGGGTGCAGGAAAACACAATGGTAAACCTACGAGTCAACCACTAAAATTGGGTTTTCACGTGTTTTCCACCAAGATATGACTTGGCAGACCGATTGCGTTTTAACATGAGAATCGAGTTTTAACTAATTCTGGAATTTCAGCCGTAAACTCGATGAGGTGATTGTCTGTGCTGCCGCCTCCCGGTCTAGTTTCAATGTCTTCAGGAGTCAGAGCACTTCTTGGTCGACCCTTCCAAACATCGTCACTGAGATTCTTACGGTCGCGAGATAATTCTTAAATTAGTTGTAAATCGTTTCCTTAGATGGTGCTTCGTTACCAAACGTTGATTTCATTCTATTGCTACACTGTTTCTGTCTCAAACGTTGTCGAAAGTCATAAAAATTCATGGCTCTGAAGTCTCTTCGACATAACTCCACAATTATTTAGCACTTCTGATTTTCGAAAAATCACAGTAAATAGAATTTCACAGCTTTTGATGTTCTGTAAACGCAGACATTCACGTAACTGTTCGAATTTTGAGAAAAATCGTCTGTGCTGAAAGCAGCTGTTTTTCCGTTGCCAAATTCTAAAAACTTAAGTACTGGCCCTTGTAAATAGACAATGTTTTATTAAACTTTATCTAGAGGGCGGCTTGAGGCTAAAATTAAAAAAGTTTCAGTCTCAACACAGACTCTGTCGTTGGTGCACATAAAACGCGTTGACTTCTAAACTGTATTTTTTCTATCACATTCATTAGTAAACTATTCTTTTGCGTAGTTAAAAGTTTTGATAAATCCATTTTCGCCTTAGTACTACCTATTACTGTTCTCATGTGTATGATTTGTGCTAAAGTTCATCTTTTTCCTTAAGGCTGGTGGTCAGTGAAATCTCAAATACCCCTCGCTAATTTTAAACGTATGGGCGAGGAATACTTTCGTATTTTTAATATATCTCTTCAGGAAATTAATATTTTAAACTGTTTTTTTCTGCGTACCCTTCTAAAAGGATGTTTGTTTATTTTTTAGTTGTCAAAATATTATTAAAATATATACTTAATTTAATACTAACAGAGATTCGTCCGCTTACGCTAGTCGGTTTATTCCAAACGGTCATCAAATTCAACGAACTAACGATTGGGCGCCTCATTGTTTTCGGATCTAGTCAACTCGGATTTAAATTTAATAATAATAATAATAATAATAATTTAGAATCTTGCAGAAACTGCTTCAACGTACTTTTAAAAACTGCGATTGTTGATATATTTTTTGCTCTAAGGGTGAAGAATGAAAATTGACCCAGAAGGCAATTCAAAGAAAGAGAATTTTTTTTCTTCCCATTGGAGGTGGGGTAAAGGATGAATGGGTTTATCATTGTGTGGGTTTGAACCCCTCCCTTTCCCTTTTGTTCAGACTCAGTCACACTCAAACTATAGAAGTGGAGAATCCCCCTGGTATTCTATTCCTGTTTTGAAAGAAAGTTGGAGCATGCACACTGAGGTCAATTTCATGTGGAATTGGAATCTGATAAAATGCTCTTTTAGCTTTAAATGTATAAAATTTATGTGTTAAAGTCTTAGTCAAGCTGACGATGTGTGAGTAGGACTTTAACGCTTCAAGTTAAATTAAATATGTATTTTTGAACTGATTTTAAGAATTTAAAAAAAAAAGAAAGTGGGAGGGATACATCCTTTAAGAAGATAACATAAAAAAATAAGGTAAAAATATTAATTTTCTGAAGAAACACTTCAAAAATACCAATGCATTCCACGTCCATAGGTTTAATATTAGCGAGAGGGGTTTGAGATCTCACTGACCAATACCCTTAAGATAGATTATACAAAAAACTCTATAATTACATATTAGGTGGGCCGCGAAAATATTTGAAACTTTAAAAAGTGCCGTGATCAGCGGTCGGAAAAACAAATTTTATTTTGTAGCGAACTACAACTACAACTATTCGAACTCGTGATCCCTTGGCTGAATTTGCCAATGCTTTACCAACTGAGCCATCCCGGAGGAGTATGTCTGGACTATTTCACTCAGTTAACCTTAATGATCATAGCATCTGGTCTGATATCTGAATCAGCACAACAGAATAAATCATAGTTAATGGTACCTCCAGTTGGTAAAGCATTGGCAGCTTTAGCCAAGGGATCCAGAGTTCGAATACTGGCCCGGATTTTTTCAATCATTTGGGAAGATTACATCTCATATGATTTCTTTACCAATTTGAATAATAGTGTGTCAAAATTAATCTAGTACGCAACTACTTGTTTTAAACAGTTACTTGTAGCGCCTACAAACTACTTTCCAAAAGTAGTCATTACTTCGCTACTTGGATATTAAAAATTAAGAAAGATAACATACAAGAAAGTGATTTGTGTTAGTTTTCAAAATGTTAGTTTATACCCAGTTTTCGTAGCGAAATTAAAAGCGATACCTAATACAATAAACATTTATGTGTAGTTGCATACAAATGTGGTTTAACTAACAGCTTATTTTTTTAAATACACAAAAACGGACCTTATATGTCTGAACAACCGATATAATGAGGGGCTAACATTGTAATCATAAACTGCATACATTTTATTTACTATTCTACTATTCTTATAGTAATTTGTCGTTCATATTCGAAAATTGTTGCGCAGAACATATTTTGCTCAAAAGCGAATACTTGCGATTACGTGATTTGAATAATGGCCAAAATGGAAAAATCGCTCTACGAATTCCGAATAAGTGTTATAAAGGGGACAAAATTTACTATATTGGGCTAAAAAGATTGAATTTGGATTGCTTTTATGTGAGGATCAAAATCGCCAGCGAACTTGAAAAATCGGGGAAATACACAAATTGTTTCATTCAATAATAAAATAACAAAAATCTAATCAAAAATTCTAAAATCTGAGTCTCAAGTATATTTGGACCTGCCTTTGTCTATCCGGAACCAAATTTGTACACAACACACACAGACAATATATATATATATTGTCTGTCTATATATTTATTATTCCACATAAATATATATATATATTTATATAGAGGAGAAATTACTTTCTTTTTAAATTAGAAGCATGAATGTATGTATTTATCTCTACTCAAATCTTTTTCCGAAATGTGTTTATTCTTGCTGCCTTTCCGTTAAAAGGGTCCGGTGCAAGAAACGTTTAAGGGTCTTTTTTTTTTTCCAAAGGAAAAAAGTAAAACTTGTTTAGTCTGGTTGAGGTGAGGCGGGTATAACTACTTCGCAACCCAATTTTTTTTAATTAAAAATTATACTTTTTTTAAAAATAGTCTTTGGATGTTGTTGGGAGCCGCTACAAGCTTGGGGGTCCGGGTACAAAAGTCCTGCAGCACTCACTCCTTATCCCTCTTTTATAGGTGCTTTGATACCTTGTGTACCTAGGCACATAGCACATCTCTGGTAGGGAAATACCGATTTAAACTGATAGATAAATGCGTAAATATTGAAAGGGTAATTATTATTTTAAGAATCTTTTAATGTTAGATTTGGCTTAAATTATATATTGAAATATATATATATATATATATATATATATATATATAAGAAAAGCGTGCTTGGTAATTCGCTGATACGGGAAAGTTTTACTGAAAAAGACTTATCCCTGTAAAACGTTTTCTGTCAAAAAAATAAATAAAAACTTCCTTTATTTCTCTATAAAATACACACACTATTTGTTTTTAATTAAAAATTTATAAAAATGTTGAATTAATGCCGACAATATTTGGTTAAAATAAAAATTTTAAATTTTATTTTTATTAAATGAGTTTTTTTTTTCTTTCTTTTGTTAAACTATTTGGGACTTTAAACGCTATTACGAACAAAGATTTAATGTTTTTCTTTTCCGTACAACTCCACAAATTCATTTATGTTGTTAGCCCTTTAATTTACTTCAATCATCTCAGACTTGAAGTACTTCCAACTCTGATGTTATCAGATACTCAAATTGTACTTTAAAGAGAAATTCTAGAAATGGTCTAGACTTGCAAAAAATACTGAAAAGAAAAGGCGACTAAACGGAAATTTTATTAGAATCATCTTTTATCTCTAGAATACCCTTTTCATCTGCCTTTTAAGTTAAAAATATTCCTTCCATCTCTATTTAAGAGACTCAGACATGCGTTTTGGTTTTCCGATTCCAGCCGAATTTATTATGCCGAAAAAATTCGTTTTAAATCTAAACGGGAGTTTCCGTACTCGCAAAGAAATGTATTAATAGACCATCACGCCCAAGTAAGCGATCTTTAACGAGACAAATTCGTGCTTTGGTTGACATCTACACAAATATAATCAGGCGGACAACTCGCCAAATCGATTTTTCTGAATGGGGAAAAAACTAGGTCTCCATCCGAAGTCGAACTTAAAAAGCCACTCTCTGAATTTGACCCTTACACTTCTCCTTCAGCTGATCAGCAGGCTAGGCGATCGCGCCTTTCGACTGCAGCAGGTACCCAAACCTTGCTCTGATTGGCTCTTGCCTTATTGACGTCACGATTACAGAAAGAGGACCGCGGCCATGTTGGAATAGGTTGAGACAGTGAGCTAAAACTCTTGAAGGGGAAGAAAACATCCAGGCTAAAGATTTAGCTCAAGAATTGCACGTTGCTCTTCCGATTTATTGCTTTGCGGGAAAAAATAAATAAACAAATAAATAAACTATTTTGTTATAAGTTATCTAACTAAGAAGATTATTAATAATGTCGATAACAGACTCGGATCATTGTTTTGAAATTTCTGTGCAATGTGCTAGTGGTTGTGAGATATTTTTAAACGATTCTGTGGATAAAGTTTTGAGAATTATTTTTTTCGTAGCGTTTCTCTAGGTAAGTAAAGTTGGTAGGGAATGTGAAAAAAAATTATAGATAACTATTTATTTGTGGGTCCAATAGCTTTGAAGAAATTTTAAAATTTATATTTGATAATTATCTTGTATCAAGATAGAGTGCAAAAGAAATATTTTTTTTTTGTTTCGCGGATTGAAAGAGAAAACAGTCAAGTGAAAAAAAAAAAAAAAAAAAAAAAAAAAATTAAACGACTATTTGCTCCTCATAGTCCTTATAGGTAATAATCTTGAAATTTATTTGCACTACATTGTATAAGAAGTTTTGAAAAGTGCTTTCATTTATCAAATTAGAATGATGAACCTTGTGAATTGATTTTGAGTCAAAAGTTGTGGTTGCGGTCAGCTGATATGTTTTAGTTGCTTCGGAAGAGACGATTCTAGCAATTTTTGTATATATTAATAGAAGCTTTTGGAAAAAACTATTCTATAGAAACTCCCGACCAATGATATAGGTTTTTAATAAATACTCATATTTCTATGTCATAAACGCACAACAAACTTTTTAATTACTGAAATACTAAAATTGAAGATAATCCAAGGAGTTTTCAAGTAATCTCAAGATAATCAAGTGAAGGATTTGTGTTTTATGATAAAATTGTCTAACATATATACAGTAACACATCTGACTGCATTATAGCTATACCATATATATTGAACTCAAGAGCTTCAATTGTAAGGTTCTTTATAGATCGTAAATTTTACTTTCTAATAAGATAACAGCTTAGCTGATGATGCATCGTTATTAAAAAAGAAAAACAAGCATTTCCGATTATTGTAATATATTTTATTCTATATTTGCAACAGTACTTGACAGTGTATTTGTCCAGTTATATGTTTGTACTAGCTCAAAGATTACCGTCCTTCTAAAGCACAAAATATACGGATAGTACTTTCATTTGATTTTCAATTTAACCTTTCTACAAACATTTATTTTACTTCATAAATAAACTTATTTCCTAACACAGTATCGAAAGATGCTTCAAAGTTTTATATTGAACTGATATTTTAGAATATTTCTATTCAGAGCAATCTGTTTAAGTAGAATGGAATAACAATTGCAGTGTAAAGAAATTCTGATGCATTTAGTTTATAATTAATTTTGTAACTACTATTGATGACGGATGCAAGTCGTTAAATATATATATTTAATTTATTCATAAATTCTATTTGATAACGATAAAAAAAGCAATAAGTTTAAGTCATTTTAAATTAATTTTCATGTGATTTCTCCATTTTATTAAATTTTAAATGCATAAAGAATAGCTAATTCTAATGCAAAATTTTTCTTTACTTAGAAATTAAGTAATTATCTGCTTTTGCATCAAAAAACAGTGAACATTTTGTTTACAGATAAAAAATTGTTAAAACTAATTGTTTCATGAAAAATTTTTGGTAAAAGAAAAAAAGTTAATTTAAATAGAATTAAAATAGCTTTGTCCAACATAAATATGTATGAAATTAAATGTATATTTTCTATAGAAGGTTAAATATTTTATTGCCACTCAGTGCATCATAAATTTCATTTGCAAAATACAAGTCTTAAATCGGTGAATGGTATTTACTTTATTTCCGAAATAATAAATAACTTTTGGGGGAAAATTAAATAGAATTTCTATCTGCAGCTCTATAAACTGAGAAAATAAAGACAAAACTGTAAAACAAGACCTTTAATTTTAACCTAAAAAATCGTACATCACAACTTTTATGAATTCTCATCAGTCTGATAGAATTTTTTTCAAAAGGAAATTTACATCAAAATTTACTGTTATTTCATCGAATACCAAATTTAAGAGGATTTTCTGATAGTTCCGATTTCATATAACTGTGTTTCAGCAATTTTTGTACCAAATAATACAGTGGGGAAAGTGCAAGAAAATAAAGTGTTTTGACCATTCGGAATCACTGAAAGAAAAGAGAAAAAACTAGTTGTAATAAAAATTGTTGTGGCGAAGACGTGTGAACTTCACCTAAAGCTTTCTCAGAATGCCCATAGCGCCCAGTACTATGAGTAAACGCCTTTTAGCGAAAACCATCAAGAAATTGAATCCTGGAGTCAGAAAACAGGTAAAAGAAATATACTATCTCTATGTAGGATTGTCTGTATATGCTTGGATAAAACTAGAATATTATGTATATTCACTTGAATGCAATAGTTTAGCAGATATTTTGTTTTTCGGTTATTCTCGGCTGCATTATGTAATTGTGATTGCTTTTTGTCCAGTTTTAATAATAACGTTTAGTTTATGTGCATTTTGTGTGTAGCAATATAAATTTAAGCATTTTTTTTTTTCAATATAATTCTCAGTCCATTATGTATTATTTTTTCTCATTTATGTATTATTTAATTCAATATATTTTTATAAATCTCCCCCTTTTTTTAATATAATTAAATCTGATTTGTATGTGTGTGAGTATCTGTATTTGACTAGATACAGGGATATGATCGTTATTTAAACTTAATATATTCTGGGTTTTTTTTTAATATGTATTTTAACAATCAATTCAATAAATCGATAGGTTGTTTATTTAATAAAGATTATTTATTGTATAACTGTTTTTTAAGAATCGCAAGTTAAATTTTGCATGTGAATGTGGGTATCCATCTAGGTATGTAGGTCATTTGTTGCCGTTTACTATTATTTAAAACCAAGAACGCCCTTCTGTTTTTCCTCTTTATTTTTGTATGAAACTTTTACAATCATTTTGACAGCACAAATGGCTATGTGTCTAACTATATATTAACAAAATAATAAAATGAAATAAATCGTAGATTTTTAAATGCAACCGTTTTTGCTTATGTACGTCTACGTATTTGTCTATATATGTGTGTGTGTGTGTGTGTTACTTTAAAAAAGTATATAAACTCGCATGAAAATTTTAACAATCAGTTCGATAAACTAGATACTTTATTCAATAAAATATTTGCGCTGTATAACTTTTGAAACATAGCGATTCAATTTTGCATTTCAATGTAGGTACCTAAAGACGTAATTGATTATCGTTTAATATGCTTAAGAATAAGTTCTTTTAATGAGGTAACTTTTACCATATGTTCCACAAAACAGAGATAACTTTGATAGTTTTGGTAACTATATTAATACCCAAGCTATTTATTAACAAATTTTTTTTAATTGCATAATTTTTTATACAACTCTTTAAAAGCAACATTTAACCATCGGATGTGTATTTACAAGCATCTATCGTTATTTACTATGCGTAAATTTAATATATTCTTATTTTTTCAATGAATATTTTAACGATCAGTTCAATAAATTCAAAAGTTTATTTTCGAAATGTTTATTTAATAAAGATTATTGTATAACTTTTTTAAAAATCGCAATTAAATTTTGCATGTAAATATAAGGTATCCATCTAGGTATGTAGGTAATTTATTGCCGTACTTAGAACCAAGAACATCCTTCTTTTTTTCTTTCTTTTTTTTTTTTTTTGTATGAAACTTTTACAATCATTTCAACAACACAAATGGTTATGTCTCTGTCTCTAACTGTATATTAACAAAATAATAAAATGAAATAAATCGTAGATGTTTAAATGCGACAAATTTTGCTTATGTACGTTTTTGTCTATGTGTATATGTGTGTGTGTGTTACTTTAAAAAAGTGTATGAACTCGCATGAGAATTTTAACGATCTGTTCGATAAAGTAGATACATTATTCAATAAAATATTTACGCTGTATAATTTTTGAAAAATAGTAATTCAACTTTACATTTGAAAGTAGGTACCCATCCATGTAATTGATTGAAATAATTTCTTTTTAATAGGGTAACTTTTACAATATGTTCTACAAAACAGAGTTAATATTGATAGTTTTGGTAACTATTTTAATACCCAATCTGTTTATTAATAAATAATTTTTATTGCATAATTTTTGCTACAACTCTTTAAGAGCAACATTTAACCATCGGATGTGTATACAAGCGTCTATCGTTATTTACTATGCGTAAATTTAATATATTTCCATTTTGGCTATGATGTCATACACTCACGCACAGTTTTCACGCACAGTTTTTTAAAAATCGGTTATAAAAAGGAAAAAACTCGCCAAATTTAGGGGATTTTTTCCTTTGATGGCAACCTAGCAATTGTATTTAGTTATTTGTTTGGCGCGGGCTTGAAAATCGCACCAACCAAAAAATCGCCAAACAACGCTGCGTGAGTGTAAAGCATCTGTTCCTTTTTTAAATTGCATAATTTTTATACAACTCTTTAAAAGCAACATTTAACCATCGGATGTGTATTTACAAGCATCTAATCGTTATTTAGTATGCTTAAACTTGATATCTTCCACACTTTTTGATATTTAAATTCGGTGGATAATTTTAACGATCAGTTCAATAAAGCAGATGGTTCTTGAACTGTTTATTGAACAAAAAAAATATGATAGCATAACTTTTTAAATCTCAGAACAGAAATTAATTTTACCAAAGGCTGTTTTTAAAACTTATATATTTCTGAGAAAAATTTTTACAACCATTTCGACAACACAAATGTATTTTTAAAAAAACAATTAGAAGAAATATCTGCTATTTGCTTAATAGGAATAACTTTTTAAAAGCAATAAATTTAAGATAATAAAACTTTTCTTTTATAATTTTTTTTTTCTGAAATATGATATATTTGTATATATTCTTTTCAATCATAATTTTTTTAAATTAAAATTTAGTTTTCAAAAATTATTTTTTTTTTTTAATTTTAACCATGTTTACTCCTTGATATATTTTGTGGAAAAAATAACTCTTGTTGCAGATTTTTTTGTTATTCTAAAAGGGGCAGTGCAGTTTCAAAACCACGAAATTCAGGTAAAAAAATTATTTTTTTTGTTTTTGGGGAATTGTGAAACGATATGTTCAAATTTGTCTGATGCAAAAAAAATTTTCAATTCTGACTCTTCTTCGCAGTGTTATAAGCTTTATATTTGTAAAAACTCTGCACTGCACTGGAAAAAAAAAGTGTTGATTTTACAGTATAATACTGACAGCCGGAGTGCCAGTATTATACTGTAAAATTAACACATTTTTTTTGCAGTATATATATTTATACAGTTTTTTTCACTTTTAAAATGTTGTGTTATCAAAATTAAAAATTTAGCATATTTCCAACATTTGAAACGTTCCATGCGCATTCCTAGTTATAAGATTCTATTGAAATTTATACTGTTATACCCTGTATACGATAATAATGTTAACATAAAAAAATCTCAATTTAGTGCGGAAATTTATCTGCATATGGAAATATATAGCAACTTTTTTAGAAAAAACAAAGCATAATTATATATATATATATATATATATATATATAATAAATAATTCTGCTTACACATTCAGCGAACATTTACAATTCATGCCAACTTCTATTGTAATATATGAAAAGTATCTCATAAATAAACATTGTCATATTTTATACAAAAGAAATGTGCATGGGACATTTTAAAATATGACAATTATTTGTTTTGTTTTTAATTAAAAATTAAATAATTTAAAAACTTTTTATTACTTTAACACCAAATTTTGATTATAACTATTTGAGCTTGCAATTAACAAGTCTGCCAATTTTCAAATGAATCCATTGAAAATTTTAAAGATTCGATTTTTAATGTCCACTGTCCCCTTAAGGAGGTCTCTGTGCCAAAAAGAAAATTTATTCTGTAAATAACACATATATTAAAGTTTTTGGATCATGTTTCAATAAAACAAAATCATTACAGATAATAAAAGGCCTTAAATTGTTATTTAATTATTTTTTAAATGGAATTTTTTTTAATTTAACAATTTTAAATTCTCCTTTTTTCCAATGTCTGTATTTCAAACTAGATTATTTTTATCTTAATGATTTTTATCGTATGATCCAGTGGTGTAGTCCTGGGGAAAAAAGTGGGGGTACGCTCATAGTCTCGATCATTAGGGTCTGTATCTGTATCACCCATAGGGCAAAATTGATTATGAATCTTGCTTTTCATTTTGAATTGCAGAGAAAAGTAATTGAAAAATTAAATTTTAAATTTTAAATTAAAATTTATTTAAATTAAATTAATTAAAGTTTTTTATCCGTTGGTCGTTCATAGCTTCCCATAAATTAAAATATTGTTAACCTTATTTCATGTGTGAAAATACGTATTTGAAATAGAATTCGTAATTTAATAACACTAATCCACGCAACGAGACTTTTGTTAGACATTGTTTATTTTTGAGATAGTCATAGAATAACTATTGTATACTAAGAGAATTGAAAATTATTGCATTTTTACATTACGGACACGTATAATGTAAGGAAAATATTGTAATCATGACAAGAAAAAAGACTATGAAATTTATATCTTTACTTTTATAGGTTCCCTGAGTCCGCTTTTCCTATTTCTGTAACAATTCTCTATGTATGTGCGTATGCATGTGTGCGAGTTGGTATTTTCTTTAAGATTCCCAAAGTCTGTGTTTGGTGATTTTGCAATGAGTCAATATGTGTATGTGTCTGAGCAGGGTAGCATTTAAACGGTGTTTTCGACTGAGATTAAATTTCACAGGTATGTTATATATGATGAAAAGATTATTTAACATTCTGGATTATATATGCCACTGCCCAAACTCTATACAAAATTTTGAACAACGTGTAAAAATATTGGGTTGTTCGGAAAGTTTCTTCCGTTTGGGAAAACCAATTCGTACTGGAAAATTCTATCATTTAATTATTAGACATTAATTTCAATACCTAATGTCAATTGATGGTCAGAATTTTCCGGTACGAATTAGTTTTCCCAAATGAAAGGAACTTTCCGAACATCCCAATACGAATTTGAAAGGGGTGAAATAGACCAGTATCCTTATAAAAAAAATTTCTGAAAATCGCGTTTCATCAAGATTTTTGTAGAATTAGTAACTCTTTAAATCAGTTACTAGGTTACTTCTATTATGTAAGTATTGAATTTTTACGGGATGAAGTGGAGAAAGACGTTCAAAAATATTGGTTTCATCATGATTTGTGTGGAAATATTTGAGCAAGAGTAACTGACTTAAAACTTGGCACACATTTACTTTCAGGACTCACATGCTCGTAAAATCTTATTTATTATTATTTTTTTAATTTACATTTTAAAAGGATGAATTGTCCAGGGCTCTCAAATGGTTCACAAACTGAATACCAATATTTTTTAACAGAACATTTCTTAGTAGGTTTCTAAAACTTTTTTGCAAAAATTTACTTCCGAAGGTTGTTTCTGCAAAATTTACAAGAAAAATCTAAAAATAAAAATTTTCTAAGAAAATACTGGTATTAAAAAAGCGGACCATTTGGGAGCCCTGATTGTTAAGTAAATCTTCTAAACTCGTTTCATCACGATTTATCTGGTAGCTATTAACATGCAGATGCTCACGAAGAATGGCTTTTAAAATATTCGAAATTTTAAGTGCTGATATAAGCCGAAAACTTTTTAAAGTTGTTATTCTTCTGAAACTATCAGCACTAGAAACTTCAAATTTGACATAGAAGTTATTTAACTCGTAAATATTCTCTACGATGAATTGAAATTTTAATGTGGGAATCGTCTCAGTGAATGTTACCACACTATTAATAGCGATATAAAAGTCTACTCTAGTTATAAATTGATTTGAATCCATGCCATTCTATAAGTGTTTAAAGAATTGAGCGGAAATTTTTTAAAGATATAATTTTGAAGTAGAGTTTCTATGGCAAATAATACTTATGCTTGTGCCAGATGACTTATTTAAGAAACATTTTCCTAATAAAATTACTTTTAACGTTAATAAAAATAAATTAAATATAGAAAAAAAAACATACTTTCATTAAAATTCACAAAAAGTCAACTTATATTATAAAGCACAAATGTGTGCGTCGCTCAATAATGTCATACTGATGCGGGCAGCAATGTGGTGAAAATGGATGAATTTTGAAACAATGGAGCTATTTTTTTTCAATTAAACAATCGTAATGTTATTTCTATGGGGGTAAATGCCATTTTTGTGCCGACGTTGACCGACCCCCCCCCCCCCCTTACTGATCTAATTAAAAAAAAAATAATGTCCAATTCATGTATTTTCCTCAGGTATACATATATTCCAAATTTCAAAGCTCTACGTCAACAGGACGTGGGTGAAAAATGAATCACAAGATTTGACTGTCACATACATACAGAAATGTAAAATAAAAGAAAGCGGGTAAAAAAGTGGCTCAAATTAATTTCTTTTATTTATTAAATATTTAAATAAAAGGGGAAAAATGGGTTGAAAACAACAGCAATATATTTAATTCTCTCACAGTTTAATAATATGTATTATTTTCCCTCTTTCAATGAACTTTACAGAAATACTTATTTTCAAAAAAAAAATTTCACCTCTTTATATTTTCTAGATTTTGTATCAGTAGCCATTCTATGATTTACCGCTTCCCAAATTTTGAGTAAGGCTGTGGTTTTCACTTAGATAAGGATGAATCGTTAAAGATTAGAATGAATTAGAAGATTAAACAGATTATTATTCATTAAAGTTAAATTACTATTATAAATTAAAAGCATCAAGTTTTGTCACTAAAACCACTTTGAACCACGTTGCTATCAAAGTATTGCATTTTTTTTGACAAAGTCCTCAAGTTTGAGCTAAGGTCGACTTTTACAGGGTGTCCGAAAAAATTTAAACTTGAAGATAAGTAGTCAATGTAAGATGCAAAAAAGTTTAAAATAAGGTAGGAAATATGCAGGGGAAGAAGGGGACAACGACTATATATCAAATTAGAAAAGCTATGAGGTATTACAAGAAGGTAACAGTAACAGGGATGATAATAAACATGTGCGGTTGACCCCCAGTTATGTATTGCAGCTGATGGAAAATACATAGAGCATGCTTAGCCAATTCTTCTTCTTATTTTTTTTATTTGTAAGTTTTAAAACTACACTGTCTCTTTACATGATTTCTGCCCGTGCAGCTTTTTATGTAGATACACTTGCGATGCATTTTTTTTCTTTTTCTTTAATATTTAATTTTGTTCTAAAAATGCTATCGCCAATATGTGCACAGGACCATTTTCACTGATAAAGTAATATTTAAATGGTTCGAAAAGGTTTTATAAGTCAGCTTTCTTCCTTCATTTTTTAAATTTAATTTTAAATATATGCAGATTTTTAATGAATGTATTGCAGCAAAAAGGAAAATTTTTCTGACTGACAAATTTTGAATAGAAGAGCCGCATAAAGAGTTATTGTATAAATGCTTGAAAATTAACAAGATAATTATTTCATTGACAATATTATTTCAATATTATTTTTTGTTTACTTTATTTTAAACTTTTTTATAATTTACGTTATCTACTTATCTCCAGCAGGTAACAAATTAAAGTGCGTGTCAACTTTTATAATACACAGACACACTGTATACCGGCCAATATATATTATATTCATTACACACAAATGTTTGTAAAATTAATTTGGTGCAACAATGTGTGAAGTAAAAGCATGTCTAGCGTTTTTTTTTTATCAAAAATATAATTTCGTTCAGTTTAAACACATACCAAGCAATAATTATCTATAAATGGTATAACGTATTCATTCGAATTATTTTGAGTGGTCATGTATAGAAATTAATGATCATATGCTCATCACATAACACACGAAAATTTAAACCAGCTGCAAAACGCATTTCAAGAAATATCCGGCCATGACGGTAGTGTATTTGGATTATTTTTGTGTGGCCCTGTATACGAATATCATTTACGTATCACTTAGCAAATAAATATTTTCTTCAGCTGAAAAATACAAAATATAATCGAAAACACGTTTCGAGCAACTGAACCCACGTCTGACAATGTGTCCGGATTCTTTGGCCTTGTAAAATAACTATAAATGTTTCGTGCACCGTTTTCCATGCATTGCAAACAATTACTGTTAATAGCTCATGGTGTTCCGAAATCCTTTTTAATGTCCCTGTAAACGAACGATAAATGCTATTTTTGATAGGGAATATGTTGTAACGAATTTCAATACCATATGGCATTACTTCATTTATGTGTATTTCAAACAATCTCCGCCCAGTAAACAGTAATATGAAAGAACTCTTTTTTGATCACTCGTAAACGAAATACTGATGCTATACACATAATTTACAATAGTGATAAGGCTACATTGAAAAAATATACATAAAATTTTGTCGAAATTCAAGCAAACTTTCGGAAGTTACAAGTAGAATGCGAACAGATGGAGACAGACAAGCGATCTGACACCGTAAACACTTTCCATGTTGTTGAAAAGTATTAAAAATCAATGCCTTATTTCTTAAAATTGTTGATTTATTGGTGTGCTCATAATTAAAAAAAAATTAGTAAGTTTGAAAAGATGGCGTCCTCTCGCGTCTCTAGCGTCCCCCTTGAAAATAAAAAGTAAGGGGACGCTCGACATAAAATAAAAAAGTGAGGGGACGCCGTCCTCCCGCGTCCCCCCTCGACTACACCACTGGTATGATCCAGTAATGGGGTATCATTCCCACAATCGGTACAGTTAAAGAAACATTGAACCAGAATCTAACCACCCCTCAAAATTAACAAAATACAGATTTTTTAAGTTTTCGTCTTTCTAACAAATTATTTAGAGCATATCAAAGTTTTCATGCAAAATAAAGCATAATATTAAATAAACAAAATTTTAACTAAAAACTTATCTCTTAATGACATCTCTAAGAATTTGTCAAAAAATCTGTTTTGAATACACTCTAGAAAATAAACGTCTCCACCGACAGAAAAAAAAAAAAAAATTATTCTAAACAGTGTATGGACAATTGACAGTTAAAAGTTTCAGTCAGATGTCTTTCCTTCGTTTTTCAAAAATACGTTAAAAGCTTGTTTTTTTTTGTTTGTTTGTTTGTTTTAAACTTTAAAAATTAATGGTTCACTACTGGTGCATTTACGTTGTATTGAGTAAAAAAAAAAATAATAAGTTGTCAGGATGCAATTACATGAAAATCAGAAGAAAACAATAAAATAAAATGCCAGTCACAATATTTTACGTCCGAATCTTTCATTTAAATAATAAAATTAAATATTTCAGTTTATTATTTGTTTTCTTTGTTTTTCTTCGAGACTACCTGTGAACCGATGCTCATTCAAATGTAAAAATTTTAATATTAAGCATTTTTTTTAAGCGCAAAAACTTTTTCTTTTGCTGTATATTAATTTTCAGTCATTGTTGTACAATCTTTTTTTTTTTTTTTTTCGCACTATCTTATTTTGATGTTGTAGCATACACATTAGAATAATGGATTAATATTGGAGCAGAGATCACAAAAATAATATTTTGAGAATGTAACATAAATTTTACACTATTGTATGAATATAAAAACAGGCAAGCATTTATGAATTTGGAGTTTTTTACTTAATAAAACTGCATTTTAATAAACTAAAATTTCAAGAATTTTAGTTTATTCCAAAATATAGTTTGGGAAAAATACCTTAAGCTTATCTCTGCTTATCATTAAGTTTATTGAGTATCGTTTTTGCTTAAAAATAAGTTTTCTGTGTAGCACTAAGTATTCTCTCTCTCTCTCTCTCTCTCTCTCTCTCTCTCTCTCTCAATATCTTATGAAAATTTTTATTACATATAGGGGGAGGGGGGAATACGGATGAATGGAACATTTTTCGTTTTTATTGTCTAACTCAAAAAGCATTCGGTCTGAAAATACAAACTTAGCATATTATGATAATGTATTCACCTACCAAATCATTAAAGGTCATTTATAATAATTTATAAAATATATACATTTTTCTAAACCTTTAACGTTTTTTCCGCCACACCATGACTAATTTAATAAACTAATGGGAACTTGTCACATTCATTTCAAATTTTTATGTTGGTAATTTAAATTAATTCTAAGGTTGTTTTCAAAATTTTGGGTTGTTATGTAAAATCTAAGTGAAATACAGGTATGTTCACTTAAGAAAAATACATCTAATTCTCTACATACATGGCCTGTATCTCTGATATCCAACTGATTTTCATAAATTTCTTCAACCTCATATGCTTCTTTTCTATCGTTTAGGGATAAAGTATTAATTTCAGGTTCATCTTCAGCATCTGAATAATAAATAAAGCTAAGGCATCTTTAACTATAAGACATCTTTTTAACAGGTATTTTTCAGTAATCATTGGATTCAAACTGGATTAAAATGATAAAAATCCTAAGAAATATATAAGTTTACTCTAGACAGCAGTTGTTCCTCATGTGGCACATCGACATTCAAAGAAGCATAAGACGAAAACAACATAAATCATTCATTTATGAATGAAAATGCATAAAAACAGTGCGCAATACAATAATCATCATCAGAGCACGGACATTTGTATTCTAAAATCATAGATGGCGTAAAAGACACAGCACGTTTTTTTCTGTTTCAACAAGCACAAAATTTGGAACAAGAAAAAATATTAAACAATACTTTAAAATATGTTGCAGCATGTCTTTAAAGGATACATTTAAAATTTCAAACAGATTAATCAAGGACTTAAACAGTTACTGCATTACAAAGCTGATGTTTCATTTGTAGAACATGGTGGTTAAACATATCCCATCTAACACCGGTCTGGGGTTGAATCAACTCCAGCACACATCAGTATAGAGATAAAAGAATTACTATCTTTTCGTACTATCATATTTTGATGTTGCAGCATATATTAGAATAATGGATTAATATGGTAACAGTGATCACAAAAATAATATTTTGATAATGTAGCATGATAAAATTTACACTATTTTATTAATATAGAAACTGCGTGTAATGGGATCGTTACACAATAAACAACTTCATTCTAGTTCTTTTTTTTTTTTTTTTTTTTTTTTTTTTTTTTTTTAAATAAGATTTAAACTCTTTAATAACCAAGTAACACTAAATAAGCAATACAGAATAATATGCATACATTAATAACTTTCAAATTTACATAAGATTTAAAAGTTTAATATTTCATACAGTTCTCTTTATGAACAAAAGTTACGTAATCTTAGGTTACATTTGGACTCGGCTATTTGTATAATATAGTTTTTAAAATTATTCTCATATCTTCTAAAAATCTATTTCTGTTTAAAAATGTATAGATTAAAAAATCATATTTTTTTTTTCGGAAATTAATTTAAATATATATGTATCTATATATTCGAGATAAATATCCGAAAAAAGTACGAATTGTAACTTATGAATTTTTTAACAAATCGATTTCCAGAAGCTTTAAATACACGAATCCAAAGTACAGCTCATTCCGCCATGTAGTTTTTAAATTATGTTTAAAAAAAAATTAAACATAATTTATCATCAGAGTAATACGGCCAATACCGTATTGCAATCTGTTTTGCAACGACTGCAAACGATTTTGACGTTAGGAGTTCCAAACTTTAAAATTTCACAATTCCTAATCTACCTAACCTTGAATCACTTTCCGTTAGGTATCCTAAGGTAAAATTTACCAGAAAATCCAAATATGATGTAAAAATTAGGTGTTCCTATTGAAAATTTCACAGTTTGGTACAATTTCACTATGAAGACGACCTCCTAAGCTTACCTTTAGAATATACATTGAAAAAAGACATAATTTCTAGTCAAATGGCTATTTCTGTTTTTGTTTTTTTTTCTGCTGAGACAATTTGGTGATTAAAATGTATGTGTTCTCCTCGTTTTTTTAATTTCTTTTTGGTCGATTGTACATCAATCTTATATTCTTCGTCTCTGAAATTCTCTTCATCTGGAATAACCTAAATTTTTCTTGCTTGGCCCTATATATTTAGTATTGCTGTTTTATTTAGCTGTCTTTCCGATAAAAGAAACCCCAACGGCTTCATTTTCTGGACTATTTATAATATGACAACTCCATTCTGTATAATGCATTAAAATATATACTAGCTTATTTAACTTGGGGCTTTCTAAGTTTTAATACCATGTTATTAAAATCAAAAGTTTTTGTTTTGATATAACTGAATATCACATTCATTATATATTTATTAAATTAAATTGATTAATAAATTGATTATCTCGTTTAAATGTCAGTTTCATACATAAATTGCTTTATATGTATTGTTAGAATAATTACATAACCTTTCATTTTCTTCAATATATGAGTATTAATAATGTCCCATTCATCCCCTCAAATTTTGTCCCATTCTCCCCAGCACACATGGTTGTACAGAAATAGGTCCAAATATCATATGCGAGATCATAACATAAAAATCTGACAGCATTTGTAGCCTACTTAAATAACATCCTTTAACCTTCGTAAATGTTTTAATTTGTAATTTATAATTAATGATACAGAAAAAAAAAATACTTCAATAAACAATCTTCTTGCTCAAATAAACACACTAATTACTCTCCTGACTCAAAATCAGGAAAAAAAAAATGAAAGAACAGATTTTAAGGCATGAATTAGACACTAAGTGATACTTAACTGAAAAAATATAAATTTGCACATTTTAGTTGGAGTAACAGGCAAATCAACAATTCATTCCCACTCTCCCCTATATTTTTTTATCATTTTATATCATATTATTTTAAGATCAGATTTCGATCGTCCAAGTAAGAAAAAAAAATAAAAATAAATAAATAAATAAATAAATAAAAGAAAATAAATAAAGAAAGAAAAAACTTTCTTGCAAATCAAATATTTGAACTATATGGATTTGACGGCAATAAGTCTAAATATGATATACATGCGTGCCATTTTTACGAGAGAAAGTTTTATAAAAATAAATATTGTATCAACTGAAATACTGGTATATTTATCCATTTACAACGCTTGTTATTAAAAGGAAAAAAGAAGAAAAAGTTTCTCATCACTTTAGTTAAGGGGTCATAAAAGTTTTAAACCTTCAAAACATATTCAATCTTTGAAAAATAAATGTATATATTAAAGAGTAATCATTTCTGAATACTTTAAAACAAAATCAATAGACACTCTTAATAGTTGTTAGATATGGGATATTTTCGAAGAGTATTCGAAGTTCTCTCGTCTCCAGTTTTGAACTTTAAAGTAATTTTTCTCAAAATGGTGATTTTGGGGCATTTCGTGCAAGGTAGTAAAAAAACTTTTCGATTTTTTAATGAAATTTTCAGTATATGATAAGCTCTAATAAAGTAAACCTAAATTTTCATAATTTTTTATGGTATAAACATATATTTTCTTGGTGTTATATTGCTAAACTATTGAAAATTTAGTATAAGCAAGATAGTTTTGTTTCTAAAACATAAAAATGCTATAAATAAACACGTTTTTTAGGTTCAGTGTAAGAAAACGACTCTCAAATATAATTATAAACCAAAAATTTTGTTTTATATGTAGAAATTATTTTGTAATCATGCAAAGGAAGTCAAAAAGTCCTTCCGGCCTGTACCGGGAGGAAAAGGTAGCTTTCCTATATCTTCATTTTAAAATTTTAACTAATGTTACACGAAAACAGCAAGTTAAAATGTAAAGAAAATGTTTACAAAAGATTCGTTAATACTGAATTTGAATAAGAAATTCGCCAAATTATTGAGCAAGAGCCAAATTGGCTTCATTTATAAAGACTTATTTTGGTCGCCAAATTTGGCGATATTTCGCCAAATGTCGCCAAGTTTGGCGAGAATTTGGCGGTAACGGATATGAATATATAGTTTTATGTGTATGATGATTGGGAAAATTATTACAACAATGAAAATTTTTGTAATGTGCTGTCTTGTTTCAAAATGTCAGCCACCCTATAATTTCAAACTGCTCTATCTCAGCCATTTTTTAAGATAGAGGTAAACCAAAAAATGCTCTGGAATCCTCGTATCAAGGCCTAACACTTAATTAAAAAATAAATTTGAATTTTTAATTTTTATGTATATTTATTTTAGTTTTAAATTTTTAAATGGCCGCCATCTTGAAACAAAATGGCGGACCAAGCTGGCCAACGAACTCGGTCGAGACATTGGTGAGCTTAGTACACACAATTAGTTTCATCAAAATTGATTTATAAATACGAGCGTTATCGTATGACATAGGTCAGATATATATATATGGAGATATATATATATATATATATATATAAATCAACATTTGAACGGAGGGTGGTTTTGGGGTCTGGGGGTCATGATCGGTGAAAATATATCAAAATTTTCCGGAACTGTTTTCCTCCGAACGGCTGCAATAGGTAGCTTTATACTTTTTTGTATTGAAAGCTACCTAAAAAGTAATCAACGGTGGAAATAGAAATTTAGCTCAGCTATCCAATGCAAAAGAAATCGTTTAAAAATATTAAAATGCAAACGAGACATTAGAAAAATAATGCCCCATAGGATTAACATTAGCGAGTGTGTGTTTTCGCGGAAGGGGAGAGGACCCTTAGCTTGAGCATTTCTTCCCGTGTCTAGTGTAGGCTATTAACTACTGTTACAAAAATTGTGAACGGTCTCGCATATCGTTCGATCGAAAGATGAATAAAAGGCTAGATTAACTCATAAGATACTATTTCTGTTACTAAACTTTATCTATACAGCATTTTTGTAAAATTAACTTTTTCAAAAGTGTCTAGCGATAATAGTACTAAGGTTCCAAACGAAACAAAATTTCACTAGTATTACTATATTTAAACTGAAAGTTAAACTAAACTGTGAAAATGAAAAAAAAGCAGCGGTCTGTGAGATCGCTAACAACAGTTAGTAAATGTTAATTATAAGAAATAATTTTTGAAAACTTAGTAAGTACGTATCATATGTAAACTTTGGAATGGTAAAAATATGATTATGATAATTGTTTTAGATAATGAGAAATACTTTTAAATTTCCTCGTAGTTTTACTCGGGATTTCGCGATCAGCGATGATAACAGAAGTTTCCCCTTAACCCGGGAACAGTTGCGTCGGGTATGGCATACCCAGGGTGCGTACGGTTTTTACAATTGCTCACGCTACTTTTCAAAAAGTAATCTTCAAGTTACTTTATAGTACAATTTGTAGAAATTGTCTCCGACTAAATAAGATAGCAATTATTTGTATTTATTGGTGACAAAGTAAAAACCCTTCATACCCTGGGTATGCGCGACCTCTCCCGGTTAAGACAAATTCAGTTTTCACGTGTTTCACTCTTTTAGCCCATATTGAACCACCAACATATAACAAATAGGAAAGCTATATTAATTGGCTTTAAAGCAAAAATAGTTAAATGTTAAAAGAGAACTCAGTTTAATGTATAGATTTAAAATTTAGAATGTGGAAGTTTTTTTTTAATGTAAAAAACTTACCCTAAAAACGGTGTATAAAAATGTATAACTTTTTACCCGTTGGTTGATATCAAACTTTTTCACCCAAAGGAAATATATACATTTTTCTTAAAAATCGAAGAAATAGATCTATTTGTCTGAATGAAATAATCGGTCAAGAACAAGTGTAACTCGTGCTCAAAAGGTACCGTACATTAAATGTATTAATTACTATTTACTAATAGATTTCTACTACCCCTAATTTTTTTCATAATTTTAGTTTCAGTAGATTCAGAAATAGGAGAGGGGTGGGGGACATTTTTACAGTATACTTTCGACGATATCTCTGAAAATATAATGCCTAAAATTAAAACAAATACATTTTTGAGTTCGATATTACAAGACTTTTCGAACGATACCTCTATACGATATATATATATATATATATATATTTATTTATTTATTTTAAGTGACTTAATATCTCGGCTAATTACCCGAAAATATATTTCGGAAATCATTTTCAAATATCTTTGGATGATTCTGCGTCGATAGATACCTCGAGCACCCGTCAACTCCCCCGCTGACCGCCGAAAAAGTAAAGTTTGTGTATAACAGAAAAATGCGTTTTTCTCAAAATTTATGTTACCTAAGAAAATCACTATAGTTTTCCTAGAAGGTTTAAATAAACTCCTACTACCCCTAAATTTTTCATAATTTTTGTTTCAGTAGATTTGAAATAGAGGGGGGGGGGGCATAATTTTGCAGTGCATTTTCGACGATATCTCTGAAAATATAATACCTAAAATTTAACATTATATCCAATGGTTGGAGTATCATAGTCGAGATTTTTTCCAACAGAGTGAAAATATGCCGGAACCAGGACTCTAACCTACGTACTTTGGTTTGCCGTACCAACGCTCTCCCTGCTAAACTATCCCGACGATATCCTGGGCTGGCATATTTTTTACTCTCATTTGTTGGACAAGGCTGCGAACTGCAGCGCTAATTTCTTTCATCCGAGCTATAACTATAGCATTTACATGATGAATCTTGAAATAGCACTGAAACTCCTTTAGGAGTGAAGTCGATCAAATTAAAAGATTAAAGAATGAAGTCGTAAGTAGCTGCTGTCGTAGGCAGATTTTTCTTAAGCGTCTGTACGGTCCCTTGAATTTAGGCACAAGTATATTTTCTAAAATTTTTCTGTGACTTATCTAATCTCAGGAAAATAAGGCGAAGAAAACGTTTAGAAAGTATTGGTATTCAAATTCAAAGGACCGTACAAACGCTGAAAAAAATCCGCCTACGACAATCGCCATTTTTGTGTCAGCGCGTAGGTCTAGTATTCAGGGAGAAGTCGTTTATCTTTATGGGATTTATAAAGAGTAATAAAAGATGCGTCAAAATTAAAATGTTTCAATGAAAATCTGATTTTTATAGGAAATACATTTCATTTTAGGCTTAATAAATGAAGATGGAACGCTCCGTCGCACTCAACAGCGGCCCAGTGTAACGCTTCATTTTCTACGCGCTGGTAGCGAACGGGTTAACCGCGGTGATATTAAGCGGCAACCACTGTACTTTTGTATTTTAAAAAGGCTAATCACTCCTCAGTTACATAACCTTATTTTAAGTTATGTACTTGAATGAAATTACCGAAGGCAGCGTTCCACATTCGCATGTGGAAAGGCTTCTTTCGATTGATTCATGAGTAATCCTTCAAGAGCGATTATAGGTAATCTGCCTAATCGGCTGAACTGATTATTGTCTTCCTAGACTTATTTCCTGTCTTACTATGGACATTGGATTTTTAGCATTAGGAAGAAAATTTTTACCAAAGTCTCTCGGTAAACTTCCATTTTTTAGTATACCGCAGCATAATAGTTTTTTAAACTAAACACTTTTGACTCTCTTCAAAATCTGAAAAGATTAGCCAGGATAAAATGATACTCATATAAAATGTATACCTGGATTAAAGTTCATTATTTTTAGCGATATTTTTTTTAAATCCAAAATTAAACTTTTGAAATAGCTTAGCAAACTTCTCAATTCATTTAGAAAGTGATAAAAATCTACAGAATTTCATGGTAACATTCAATAGGACCCGATTAACCTTTGATATTAAAGCCGCGTTCACTTATAATTGCCTGAAAAATGTCCTTTTTTTTTATTATTATTCTTTGAAGACAATAGACAAAATTTATGAACATTCTGTTTTTACACAAATGTTTATTAATCATTTAAGAATTGAATCATATATATATATATATATATATATATTTAATCTAAAATAAAATTTAAGATAGCGTTCAATATGGCGGCATGTAGAATCTCGGGTTCGAAAAACACGACCGATCTCCGTAGGTTCCAGCGTAGGTATTCAAAACACCGTCTGAAAACATAAATGTATTGTTTTATATTAGTTAACATAATTTCTTATTGAATAAACCTTAAAAAAAAAAAAAAAAAGAAAAAAAAAAGTTTTTTAAAATTACAATGTCGGGCATTTGATTTTTTTTAAATCTTTTTTATTTAAAAAAAAAAAAAAATGTTGTAAAAATATTTAATATGGTCAATTTTAACATACTGTAGGTTTATTCTATGGTCAAAAGTGTTTACCGGGAAAATTTTCAAATCAATTAGTTCAACTATTGAGTCGCTAGAACCTACGCAGATTTAAAAAATCTTGTTTCGACAGAAAAAAGTTTTCGTAAACTCTTTGATCCATAATATTTTTGCCATTCTCCGGTTTTGCACAAAACATATTTTGGGGGCGTTTTTTGGTTTTGCCGAACTTTAATTTGAGGTTATATTTTCAAAAGGGCCAAATGATTATTTGTAAAAAATATGTTAACTTAAACACTTAGTCGTTTGTTCCTGGAGCATACACAAGTACTTCTCCTATCTGATAATTTTACATATCATTTGCTTATTCTCGTCTATCGATGAGAGTACTTCTGGCAGCGCTGGACATACAGGGTGTTTCACGAAGGACCCCTAACTTTGAAAATAAATAACTCGGGGAAGGTGATAGAAGCATGAAACCAGTGGTATATGTTTATTTAAAAAATGACAAGAATCTTGTACAGAAACCTCAAAATTTTAGTTTAAAATAGCGCCGATAAATGCGGTGCAGGCAGGATTATGGATCTTTATAAAGAGAGCTCATATCCCAAGAACGTTCAGTCGTCGAAGATTTAACCGTTGAAACGTGATCACTATTAGTGCATAGTGATAGAAATTCTGTAAGTGACATTATTTATCGCAACAATCCTTTAACATCGGCGAGCTGATTTGTCAAGCATGTGTGTTGATTTCCGGTGACATTCTACAGAGAGTCACTGACAATTTCATTCTTTGTTTTTTATGTATGTGTGTTGTGTGAAAGGTGCACCTTTTGAAGTGATTTTTATGTGGTACAGCCTCCTTGTGGTTATGCCACCTGCAGCGCCATCTATCGACGCAATTTGTTACTAAAATTTTGAGGTTTCTGTATCAGATTTTTACGGGTTTTTTAATAAACATACTTCTGGTTTCATCCTTCTATCTATCACCGTTTTCGACTTATTTATTTTCAAAGTTAGGGGTCTTTCGTGAAATACCCTGTACTGCGTTTTGAACACTAAATTCATCAGCATTGACGGCATAACTCCAGGCTTTCAGACCAACAGAAATTACCAAAACGTTCATCGATTTTAATAAAGAAAATCTTCCTCCATCAAATAAATTTGCAGCTAAAAATGTAGCGATTTGAGATTTGAACAGTTTTATAACCCAGGCCGTCACTCTCCTGGTGGAATATTACAACGTTTGACAAGCTGTAGCAACGTAAACAATGAATTGATTCAAAACACTTTTAGCAGCACACTTATATCTTTCAAAAAAATTTAAAAATATATATATATCTTCCAAAAATAGTATGTAAACGTGGCCTAATGCGAAGCACAGTATCATCTCGGGATCCCCCTTTCATTCAAGAAAACTTTTCTAATTCTACACGCAGCAATATATTAAATTGTTATCGATGGCAGTTCTTTCAAAAGTTGGTTGCTGTATTTATTTTTGTATGTTCAGTTTTCTGGGTGGACTAGGACAAGCCTTCTAGGATATTATATGATACATTAACAGCCTATGGATCGCGTTCAGATTTCCCGGTCGTTAACCCTTACCCGTAAGAATTAATTGTGAAAAACTGCGCTTGAAACACATATATATATTTTTTTTCCGTTACAGAAAGAATGTTTCACTTCACGATTTATACATTTTATTAAAGTTATTTTCAATTAGGAACTGTACAAATTTTTTGGTAGTAAAAGAAAATGTAATAATAATAACTTTAGTCGGATGATGAATGTAGCTCGTCATTTTACCGTTAGGCAGGAAAACCTCATGACAAACTCCACTGGTCCATTTTATCACAAGGGGTAGCTTTGTTTGTAGTCGTTGCTTTGTTTGTAATCGTAGCTTAATTTATAATCGTTTAAAAAAAAGGCTGCAATGCGGACAGTTTTTAAGCATAACTCAAAATCTACTTCACGGAATGAATTGTAATTTTCAATTCGCATATTTGAAGCTTTCAGAGATCGATTTCTAATTAAAGATTCAAAGGTTATTTTTATAGTATTTTCGAAACTATCTATTTTTTAATTAATTGCATTTATCTAAAAACATTTCTGTTCAAAATATGTTTATTTAACTTGGTGGGGGGGGGGGGGGTAATCAAAAGATTTGGCGTCTGTGCGTAGTCATAATTTTTTTGTTTAATGCTTTAAAAATATTTGATAATTATGGATTTTTTAAGCGTTTGATCACTGTTTTGTGCATACTGTATATCGAAATTCACTGACACGGTCCAATGGCGTACACAAAAATTGTAGTCCGGTATAAACATGAGATGGTCCTTGTAGAGGTCGTTTATGAACTCCTTGCAATACCTGTATATGCACATACTTCATAAGAAATTGGCCCATCGCCGGGTTCGTTTCAGTTAGAGCTCTGTACAAATGTACTTGTTCGTCCCTGTTGTGTTCATGCCCCTCACATGGTTTAGAGTCATGGACTAAAATTTTGCATCTTATGAAATTTTAAGTATCTTAGATATACTGTCGGTATTTCAATGCCAAATATTGACATCGATGTTGAATTGAACTTTTCAGAACAATATCGTAGATCAATCATGCCTTATATTGTAAATAATCAATTGAATATGAAAGTCCTCTGTAGAAACTCGGTATAACTGCTTTACCTAAAAATCGTACTTTTTGATGAAAGCAATCTTTCTTTGTTACAGATTTTATCTAACTTAATTTTCCTTGGGAATTTTTTCTTTCTGAAATTTTAAAGAAGAAAACGCTTGTAATTTACTTCTTTCAGATTGTTGATACAATTAAGAGAATATGTGTGTTAGTGTGTGTTTGCACCAACATGAATATTTTTCATCGAAATATTTATGATACACTAAACATTTTATTCATGTAGAAACTTAAATTTCTTTACAGAATGTAGGAAATGGTGTTTCAGTTTACTTCTATTGTTTTCTGTAACTGTAGAGTTAGAGAAAACAGCCTGGTTTAAATACGGGTATAAGCCGGATTTCAAGAGAAGGGAATTTTGAAATATTTTTGCTTATTTAGAATTAAGAAAAATAACACATTTTTTTCTCCCAACTGGACATAGTTAAATTGAATTACTGCTTTTAAAATATTTAATTCAGACCAGATAATAGATAATTTTTTTGTTTTGTTTTGTTTTAAAGAAGAGCGCATAATCTTAAAATAATTTTTACTATCAATTTAACAATTTATTTTTGTTTAGATAAAAAAGTAAGTATTTTTGAATAAAATCAATGAGATTGTCAAAAATAATATGTATATATATTATTCTTTTTATTTTTCTTCATTGATTTATAAAATAACAATTTTTATTGTTATTTTAACAAGCGATTTAAATTACTTGCTTAGGCTGTCTCATTTTAATAAATATAAATTAATACGTAATAAAATTAAAATAATAATATAAACATCAAAACTTCCAAAATGCAAAACTTTATCCCTAAAATCCACTTATTTATTCCCCTGTTTCAAAATTCCCGGTTTTTTCGTATCTGTATGTCTAACAGTTTTCCTTTGCAAATCTGTTCATAAGATTTCTTCTGTTGCTCATCAATACGTCTACTCGCTATAGTCAGGAAACTCATTGACTCAGTGTTCCAAAATAGAATGCTTTACTTAATCATATGTCCAAGGGAAGAATTAAATATTATTCTATTCAAAATTGGATGTTGTCGAAAAGTGGGAAGAAAACGAAAAAAAAAAGTATAAATAGTCTACTTGAAAGAATAAAAATAACTTAAGAAAAGTGGTTGTAAACTAAATTTTTTGGCTATATAGGAGACAATACTGCTTTAATTTATCTCAGTGGCTGAGAAATAAGTTTAAAAATAGTTTAAAAAAGTGTAAATTTTTGCATTCTTCCCACATGTTTTGAAGTACCTGTACGTGAATCTACAATCAAGAGCCTTCGTGACGTCATTTCGGAAGATTAAATCTTTTTTCTACGCCCAGATGGCGCGCAACCGATTCGCGCAATTTGATGACGTAGTTCTGACGTCAGGTGACGTCAATAGTTTTAACTTTTCTGTGTTGACGGGAGAATTCTTCGATAGACCAGCGGTTTTTGTTGTGTATGGATGCGCAAAATAAGTAGAGATTTTCGGGTTTTGGCGCAAAATGATTTTTTACCACCCTATGGTCTGTATTCAAATGGCGCTTACAGTTAAGGGAAAATAAAATAAATATTTATTTAGAGAACAATTTTACTTTTACATTAGTTCTTTAAACGAAGAATGGAATGATGAGAATGAAGAACAAAAAATTCAGAGCTTCATATTTCCTAAGGAATATGTAGCTATGGAAATTTTTTTTTACAGGATTATAGAATGACTTTGTTTTCGGGAGAATTATTTTATAATGAAAATGTTTTAACTAGTCTACATAAATGAGTTGTTGTTAAAAGACAATTTTTTTGAATAAATCAAGAATAATTTTACAGGTACCAAGGAAAATAGTCATATAAGATCTTACATTTTTTTTTTTTAACTACTCTTTCTAAGTTACAGATTCTTAATTTTTATAGAAAAATACTCAGCCACAAACTTTTATATGGTACGTTACAGTTACAATATGTATTTATTGAAATAAATTACAAAATATAATTTCATAATAAGTAATAAAATTTCTCTTCAGCTTATTTTTTTTTCTTTTTTTTTTTTTTTTTTTTTTACTTATGCGAATGTGATGAGTACAAATAGTGCTGTTGAACTATAATTGGTAAATGTGATGGTATATAAATATTAGTTATATTTAAATGTAGATCTCATATTTTCCAGCTGACTTTTAATTAAAAGGAAAATCAAAAATTTAAACATAAATTTTTCAGAATGTTTGGAATATAATAACCATCACCATTTTAAATAAAAATAAATTAAGGATGTTGATAAATAATCAATTATGGTTACTTTTCAAGATCATGTTTATTTCTTTTTATATTTTAATCGATTTATCTTTTATTTGTAATTTCTTTTCTGAAAAAAAAAAAATCTGTGAAAATTATTTTTGAATTCTTGATTAAAATTAAAGTATACATACTAATGAAGAAAAAGTGGTGCAGCTATATAATGTTTTTACTATTTTTTATATACCAGGAGTTTCACTTGGGAGAGGTTTTGAGTCATATTGTTACATCTAAAGTAAACCACTTCGTTTATTGCACAATTATAAAGTAGCGAGGAAATAGTTATACTCGAGTTATAAGGCCAAATATTTATGACGGAAAAAAAGTTATAGAGGTATACGAAGCTGGGGGTCAACTTATACGCCCCCCCCCCTCCTCCCGACTAATAAAAAGTTGAAATCATAGATATAGTAGTTCCTATATCTATGGTTTAAATGTTCTTTATTTCTGTTTCATCGAAATAGATAAAGAAGTTTAACAACACTAATGCTGAGATATTACGTACAATATTCCAAAGATAATTGCGAAAAAACACAATCGTATGTTTCTTAATATCATGATCTATGTTTTTAAATTTTCGCTTTCGCCGATCTTCTTTTAAGTAAATTTTTTAAATGAAAAAATCTTATAAAAAGTAATGTTTCCCCATGCGCTGTTTCGTTCGCGCTTACAAAACAGCTTGTATGAACGAAGTCGGTACTAAAAACTGACTAAATACACGCTGGCAATAGGTAATGATACACCTTTGTGTGTGTCTCTCTAACCTTTTCTTTGTAAGATTTTAATGTAAATTAAAAGATAACGCCCAGTCGAATGGGCAATTTTAAATTTTTTCAGCCATAATTTGGTAATTCAAATGCATGAGCTTTATGTATATATTATTTTGGCGGGTTTACATACTACTATCAATGCAATTTTTATAGAACATTTCTTATTTTTACATTTACCTGATATTAATTACTTTAAATATTTAACTAATTTACTATATCATAACTATATTTTCTAAAATATAGCAATTTTTATTGAACATCAAGGTATCTCACGGGGCACAGCAGCTTCTAGCATGTTACCTGACCTATATCTTTATTTTTATAAAAGAAATTTCATTAACACTAATGTTTTACTGTATAGATACATAATTTTATTTTCTCTTTAGTATAATCAATCTTTGTCTCTTCCTGTAGCTTATCCACATATTCTAGAACTTAGTACTACTAATTTAACTAATTCTGCTGTTAATTTTATAGATGTCAATATCACTATTTTGCCTAATAAAACTTGAACACTCAATATGTACGATAAAAGTAATGGTTTTTCATTTAATGTAATTAATTTACTTACTTTATTTCATGTTTACATACTTCAATTTACAAAACTTTTCCTCTAAATCATCGTAGTCTTATTAAACGTTTTGTTCTTCCCAACATATTTCGCCAATTTTAATAAATAAAAAACAAATGACGCTGCTATATACTTATCCCTTTTTTTTACCATAGATACAAAATTAAAAATTAAATATTCATGTTTATTTACCAGTTTGGGGATTTATTATGTATGTAAAAAATTACAAAATTGAAAACAATACTAAGAAGGGTGGGCGCGGAAAAAAATATATAAACTATCAAATACACACACACACACACACACACATACATAACAATTTCGTTGTTAAATTGTAAAGTGTAAATATAACAAATTTGGAAATGTGATTGATCATATGGATAAATTTGAATACAGATGAGAAAAGCAGCACAAATTACATGTAGTAAATAAAGTAACATATAGTAGATTGAAATAATATGTAGCAAAAAGCGTATAATTGCAGTATTTAAATTTATGTATTTTAAACAGAAAAAAAATATATAGGCAATAATGGGTACATGTAGTAAAACCAAAATGTAAAACTGTACCTTAACGTTAGGAAAATAGCATGTATCATAAGTGACTATGATTTTAGGGGGGAAACTTCTCTTTTGAAAACCAAACTCATAGTATGTTTTGTTTCTGCGTTTCCAGAGAGCAAAATTCTGTTTGGGTGAAAGAAAATAAACGAAAACTTTGATTGCAGACTATAAGAAAGATTGCTTATAAGGGAAAATTAATTTCTTTCCAGTAAAAACATGTTTTAAAATTAAAACACATTAAATGTTTTAAATTTAGCTTTTATTAAGTTAAAGGAGAGGTTCTATTCCTTTGATCTTCTAAAATTCACGTGATTTGTACATTATTTATTTATTTATTTATTTATTTATTTTGGTAAAAAAAAAAAGAGAGAAAGATAACGTACATTTTGCATTATATTTATTGACTTATATATTTAAAATTTGTGTGTAAAAAAAATGAATAATACGCCTTGTGGACGAGGAGAACCTGCAGGTGCGCGCCGGTCGGACGACCATCTTTCTCCGATCATTAGCATCACAAACAAATTTGGTCGCCAAATTTTGAAAGAGCATTAAATTTTCTGTAGCTTATACCAACATTTAGTTTTGAAAAAGGGATTTTTGGTAAAATGGCGATCTTTGAACAAAAAGATCATTTTTCGCCTTTTTTTTTTACCATTTGCGAGTTCAAAAAATAATTAATTAATGAAAATATACTTTTCGGGTGTATAAACTCCAGAAAAAGGAATAACTTTCTTTTAAATAAAAAATGAAGGAAATCTATCGAATAGTTTTCCAGAAAAATGGTCGCCCAGTTTGAAGAACATGGTGTCGAGAAAAATAAGTTTAAAGTTTTACAATACCGAGCAAAAAAGATTGTAAAGAATTGTAATATCGCCATACCGCATTGGGACAACAATGTACACACTTAAGAGAGGCCAAAAAATGCAACTAAAAAAATCGAAAATTTTGATCCAAAGAAGACAAAAATAAAATTTAAATGATTATCGATGTCAGTCACAATGAAAATGCAAAATTTCTGATACACGAAATTAAAATTCACAAATAGAATTCAACTTTCTGGTATTCTTTTAATGATATTATAATTGACGACAAAAATTTGTCGAATTAGTATTATTTTAAATTATTTTGTGTATTTTGTATGTGAATATTATAAATAATCTATCGATTGGGGATGAACTTGTTTTAAATGCTCTATGCGAAACTCTTATAAAGAAAAAAAAAAAGTCAAACACAAAATTAATTTTTCTGCGACTTGTGTTTTATAATTTTGGGGCATAAAGTGAAAAAAATATATTTTAGTAAGTGGGCAAAGTTTTTCATAATTAAAGACACGAGTGGAAAAAGTGTTTCGTCATATTTTCTTCAAAAATGTTTTATTTTATAGATGAAGATTATATAAGATTATCTATCGTGTGGTAAAGTTAAAATACTAAGATACTAATTAGTAATTTTGAAAATATAAGATTTTTTTTTTAATATTTACTTTTTTTTAGGTTTAATAATTTAAATATTAATACTTTTTAATATTTAAAAAATAAATATTAAGTTTTCCTGAGAAAATATTGCACTGTTAATATTTCAAACATATGCTGCCAAAATAAATAAATAAAAAGGTTTCGGCTTCAATTTTCTCGAAATTTACGTTTTGCTGAATAACACTTCTACTCGTGTATTTAATCATTAACATGAAACAACTTGTAAAATAATTTGGCTATTTTACGATAATTCGCGTGCCGATTTCTAACGACTCAATGAAATACTTGTAAACCCATATAATATTAGACCATATTATCTGTTAGTATCTAGTTTTAAAATTGATTTTTAAAAAGGTAATTTTCAAACAAATCTAAACTGACCTCGGCATAAAGTTAAGTATCTTCATATATATATATATATATTCGCTAGTTATACAACTTTCTTAGAAAAGAAAGGTTTTCATTATATAGAAAAATAGATAGGTATTATTTGATGTATACTTATCCCCCGTAGATTAAGAAAACATTCAACTGCTTTTATATCTGGGTATAAAAAAATAGTCGTTATGAGTTTAACTATAATAATAAACAATTTTGTAAAAAGTAGTATAGATAATCTTTAATTTGTTGTATTTTTAAAATAGTAGTTTCCTAACGTTTACGATCATTTGGAGAGTTTGAAAAAATAAGTTTGACGTTGTATAATATCTTCATTCCTTATTTCTTGTAAGACAATAATACAATGAAAATTTTGCAGCTGATTTTTCTTTAAATACACGCGGGAATAGAAAAAACTTATAAAAAAGTATACATTATTCGTCTATTGGGAAATCGTTCACTTTTTTTAATATTTTCAAAATCTATTTTACTTTAAAAAGTTAATTTTATAATAGTATAAACCTTTTTATAAAATTATTTTTTATATCGAGAATATGACAAACAATACATTACATTTTATAACCCATAAGAGAAAACAAAGAATTTTGCTGATTTTAATAACTTTATATATCGACATAAATGATGAAAAATAAATGTTGAGTATTTGAAAGACTTTTAAATGCGTGAAAAAATTTGATAGTTTTTTAAATGCGTGCGTGTGTCTGTGCAACGTTATAAAAATCAATGGTACAATCATAATCATTAATCCTTAGTACTAAAGTAATTTACTGAATGAAATTCGATCGTAAACCGATTATATACTGACATTGAAGAATCTAATTCCCTGGTCTTTTGCTCATTTAATGACATTTTACACATTTGTTGGGATGTCCAATCTTTCGGCTTCTTCGGCCCGCATTTAGGATGGAAAATTTTGTTTCGGGCCACATTTGAGGGTTTATATATATATATATATATATATATATATATATATATATATATATATATATATATATATATATTTATTTATTTATTTATTTATTTATTGGGCGGCACATTCACTATACTAATAAAAATGACAGCTGCTAAGCAAAAATGTTAGAAAATGTATAGTGTCCAACACAATAAAAATACAAAAATGTTTAACTTCCTGTCTATTAAGAATGCTTTGAAAAACATTGATCACATCAGACAGAAAATTAAGACTAACCACAGAGTATTGTGTTGATCCAACTTAGATATGCAAAGCATTTGTAATTCTTCTTGAAATGGTGCTTAATAAGTTGTTTTATGTAAACCATACTAAATATGCTAGCATAGGTCATTCAATTACAGTACTGTATTTCAGTAACATTATCCAATAAATCAAGAGAACGAGGTATTAATGAAAATTCGTATCGTGCTCCTCAAACATTCGTAGCATATGTGTCATGAAGCATAGACTTTTTGGAAGATTTCATGCCAGTGAAAGTTTCTAATCAAACCTTTAAGAAGTTACATTAAACTATTCAAATTATTATTATTATTTTTTTTTAATTCTATTATTTGCGGGCTGCATTTATTGTTGCAATCAATATCAAAATGTCATTTGAAAAGAACTCTAGCAAAGAGTTCATCCACATTGTGATTTTATATGATAACTAGTTCATTGTATAACTGGTATATACTAATGACGTATGAAATCACTATTCTCTTTGTCTTATTGAACATGTCAAAACTGTTATATATATATATAATGTTTAAAAATTATTATTAAATCACCGGAAAAGCTAAGAAAATATTAAATAAAAATATTTCCTTCACTTCCAAAAAATATTAGAAAATATGATTATACTTTCAGGGGTCATTAATTAGGGACTCCCTCCATCATGTAGAGAATTACACGGGCACACCATGGTTTTATCCTGCCATGTGTTTTGCTCCACTTGGTGCAATATTCCTCTACGTCTACTTAATGGCTCCTAAAACTATAGTCATGTTCCTTTGTCCTTTTTTGGTGGGGGAGGGGGTCATTTTTAGTTTATTTTATCCTCCAGTTTCCATAATTATCAAAGACGAAATATTGATTTTCGGAAATGAATGAAGCAGTATAATGTAATGACTTTTCAGCTACAATGGGTAAAACTTAGCTATTAAGCTAAACTATTCTCGCTCCTCTTAAAAAATACATTACATTTTTCTATTTTATTCCAAATGACAAGTAAATTTAATTTTGCATTATCCGGTTTGCAATTGCATTTTTTTCATCAATTTCCCACTCTAGCTTGTTTTCCTTCAGTATTAATTGCCTCATTTATGATATCCAGTTTTTGTTTAATTATTCGATACTTACAGTTTTAACTTGTATTTATATGTATATCGCATTGGTAATCTGTTGTTTGCGCTTGTTAATTTTGTATTAACTTAATTGTATTCTGTATAAACTTTATGATTACCCATCTTTAAATATGAGATTAGGTTAGATTTGATGCAAGAACTTGTTTAATGTATTTTGAAATTCAAAGGTATTACAATTATATATATATATATATATATATATATATATATGCCGTCAAATAGGGTTGGCTTTGTCTCATTTTTTGGCTTTTGTTGTCTTTAAAAATCCAAAATTTATTGAAATTTCCATTTAAAGAATTTCTAATTCATTTATTCCAGTTCCAAGGTATCAACTGTAAATTTTAAAATAAAAATTTATTAGTTTTAAAGTATAGTTTATTTTTAATTTTTTTTTTTTTAGTGGTACAAAGTCACCTTGGCTAGGGGTGGGGTGACTTTGTAAGACAATGCAACCCCTCTATTATGATAGAGTATAAAACAATACGTCCTATCGTAGTTAAAAATAATAAATTTTGTATGAAAATGAACAGTAAACTAAATTTTATTTAAAAATAAGCATTTATGAGCATTTACATGTAAAAAGACATAAGATTTTTTTTTTTTCAAGAAAACAAATTATTAGATATATTCACTAATTTCAAGCACTGAAAAAACATTTTTTAAAGCAAAAATAGCTCTTGGAGGGCTAATTTTTTCGGACCTTTTAGCTTATTCTTTCAGGTAGTGGTTGTAATTTAATATTTTTCAGCAGATTTTCTTTGGCTTAATACGTATTGTAGAACATCTATCGCTTCCTGCAGCGTTTTATTAGTATATATTTTTTATAATTACGACAACCTACGAGATTTATACTTACGAGGCATTATTATACCAATACCTGTACAGAAAATAGTAAATGTATACCAGTGCAATATTTATATTTGCAGTAAATGTTTGCATTTATGTTAATATTTTCAGAAAAATTAAATATAATAAATAAACTAAATTTGTGATGACTTTGTCCCGAGACAATCTCACCCCCAAATTGGCATTCAAAATGCCGGCTGTGAATAAAGTCAATGTAAAATTTAAGATATAAAATAAATAAATATAAATCGCATTGATTTGTAAAGAAAATATATTAAGAAATTAAAAAATGTACTTAACACTTTACAGCATCCAGTACAAATAACTTTTCCAATCAAAAGTTTTCCCTAGTAAAATCACACGTGAAAAAGTAAACAAAACAACGACGGAATTTATGGCAAATTCAATTTGTAAAATGCTATGTTTAAACTACTGCTGCTATCAATTAGAATTCGGCATTACTAATTAGTTTTACTCTAACAAATTTTATTTATTACACGTTTTGTCTTTATCCGCTGAATATTAGGACAAAGTCACCTCGGGATGGACAAAGTCCGGTTGATGGTATGTATATATAATAAAACTTTTGTGTATAATAACCATTAAATCCCATAAAAAATCGGCAATGTATTGAACGGATAATTATAATATAACACAAAGGCATATATACAAAAATGTAAGATTCTCAAATTGAAATAAGTGAAACATAAATGTGGAGAAAAAAAGATCCTATGTGCAGAATGACAAAATATTACACGAAGCAATTTGAAACATGTATTGTGAAGCACGTTATCAAGGCAATATTCCACAATATAAGTAAATCATAATTGATTTCTGTTTCAGTAAAATAAGCTTGAGCCGAATATATATATATATATGTTAACCTATTTTTCTTTTTCATCTAATTCTCTATCCATATTAATGTATTATACAGTTTTACATGTTGGAGATACGTGAACAATGTAATGAATGTGTTCAAAATAAGAATGGAATTAAGATTATGTTAAGGAAATATTTAGTAGGAATATATAAGGAAATAATAATATATCAAAAGTTACATTTTTTAAATTTTTTACGGTTTTTGATACGGTTTTTCTCTGTATTCCGACAAGTAAACAGTATTTTCCATTATTTTACTAGCAAAAATTCCCGAGTTATGATGCTTTAAATTTTATGAAATTTTAGAGCATTCCGGCACTAAAAATGGAAAGAGACTGGAAAGGGAGAATGTTCAAAGGGCCGGAAAGTTCCGAAATTTCATAAAATTCTACGTATAACTCGGTTAGTTTTTGGTTGTAGAAGAATGGAATTTTTACTGTTGTACTTGTCAAAGCAGGGAGAACAGTTTTCTAAATATAACTTATAGGATCCAGGGGTCGTATAAAAATTTAAAAAGTGTTAACTTTTTGAAAAATAATGAGAGGACTATTTCACGATGGTATTAATTTTTTGAACACATCTGCAATTTACATTGCCCACGCATCTCCAACAAGTAAAATATTAAAGAGCGTTTCAATCTTTCTGGGGCTCCCTGTATACATAACAAACACACAGACAGAGATATTTTAAGTAGAGAAAGATGTAATGTGTTTTAAAACCTCTTAAAATCCCCAAGCTGTTTGTTACAGCTAAGTCTTCCTATTTCCACTTGCGTCACGCAATGTACATTTTTGGAACTTTAATTCTGGTGAACAAATCGATATAATACATTGCTAAGGTAACTTGTAAAAAAGTTGTTCCTTGTCTTACAGATATTTTCATCCCTATCGCCAATTTGCCGCCAAAGATCGATTGCTTTGTTTTCTAGTAACCTTCTACTCCTGGGCGCCAAGAACACGACAATCTTCAGACGCCTTAACTTTTTTATTTTTGGAGGGGCGGAGGAGGGGGGAATTGTGATGGGGCTGTTTTAAACTTCAGCCTAGTCAATGAATGCTTCATCTTTCCTCAAATAATGGTGCAGTTGCTCTTGCATTTAGACGGGCTCTCTACTACGATCGGTTGCGAAGTTTTTGCTTCCTTAAATAGCTGTGTTTACGCCTTTTTTTTCTGATGTCTGATTCAGATGTTCTGAATCGCAGGTATTTCTTTTGTTTGAGAAAATATTTTTTGGAAAATATTCTATAGAAGCTTCTATCCTGATGTCTAACCAGGAGGTTCATAAAAAGACCCCAAGGTCCGGCTATAAATATTCTAATTCAATCTTTTCATTATGAAATTT
Source organism: Maratus michaelseni (assembly GCA_963931845.1). NCBI lineage: Eukaryota > Metazoa > Arthropoda > Arachnida > Araneae > Salticidae > Maratus > Maratus michaelseni. The sequence goes on from OZ007589.1 coordinate 63,656,408, forward strand.
ATTTTACAATAAAAAACAAACAAAGAGTAAAACAAGAGTAAATCTGAGAAATATTGAGGATCAATATATTTCCCTTAAAGTCCCAAAATGGACTTTAAAATTCAGGCGAAGTGGTGAAAAATGAAATTAGATTTTTTTATAAAATTAACTGTGCGTTAAATTCTATTTTGGGCAAGGGGAGGGGGGGGGGGGGTTGTGATGCGGCTGTTTAAAACTTCAGCTTAGTCAATGAATGCTCCATCTTACCTCAAATAATGGTGCATTTGCTTTTGCACCTAGACTGGCTCTCTACTACGATCGGTTGCGAAGTTTTGCTTCTTTAAATAGCTGTGTTTACGTCTTTTTTTTTTCCGATGTCTGATACAGATGTTCTGAATCACAGGCATTTCTTTTGTTTGAGAATTTTTTTTTTTTTTAAATATTCTATAGAAGCTTCTATCCGGATATCTAACCAGGAAGTTCATAGATCGGCCCCAAAGTCCGGGTTATAACTACTCTAAAATAGGGCCAAGCAAATGGAAAATTCACAATAAAAAACAAAAGTAAATCTGAAACATACCGAGAGTCATTTACAAAAGTGGAGTTTTCAAATTCAGGCGAAGTAGTGAAAACTGAAATTATTATTTTTTAATTAACTGTACGTTTAATTAACTGTAAACGTGAGCTACAGACAAAGTACTATATATTCTTGATTTTCTTTTCTTTTTAAGTGATTAAAAACATTTAAAAATGTAAATGCAGACGACGGCAGGCAGGAAATATTTCCTCCTAAAGGAGGAAGTTTGAAAACAATTTTGGATATTCTCTGGATTGATACATAAAAGCAAAGAAAACATTTGGTAAATATTAGGTATGTGTGTGTGTGGGGGGGGGGGGAGATATGAAAAATCTAACTCTCAAACATTTTACGAGTAACCTGCTCAAACTTTCAGAGTTTGTTTCAATTCTGTCTTGAAAGATCCGCTTATGTTAAAAACATTTGAAAATCATCTATGTTTGAAATTGTTAAAAATGTCTGACTTTAAAAGAAATAAAGCTTGCGTATGGTTCTGTTTTTTGGAATATAATATTTTGGTCCATCCATATCGAAATACTTTTGGATAGTTTCAGTGTTGTGGAGATGTATTGCTGAGACTCGAGACCAAATTAATTTAATCCACTAGCATAGTTAAAAAACCTTTTATTTTTCCTTGACTGGAAGAAAAATTTTGAAAGCAAAAAAAAAAAAAAAAAAAAAAAAAATCCATAATAAGATTTGGTAGGAAAGATTTATTTACCCTACTTAACCTAAATTCATCAACTCTATTTGGATTTAACCTTTAACAAACTGCCTTCCATTGTCGTTTGACTCGATGATCTACATTCATTGTTAGTTTAAATTTGATTTTCAGTTTTAGTATTTTCTAAATTAAGAAAAAGCTAAAATAATCTTGCATTATATTTCATTATATCTTGCATTATATTTTCTTTTTTTTTCCTCTAATTCTTTTCATTTTTGTTAGTTATTTACTGAATTTACGCATGCATATATCGCTACATAATTTAGAAATGGACGAAAAACTATGCCCTGATTACAGGATTATTCATGATTTTTTACTCTATTTTATTTTATTTTTTTACTCTTTTTTTTTTCCTTTTGCTCTTATATGTTATAATGCTATTAAAATAAAAGCTTCCGCTATTCACATAATTTACTTCTTTAAAATATAGTCCAAGAAAATTGTGGAATGCGCATATCAGTAATAATTACTTTCCTTTTACTTAAAATTTACATCGGTTTTGAAAATCTTTAACAATAGTATTATTATCAGTTCAGTGAGAATATTTTTCAGAAGAAGGGGGGGGGGGATGGAAGGGGTAAATTTAAAACTTAACTTATATAGAGAAAAATTGAAAGCTTGTATTTCTCATAAACTTTTATGAATGCATGTGTAAAATATCAACTGCCCTATTTAAAATTACAAGTATTTTTAGGTCTGCGAAATATAAGTAGCGTAACTTGGGGTTACTTGGGCCCAAGAGACTTTCTTTGGCGTTACTTTGGGTTTCTTTGACCCAAAAAAAAAATGTTTTGTACTGGTTGCAATATGTGCTATTACCTACGAAAGAGTATAGATTAAACCTCGTCAATGTTTTCGAAACAGTAGATCTAGGACTGATTTACTAAATCACTTTTTTACGATCACTTTTTCACTGATTTACGAAATGATTTATGTGTTTCAAAATAAGGTGAATTAGGGATTTAAGAAACTTGATATAGTTTGTATCTTTTTCATTAAATAAATTATGCTTATTATTAAATATAAGTGCAGTTTAGATCTCTAATTTTTATTGCTTCTTTATCATTTATTTATTCATTAATTCAATGGCTTTAACGTGCATACTTTTGTAGTGGCGTAAGTAAAACATTTCTGTTTTAAAAATGCCTCATAACAATCATCCATGAGCAATCATCCACATGCACATAATAAAGTTCAACAATAAGCAGGTAATAAAAACATACAATTACTTATATAAACTAATAATAAAACGTTTTGTAAATAAAATGACTGTTAAGTCATAAGATAAAATCGACTCTAGAAAAATTGACCGAGTATTAAGAATACCTTAAAAATAACATCTATGAATATAGAAAGTTCTGCTTAATCGCTTTATATATTCAAACAGAAATCACTTGAGACTTCTTTATATTGTGGAATATTGTCCTTGATAACGAGTTTCACAATATAAGTTCTATTTTCTTATTGCATTGTTATTTCCTTCGTTTTTAGAAAAAAAAATTCTTTCCTCCTTTTATTAATCAGTGCATATTTTTTTTTTACATATTTTCTAACATATTGTAATAATTGGTTAATTTGTAGTGTCGATTTTATCTTGTGATTGGTCATTAAATAGTCATTTTATTTTCAAAAAGTTTTATGTATCGGATAAATACATGTGCTTCATTTTCATAAAATTTATTTTGATAACCCTTTAAAAAATTAATAAAATTACTCTAATAAAATTAATAGCAGGTGTAATTCTCAGTCTAAAACAGCATGACAATTTCATATATTTACATAATATATTAAAAAAAATATTTCCATAACTCTTTTCTAGCTCCTACACAAAAATATCTTTAATGAGATCAAGAAGCAATTAGAAGATTTAATTAATGTTTTAATAACAATATCTTCTTTACATATATGGGCTTATATTTAGCAATTTTTTACTAACACTTAATGGAGTCCTGTGTTTCAAGGAAAAGTATGTGATGTTACAGTGCAATAAAATTTCCAAATAAAGTTACATCATTCTTTTCAGAGAAGTGACTTTTTTGGTACACATTATAAAATAACTATATAAGTTTTTTTAAGTTCAATATGTTTATAACTTTCTTCATCAAACATAGCAAAAACATGTGTTCGCATCAGAAGCAAAATAGAACAATCCTAGCTTAAGTACATGTTCTTTTGTAGGGTGTCCCAGAACTCCCCGTACTAATTTCAATGGGAATTGAGTCATTCAACAATTTTTTATAGAAAACTAAGGTTGTAATCCATTTATTCCGTCCAAAATACAAGGTATCTCACTCTCGTCGTACTTTTTGTACATAACTTAAACAATAATAAAAATATTGTAACGAAATTTGCAACAAATATACCTTCTTTTGTATAAAATGTAGCGATAGCACGAGAAGTATAAGTGGCCACCATCTACATTTAAACAGCGCTGAACCAGACGCACCCTGTTTTGGAAAGTATTTCCCATTACATATGGCCAAACGACTGTGTTATTCCAGCTCTTTTCGTATTAGCATTGCATTTCACACAAAGAAAGGTAACATTGTTCAAAATTTCATTGAAATATCTTCATTATTGCTGAAGTTCTGAATAAAAATCCAGGTTCGGATTCAAGAGAGACCGTCCTACCTTCTTTTTTCCCCTTCTTACTGAATTACGGATTTACAGCCTTTGTTCCCAATGCAAATATTGTTTGTTTTGGAGCAGAGTTGAGCAAATTCGTAATTGCAATTATCTGCAATATAATTACAATTTAATTGTATGTAATTAACTATATTGGCAATTACATGCAGTAAAACATTCTTGCAGCACTGTAGCCGGAACAGCCCCATCCCATTATTTGACGACATTTCTGTGTTTGAATGTGCGTGTAACTATAATCAATTACATGCAATTAAATTGTAATTACATTGCAGATAATTAAAAATTTGCCTAACTCTGTTGTAGAGTGCTGTACCTCCATAACAGGTTTGTAAGTTGAGTTCCGGAACACCATGTATACTTAATTATGAGGGTTGTAAAATTAATTCACTTTGAGCTAGTCAATTAATTTTATAGCACTTTTGGAGTTATAATTTCCGGTTTACTTACTATTTCTCTTTTTGTCGTCTAACATACTAACTGCATACGTAATTAATTCTTTTTTGTGAATGGATGAAAACACACATGGATGAATTTGGAATTACGTATTTATGAAACATAAATCTACAAAATATTCTCTTTGAATATGCACAAAAAAATTAGAATGATATATGTAACTTCGATTTCCACTGTTTTAATACTGTAAACTTTAAATAAACCTACACTTTAAAATATACGACGATAAATAGTTTCGGCGTATACAAGAAGCATTTCACTAAATCGTTAAAAATAAATAAATAAATAAATAAACTACTATTAAAACAAAAACAACACTATTGAAAGTATACACATGCAAAATTAGAACGCACTAACCAGTTTGTTTTCGTTTCCCTTTTAACGTGAAATAAATGTACTTTTTTTTTCTTTAAAACATTTGACGATTCCGTGTATTTGATTAGTTTTTTTTTTTTTTATAAACCTGATCAAGGTGCTTCTTTGTTGTGTATGCCTGTCTCTTTTAAGTTTTTGTGTATGTGAAATGTTTTGAATGATTTGTGTTGAATATGGCTTGGATTATGTGAAATTAAAATGTTCTGGACTTCACTAAAGCACTGAATATAGCCATTATTTAGAATATTTTGACCTATGCAAAACGGACTGTTTTCATTTACATTGTCGAAACTTTAATCCTTTTTAGATATTTATTAATCTGAATTTTTAAGCTGACTAAATTGGGCAATTATACAATTTATTTAAAGAATATTAAAAATAAAAAAAATGTGTAGCCATATTTTGTAATTTATTTCTCTAGTGAACTTAATATTGTATAAAACTTTAAGTATATTTCATTAAAAGCTTTAAACGTAAATTGTTTTAAAAATATAATTTACATTTCAAAAATATAAATTGCTCTAAACTACCTTCACTCTAATTAAAGTCAAAATTTCAACGATGGTGAGTCGTGCTCCAATCTTTATCTGGAAATTCACCTCATTTTAATAATGATTAATTTTACAGACAATTAAATTTTAAGTCTGATATATTAACTATTTATAAAAGATCTATTCATGAAATGTAAATATTATATATTGAAGATTAATTAAAATAAGGAAGAACACATATTCGAGAAATGTGGGCATTTTACATATTTAATTAGAATTTACGAAAACGATACGCAACATCAAAACATACAGATTCCTTATAGTAGAGATTTAAAAAAAATGGACGTCGTTACCGTACAGACAGCTTTGCAAATTTTAGTGCTGCTATCTAGAGACAATTAACTGAAATACAAACACCATAGTAAATTTATAAAATGTCCATTAATAACATTCTACGTCCCCATTACCAAGAGACTTCAGTACTTCGTAATTTTTTTATTGTTGTATTATATTTTTAAAAAAAAATATTAAACCCAAGAAAATTTAAAAATAATTTTAATAGGATAAAAGGGTATGTTTTTATCTTGAATTTAAAAAAAAACTAATAATTTTTAATGCATTCCTATTTTTAACAAGAAAGTTTAGTTCGAAAAAATATTATATACATACATTACAAAGTTTTTTAATAGCGTACGGTTAAAAGCCTATGGCGAGAGACTTGATGTTGAAGGGTGTGCTAAAACGAAAATTGGAAAAAAGTAAAAATAATAATAAAGGAAAAGAAATCACGTATTTTCACCATTTAATTTAAATATGTTTACATTTTGCATTACATAGAAAAATCTTTGATTGTTTAACAATCATGTGCAGAATAGAAAAAAGAATTATTAGGTCATTTTGAAGATTTTCTTTGTCTTGGATATTTAAAATCAGCCTTTTAAAGAAACAAATAAACAAAAAGAAGAAAGAACAATCTATAAATTTTTATGAAAAAAAATCTAAAAAAAAAAAAATTAAGGAATACCGATTCCACTCTAAAAACTAAAACATTTTTTAATAATTACTTTTTATAAATGATTTTCAAAGACAAATTCTGCAAGACATTCTACTGAAAAATTGTGCGATAATTTTTTTTAATGCAACTCTTTCTTTTAGGAATTAATAACAGAAGATAGTGTCCACCATATATATCTAAAAAATTGACAAAGCCTCTATTGAAACCTATCTTGTTTTTGAAAAACAAAGTTTTTTTTTTTTTTTTTTAATAATTCTTTAATCATATGTAATGCTTAATATGAAATCAATTCTAAATGAACTTGCAAGATATTTAAAAAATAATTGAAACAAACTAAACTTTAAAAAACTTCCATAAATTAGGCTTAATACAATTTTAAATATGATCCTAATATATTAAGAATCACTAATTTAATATGGTAAAATAATTTTGATGCTTTATGTATTACATTCTATATACACACGTGAAGAATTATTGTTTGTTGCATGTCCTCAAAGTATACATTTTATTGCTTTGAAATTGGTGTTTAAAAGTATTAGGTTTACTTTACTGTTCAAGAAGGATTGCTCAGACTGGGAAACCATGTCTGTAGAGTATAGCTGTCCCTCCCGGTCCTGTTTATTGAGGTATCAAAACATAATTCAGCCAAAGCTGATCCCGCCGGTAAGCACGACAATGGGCGGGGGTGGTGAGGTATATAATGAAAACAATATTTGTATATTGAATAATACAAAGAAGAACACAATGATAAATATGACGACTGAAAGCACAAAGAGGAAATAAAAATGAGATGTATAGAATATTATCGCCAAAATGTATAGCCATATTTTGTTATTTATTTGAGCTCTAGTGAGCTTAAAATTGTAAAAAACTTTAAGTATATTTCATTAAAAGCTTTAAACTTAAAGTGCCTTGAAAATATAATTTGTATTTCAGGAATATAAATTGCTCTAAACTATCTTCACTCTAATTAAAGTCAAAACTTCAACGATGGGGACTCGTGCTCCAATCTTTATATGGAAATTCACCTTATTTTTATAACGATTAATTTTACAGACAATGAAATTTTAAGTTGAATGTATCAAACATTTATCCATCTATTCGTGAAATGTAAATATTATATATAGAAGATTAATTAAAATAAGTAAGAACACATATTCGAGAAATATGGACGAGTGAAGGCTGTTTTACATATTTAATTAGAATTCACAAATACAATACGTAACATCAAAACATACAAAGACTTATTATAGCAGAGATTTAAATTTTTTTTAAAAAGCAAATGGATGGCGTTATCGTACAGACAGCTTTGCAAATTCTTTTTTTCATGAAAATACGATGTAATGCATTAGATCAGTGGCGATCTTGATTCGATGAGTAGATCTATGAAATTTTATACTAGATGAAGATAATATTAGGTTTGCTAAATTAGAAAGTGTAACGAATAAAAACTCACGAGTTCTTTATTTTATTAATTACTAATATAAACATTGATTGCTTATACGTTGCCAAAAGATTACACTAAGAGTAAAATAACTTAAAGATACAAATACTTTTCTTTTTCATTTTTTCCCTCTTCTTCTCGAATAAGTTTCTATTAAAGCAGCTTCTAAAATTTACAATAGTGCTGAAAATTATTAACTTTCAAAAATAAAATCAATCAATTACAAGATTTAGAAAATGTTTAGTTTCCGTTTTCACACTACAACAATATTACATGAGTTTACAGATTTACGACACTCGTAAATTCCATTGATAAATGAAGAAAAGTGAAAAAAGAAAAGGAAAAAAAAAAACAGAAAATTAAATTCAGAATAATAAAAGTAATAGAAGCCGAAAGAAATAATGTAAATAAGTATAATAATAAGGGATACTAAAAAGGAATTCTCGAATAAGTTTCTATAAAACAGCCTCTAAAATTTACAATAGTGCTGAAAATTATTGGCTTACAAAAATAAAATCAATGAATTACAATGTTTAGAAAATACTTAGTTTCCGTGTACACTGCAACAATATTACATGAGTTTACAAATTTACGACACTCCTAAATTCCATTGATAAATGAAGAAAGATGAAAAAAAAAACAGAAAATTAAATTTAGTATAATAAAAGTAATAGAAGCCAAAAGAAATAATATAAAAGTATAATAATAAGGGAAACTAAAAAAGAAACATTAGGACAAAATAAATCGCACAATCCCAAAATAAACGTAAATGTAGTTTCATTAGTGGTGTCATTTTAAACATACATTTTAAAATTACTTTGAATTTTATTAAATTTTTTACGTGTTATTACAGAGGGTAAAAATCCTATGTATAGACCAAATTATTAAAAATAAAATAACTATATAGACACGGGATTAGAAGTATGTTTTGAAAAATTAAATCTCTGAATTAAAAATTATGAGCAATGTAATGTATTTAATCAATACATTATTCGAAGTATTAAATATATATTATTTTTTGTTTGCATTTAATAAATGAGGGATGAACTTACCTATATGCAAAAATGACTAAATTCAAACAACATTCTTTTTCATGAAAATATTATAATTTATTCTACGTACCTGTAACTGGTTACTTAAGGCAACCTAAAACTTTACAACAACTTGAGGTATCTGATTATATAAGACATTAAATACCAATCTTAATATTTAATTTATAAAAAACAATTGGATCTGTTGCACAGTCAAATGAACAAAATATTTCAAAATATAAGGTTATTTGTTATATTTTGAATATTGGTGGCAGCAGATCTATTATATGAGAATTCCCATGAAATTGATAAAATTCTTGAAACTAATTTCTAGATCTTTTACTGAACGAGTAATATAGTTGCTTAAAGACATTGTGAATCTACTTTTTTTTTCGATTTATGAGTATGCAATTATTAAAAAATAAAATAAAAGTTTAATATGGAAAGGCAAAATAATTAAACTAATTAATAAACTAAAACAATTAAACTAATAAAATAATTAAACTAATAAAGAATATATAATTCATAAAAATTTAACTTGATAAAAAATTAAACTTATTTAATATTATACAAACAAATTCTTAAATTGGTGAAAAAAAGGAACGATATAATTATTATTGCACTTAAAACGTAATCATTTGGATAAAGAAATATGTAGGTTTTGTAAAACTATACAAACGGGCTCGGTTATACAGTTTTATTTATTAAAATATGAGAAGATGTGTAGTTAATTAATTTAACATAAAATCCAGAATTGTTTTTTGGTTAATTTAATGACAAAATTAGCTCATGGAGGTTTATAAATTCCTAAAATGAACCTCTGAAACAAGGATTTGTAGAACTTATTAAGCTGATATAAATGTCATATTCTATAGGAAATGTATATTAAATATTTTAGATTTGCACTTTTTCTTTTATCATTTTGTGTAAAAAGATTAATTATAATTGTATTTTAGATTATTTCCTAGATAATGAATTCTGATTCGTTAATTTAAATCTCTTGCCAATAAATGACTTTCGTCCACTATCGATAGAAGAATATACATTTTATCGATTGATACAGCCTCTCTTCTTACTCCCCAAAAAAGTCCTATGTCGAGTTATTGATGTTTCAAGAAGCATGCGCTGAATCCCCATGTCAGATTGATTCTCATCTCCAAAAGAAAGCAAAAAATAGCGTGATTTTCCTTGCCTTGAATTTAAAATTTAGGTTAAGGGCGCTTCACACAAGTCGTCTTCCCTTCATTAGGAAATAATATACTGTACACTTTAAAAGTTCATTAGCATAAAAATGCAAAAAAACATTTGCTTGTTTGTTTGTTTGTTTTCTCTGTTTAAAATATATTTAGATATAATTTAACTCATACGTTAGGCTACTTCATTAAAAAAAAATTCTAACCCATGAATTGTTTTCTATTCTTCTATATTTAGTAAGTTTCCTATTTAACTCTGATTTTAATGGATACTGCTATGTGGGTAGTGTCGCAAGATCATATTTGTCACTTCAGTCTATTATGAGTATGATGAAAATGTCAATGAAACTGTCGAAATTTTGTAAACAAATTTCTAGATCTTTTAAGCTGAATGAGATAATACGAGGCGTGTTTTTTAAGTAAGTTCCGTTTTGATGTTAAAAAAAAAACACAAGGCCATTTTTTAACAATTTTATTTTTATATGAATCTACTTTTACATGAATCTATTTTTCAACATAATTTACGACTGTATTAAGGTTCCTATCGTATCGTACGATCAGATTTAGAGTTGCATAGAAATCTGCCGCATGCTCTGCTAATCACTGCATCATCGCCAGTTTGACATAGTCAGCGTCGTAAACTGTGTCGTTCCATCCAAAACAAAAGGCGTGGATGTTTAGTAGAGGGATCGTTTGGCTTCATGACAATGCTCGTCCCCACACGGCTCATCGAACCTAGGATCTCATCGATTCATATGGTTGAGAACAACTTCACCATCCTCCATATAGTCCTGAGCTAGCGCCAAGTGACTACCACTTGTTCCTGCACTTAAAGAAGCCCCTTGGCGGTCAGCTCTACAACAACGATAACAACGTCAAAACAGTGGAGATGTAGTGGTTAGCACAGGAGGCAGCAAATTTCTATTAGTATGGGATACAAAAGATGGTCGTACGGTACGATAAGTGCCTTAATATAAGCGGAAATTATGGCAAAAAGTAAATTAAGTTCCAGGCTTTCAAGTAAAATAAAATTGTTTTTAAAATGGCCTTGTGTTCTTCTTTTTTAATATCAGAACTGTACTTGCTTAAAAACACGCCTCTCATAAGGTGCATAAACATGCTCTGAATTGAATACATTTATAGAAATGTGCAAATAATAATAATAATAGTTTCCAATCATACACTTGATTCTATCAAAATGGAAAAAAATAAAGCACAATGAAAGATTTTTCATTCTTTTTATTTAATTTTCTTAATGTGACATTTATTTTCATGGAGAAAATTCGACGAATTCACGTGTTTGTGTTTTCCTTTTGAAATAGTGCGTACAGTTTAATGCACATTGAAAAAAACGTCACTTTGTCCATTGATGTTGAATTTTATAAACACTTATTTCCAAAAATTATTCATTTAATTTTTTTTTTTTGCAATTTTAAAGAAAACAAAAAATACTGTAAATCTGAAGAGAGTTTTTAAGTGAATTTTTACAACTGTTCCGCGTAAATTACTATCATTGTTTTAAGAATTAGTTTCATTTTATTACATATGCACTTGCTGAAAAATTGATTTTAAAGTCAAAATATTAGTTTTTTATAAAAATGTTATATTTCAAAAATTTCCGTATTTCACATAAAAATTATTAAATTAGATATCACCTAAGTTGTTCCATAAAGAATTTTGTTGTTGTTTATATGGGTTTTAAAATATCCAAAAAGGTATAAGTTTAAAAGGGTATAGTAGCACAAAATTGCAAACGTAAACTTTTCGAAAATATCATGAAATACTTTTTAAGTATAGCTTTTAGCACTAATTGCTAAATCAAGATACAATTTATTTTTTTTTCAAGTAAAGTTTAAAAAAAAATGGCTATAAGGTGTTTATTAAACTATATAAGAATAGGATATTCTTATATAAAACTTTATTAATTCATAATTTAGAAAGAAAAATCTATAATTTAAAATCCACTTAATCGTAATTTAAATTCAAATTACAACCAATGTTATAATTTTTTTAATATGCATTTGAAGTCATCTTGATACCTTTGTGCTTATGAGGCCCAACTTTCTTTTTCTAAACATCTTTTCACAAATTCAAGTTAACTTTTCATTATCCTTTCCATTTTTTTAAATCTAAAAACGTAAAGATATACATTTTTAATATTTTATCTGTCATTAGCACCTGCAAAAACATAACACTTGCTTACTCCTCTGCCGACAACTTGAAGAGTAATGAACTAGTGGTAAATGCATCAAATACACGAAATGTTCCGCAACCTAAATTTATATGTATATATAATATGAAGTGAAAATTAACAATAATCTAAAAAGATAAAAATAAATATGTTCTTGCGATCCTACACACACTTCTAAAGAGTTGGTTACTTTAATTAGAATTATAACAAAAGTTATGGTTTTTTTTTTTTCTAACATACTTACAAATTCATTTAAGTGCGTGCAGTTTAATATTCACATTGAAGAAACGTTATTTCATTCATTTCTGTTGAATTTCAAAAAATTTTCTCCCCAGAATTTTATTTAAGAAATATTCACATTTTCGGAAGAATTAAATAATAAATGAAATTTATGCCATTAACCATTTGTGACTCAACAATTCCGATTTGAAAATATCTGAATATTTACTCAAGTATTATAATACATCATTTTAAGCTTGTAATATATATATATATATATATATATATATATTTAAATGTAGAACTTAAAATTTTGACAAAAAGATATTTTTTTCACATCTGTAATAAACAGAAAATAACATGTTTGTCATAAATATTGCCGGTTTTTCTAATTCAAAAAATTAAGTATACTAACTTACCTTTGTGAAAAAATTAATTTTTTGGTTGCCTCCAGCCTTGTTAATTTGACAAAATTTACGAAGTTCATTTTAGAAATAACAATGTGAAACTGCTCAAATGATAAATAAAACTTTGGCATAAAAAATTAACTCAGTACCGCCGTCTGTTGAGAATTCTATGAACAATTTATATTAACTGCTGGGTTGGAAGATAGCAGCAATAAATAACACCGTCTTTTAAAGCCCACTGTATAAATAACGTAATTTGACTTTTGTGTATGTTGCAGATATGCAACCCTATGATATACAAAGGGTTTAATGAGGTTGGTGGAGGAAAGATGAGGGAGTTAAAAGTACTAAAGGTCATTGTTAAAAATTGTACATTCTTCCGTCTATAAAATAAAAATAATGTTCCTGAAGTATTAGTATTTATTACCACTACTTCGACCTGAAACAGTACGATCTACAAAAGTCGGGCTTCCCTGTATTTACTTATAAAGTTGCACTTTAATATACATACATTTTTTTCTTTCGTTTTTCTTTTTCTTAATATTAATACACGTACACTGCAAAAAATAATTATTGATTTTACAGTATAAAACTGGCTCCCAGCTGCCAGTATTATACCGTAAAATTAACAGTATTAAACAGTAAAATAAGCAGTAATACGCTGCCGTGCAAGCAGTAATACGCTACCGCGCATGCGCGGTAGCTTATTACTGCTTGCACGGCAGCGTATTACTGCTTATTTTACTGTTTAATACTGTTAATTTTACGGTATAATACTGGCAGCTGGGAGCCAGTTTTATACTGTAAAATCAACAATTATTTTTTAAAGTGTAGAAGTTTATAAATTGAAGTGATAAAATAAAAATATAATCTAGAGAAGTTTGGGGAAATCTGACTCTAAATTCTGTCGAAATTTTTCGATAATAAACATGAACGCTGCTTTCTATAAAAACATTTTCCTCTTAATTCTGTCTTCGAATCAACACCATTTGCTGACATCGTTACGGTATCAGTATTAAAAATTTGGCCTATAAGTCGAAGACACACTAAAGGTCCTTTCTGAATATAAAACTCCGTGTTAATAAATCGTGAAATTTCATAAAAGGATATTCATTACATAATTTGTTTTTCAAAATTCAGTTTTGATCTGTAGGAAGTCCAATGTATGATACAAAAGTACTATGTTTACCCAAAAAAATACTGAAATTTTAAATGGTTTTAATAGGCAACAATTTCTTTTCTTTAAATTGTCTTAAAAGATATTTAAAAAACTAAAATGTGGAATGTCTATATGATCTTCAAATTCCTGATAACAAATAAGCAGTAAAAGGGTAAAAAGGAGCATATAGATGATATTACGTATAACATAAAAACCACAGCCCTGGCAAGATTATATCAAGAAGAAACCATCCAAATAAATTTCAATGATATTCAAGTAAGATCATTTTCCCCTCGAATCTATACCATCCATCCATTAACCATAGAGACTATAACATGTAAAAAAAAATACAATATGTAACGAGGCAGCAACATTTACTTACCAAAATTATCGCTCGAGTTACTCCATGGTTACAAATATGGAAATAAACAAACAAGCAAATAATAAAAATAATAACGTGCGTAAATTGAAAAAGTACGTGAAAAATTAAATTGTGGCGTTTCAAATGATAACTTTATAGACAGTGCAATTGTAGGATATTCTTATTTGTTTCGATAGTGGCTCCGATGGAGGCGAAACATGTCCATAGTCTATTAAAACTTATTTTACTGTTTATAAAGTTTTTTTTACGCCTTTTATCAATTAAAAAATATATAAAATAAGCACTTATTTTTGAAAAATTTTAGGTAATGAATAACTGCAAAAAATAATTGTTGATTTTACAGTATAAAACTGGCACCCCAGCTGCCAGTATTATACCGTAAAATTAACAGTATTAAACAGTAAAAGAAGCAGTAATACTCTGCCGCGGGATCCCAGTTTTATACTGTAAAATCAACAATTATTTTTTGCAGTGTGGTTAACATGGGGTTTTACAATCAACGAGGATCTTCAATGGTGTTTTCTTAGTGCCGACTTTTAGTCTCCATTCGGCTTAGTGAATGCATTGAATGAAAAAAAAAAAAAGTTCGTCTTTCGACTTTAAAGGGTTTAAAAAAAAAAAAGAAAAGAAAAAGTACTGCGAACATTCCCCTTCCCTTCAAAGAATAATCTTGTTTCTTAACCCAGCTATTATTCACGTTATTCTCTGTAATCAGAGTAATCGATGTAAAGGAGAGTAGTATTTTAGAGAGTAGGCCTTTGAAAGGCCCATGCAATAAAAAAGGTCCGTTTTCCAGAGGTTGATTGAACATAGTGTTATGTTAATGTGTGCGTACTCTGCTGTAGCTCTGATTCTAGTGTCTATTCTCCCGCATGCTGCTGACCCCAGTGTCCGCCTGCACGACATAGCCTGGTAATCTGGTATGTCCAAGTATACTCCTTTGGTAAGCAACACACGCAACTCTACTGCTTTCAGTTCTATTTACTCTTTCTCTTTATCTATCTTTATCTTTTCTTCTGCAAAATTATTTATTCTTTTTATTATTATTATTATTACTTATTCTTTTTTTCTTCTCTATCTTTATAATTTGCCGCTTGAAGTCAGGAAATTACAATATTACTTTGAGTTGACATATTTTTTTTCTTTTAAGTTTTGAAACTCGAAATAAGACTTGTAAAATTTTTGATAAAATTATTCAAAATGTATTTGCTGATTTTTTTTTTAAGTTGTAGTAAAAGCTAATAATTAATCAGAATTTTTTTTTAATCATTCTTATGCAAAATGTTTTTATCTAACAAATATATACTAATAGTGTTGAAAATATTGATGTGAAAATACGTCAATCGACTTTGTTTCAACAATTTTCTTACTGTAAATGGAAGACAAGTAAAATGTATTTTTTTACACACATTACTGTAGTTTTATTTCTATGGTAATCTGATTGGTTACTTATAAATGTAAAAACTTTCATGTTTAGGGAATAATTCATGCCAAAATGTATTTCATAAAACTATTACATCAGAGATTCCGTTTCGTAAAATATTCATTAAAATGTTTAATTAAGCAGTAGCATAGCACCAATTTTTACGCTTTTTTCCGACCATTACTTCTGAAAAGAAAATTTTGCTTTATTTAGACCTAAGTTTTCTATTAGTACTACATAAGACTTTTCTGTTCAAAAATAGTGGTAGGGGAGGGGGGAAGCGTAGCGCGGTAGATTTTTTTTTTCTCTGAAGTTTTCAGTAGCATGATAGTATATTTTATCATAGTATATATTACTGAAAGACCATTTAAATCAACACACAGCAGTTTTCAAATTATGTTAACTTTTGTAATTTTTACCCATAAATATATACATCAATCTCTTTGTAGTAAAATTAATTCTCATATGTAATTTTTCTAATATAATCTCATTAATTTAAACCATTTTTTCCTACATTTAAGGAAAAAATATTATATTTAGTGTCCTTATTACTGATACGTTCGTTGCATACATTCATGTGTATGTAAGTGTCTTTTATATTTTTGAAATATCTTTGACTACACTGTTATATAAAGTTAAAGCTTAGTGTACGATTTTAGTAATACGGAATGTAGAATAACGTGATAGTTGAAGTAAATTTGTGTGTCTTTTTTAGTGTAAACTGCATTATTCTTTTACATTTTAAAGTTGAAGAATGTTGCATTTTCGCATGTGACTATGTAAAGCATGTGCACAGAATCAGAATTATTAGTAAAAGGCATGTGTATATACTAATGTATAAAATACTTGCATGTTGGCATGAATAAATATTGTTAATCTTCGCACTTTATGGCGTTCATTTTCTATATGTTATATTTTTGTGCATAATTATCTACTTTTTTCTTTTTATAATGTTACTTATTGGTTGAACATATATTTATGGTATATGTTGTACGCATTGAAATGTCTTTAATTTTATTTATGTATTTTTTCTTACTTGTATTACATACATAGAATTAATGCTTTATAATATGAGGTATTTATATGAATATCATGTTTATAAGTATGTTATAATTTGTTTAACACAGTTTTCTAAAATATTTATTGTAACAACATACATTGAAATCAATATGTATTTACAGTATGTTCGTTTTTTGAGCTGTTACTACTTATCTTTAACTTATATTTGTGAAAAATACTTTATAAACTCACCATAAAAGTTAATAAATATGAAGCATAATCATAAAGAAAACATTTCGATAAAAGGATGTTAAGGGCAGACCTTTTGGACAGAATTGATATTAACCAGCCTGCCTCTTTCTTTGAATTGATCTCATAGAAAATATCAAGTTCAAAAGCATTTTAATTTATGAATAAACATTTGTAACGATGATACTTGTATACAACTGAATGTGAACCCAACTTTGTATAGCATTTACTGTGTTAATACTTTAAAAAAAATTTCATTAATTACATTATCAGTTACTTGCATTTGCAGCTACTAATAAATTAATTAGTAGTTACTCAACTAATTAGTCATTTGCACTTAAAATTACAGTTGACTGCTTTTTCCAAAAAGTAAAATAAATAAGAATAATAAATTAATTAAATTATTTTGAATACAAGAACACTTTATAGCATGTATACTATTTAAACTATCTCTGTATATATTATGTATAATATAGAGATTGGCACGTTTTCCTGAAACACAAAAAAATTCATTTTTATTTTAGATGTTAAATTTTGTTAATCAATATTAATTTCAAAACTTGTTAATTATTTCGTATCTTCTATACTTAATAAAGTTTTATTTTTGACTTTATTTTTAAATGAATATTCAGGAATATGGCAAATTTAATCTAGTTCTTACAACTTCAGACATAAATAACTATCTTAACTTTTAAAGTTGGTTTTATTACACCTTAAATCCTCTTGCTAAAAAAACTCGTTTTAAAGGCAGAATATAAGATCTTGTGTTATAAAAAATGCTATCACAAAAGTTTTATATGAAATGAAATTACAAGTTCTGTTCAGAACATACCTAAAAGAAATTTGTTTTATTTCCAATTATTTCATATAAAAGTTATTGTTAATTACAATTTATTTGTAAAGTATCTTCGTTGCAATAATTTGTAAAACAGGAAATAAATATTTTAGAAGGAAGAACTTGTAAGGAGAACAGTTTATGTGATCGCTATAAATAGTTTTAAATATAAAAATTATTCTGTCAAAACAATGCTTGAATACACTAATTTCAGTAGTCTGAAGTTCCAATTTTGATACATTTAAATGAATTTTCAAGATCTCGTCAATGAAGTCATTTTTATGGAAAATTATTTATTTTTTATTTTTTTTCAATAATTACTCGATACATGCAATCTAAATAAATAGTTAGAAATCTAAAATAAATTAAGAACATATATTTTAAAAGTATAGAGGGAAATTAGTAAGAGAATTTTTCAAAGTGTATTAAATTAATTTCAAATAAATTCTTTCTTTTTTTTTTATATTTGTCATTCATAACATATAATCAAATTTTTAAATAGTAAATAGTTTTGCATGGTTAAATGCGCTGAAATCCATGAATATTCTTGTAAGATAAAGTATGCGTTAGAAATAAAAAATCAAAACAAAATTTTGATAATAAAATACTATATAGGGTAAACTCAAAAATGTTTTACCTACATATTCCGTCACGAATTCTTTTTCTTTTTTTTCACAACTGTTTGAAAGCAAGTAGATTGAACAAAGTTTAAACGGCAGTTATTTTCCGATCAATTTTCAAAAACAATTTTTTTTATTTATGTTGTGATCCGATATCTACAGTTTCGTGTGGTTAAGCAAAACTGAAAAATTGAAATTCTAATACTAGAAACACTCAGATCAATATTTTCTTATATTTTCTCTTGAAATAAAAAAGGCACAACATTAAAACTCAAAACAAGCTTAAAAAAATAGTTTTATTTTTTTCTTTCAGAAGAAAACATTTTTGAAAGATATTGAAGATAAAGTATTGGGAGATTTGAAAATAATTACTTACAAATTCGACTTTGGAAGTGTCAGAAACAAGCGTTAAGATTATTGCTAATATCTTATGTCTGCATTGCAAAAGAAAGTTTTTTGCTTGAAAAATCTTATACATAGGCGTATTCATTTTTAACCCTAGAATGCTACCCATTCGTCTCCTGGACGAAGCTCATAACAAATAATTTTTCAGAAATTCTTTGGTACCAGTATTTTATTACAGAAAATAATCTCTACTTAAAAAAAGGACGATTTTTTTTCTTTTAAGCAGAGATTTTCTGTAATAAAATACTGGTGCCGAAGAATTTCTGAAGAATTATTTGTTATGAGCTTCGTCCAGGAGACGAAAGGGTAGCATTCTAGGGTTAAAATATAGACAAACAAATTCGTAGCAGAAAATTTTGGAACGCTTTAACCTGTAACTTAATTTAGAATTATTAAAATGGTGCATCCTTCATTCATAAAATACTCACATTTTAACGGTAAATTTTAATACAATTTTTAAATTGGAGATATTTTATGCATCATTTAAATTCTAAATTCGATCATTTCTTTTTATTTACCACACCGACATTCATGAAAATTCTTCTATACAATGGCAAAATGATTTTTTTTATAATAAAAGCGACATCGTACTGTTATTTTCTGGGTATTAAGAGAAAAGATTTGGTTAAAATTCAATTATTGAATTGCTTATTAAATCAGAAATGTCATTAGGTCAAATCTTCAGTTACCTCTTTCGTCTTTTTCACTATTACTTGTGGTCTGGAAAATATTGCTATGCAGTCGCAAAATGAATAACAGCTTCTTAATTTGTTATGACTTAATACATTCTGGGTGAATTTATTATTTCGGAATTGGAAAATTTTTATTAGCTATACACTGTAACTGTCTTTATTTTTAGAGCTTTTCAATTCCATACGTTTACGTATTTTAAACTAGCAGGCTGCGCACGCTACGCTGGTCGGTTTCTCCAAACAGACCTGGAATCAAACGAAATATATCAGGGAATTTTACCATGTGTTTTAAAGCAATATAGACATTTATTCGGGATGTTCTGTCACATTGTTGAAAACGATACGAGCGCCATTGCGCTATATAATGCATCACAAAATTTGGGCTGTTAAGAACCAACTCTTGTAGTTGATCTTTTATAGTATGATTTGGAACGATAGAACGATATACAATATACTAAAAGCATACCGGAAAAATTATCTAATTAACAATGCAAGTCTCTTCAAAATCTGTCCAATAGAAATTTTAAACAAGAACGAAAAATCATGCGTCAAGCATAGATTATGTAGCACTTTCCAACGCTTCCAAAATAATTTTACAAAACATACCGTTTAATAAACTAAAAGATAACATCTAAGTAAACAATTTGGAAAAAGCATAACATATTTAAAAACATAATTTCAGGAATTTCCAACAGATACAATATTCGGAAAAATATCCGAATACTTTTATTCAGCCCTGTATATGATCTATAGATTTGTATATGCTAGGATGCTAAATTTTAGTTTAGTTAGGAAACGCGTAGCACAGTTTAAAATTATCTTTCTGGAGTTTCTGTCAATAAACGGAAATGTGTTCGCGAACTTTTGTGCTGCCCTGTATAGGATCTACAGAATTTATACACACCACGTAATAGACAAAAAGCGAGTTAAAATTAAAATCGCGTTTAGTAACTTAAAACGCACTTCCAGGAATTAGTGTTAACAGACAGTAGAGAATTCTTTTGTGTGTCCCTGTAAATGAACGATGACTGCTATACACACACTATTCTGTAGTAAGCCTCTTGTAATGCACCTTAGATATATATATATATATAAATTTCAATGCGTTTAAAATAGTGAAACATTATTTAAATAAACCGCAGACGATTTTTCTCCATAGACGTCATGTAACGGAATTCTTTTGACTCTCCCTGTAAAGTAACTATAAGTGCTATGCACACCCTATTCCATATTAAGCTTCTTCTAATGCACCTTAGTGATATATATAAATTTCAATGCGTTTAAAATAGTGAAACATTATTTAAATAAACTGCAATTGAGTTGGGTTGGGTTGATTATTGACGGCCAATTATCGACACTAGGGATATAGGCCCGGGGGGGAGTGCCCTTCGTGGGGGTCTTTCTAAGGGAACCTAATCCGTATTTACGCATGGAGAAGATCCACGGCTCGAAAGAAAACCACGAAAACTCCGAGCGATTAGGCCGACGGGCGCGAGTGGGATCGAACCCAGCACCTCCCGTCTACCAGCTTCGAGAGCACAACCTCTCAGCCACTGGTGGGGCAAACTGCAATTGATTTTTCCCCATAGACCGCAATGTAACGGAATTCTTTTGAGTGTCCCTGTAATAAAACTATAAGTGCTACACACTTCCGTTGAAATAGGGAACATGCTATAGATAACGACAATAACATATAAAAATTGCAGAGCAATCCGAGCATATTTACGGGAGTTAGAGCACGGACAGACGGCCAGACGGCCATACGGCCAGACAAACCGAAGTCATAAGCACTTTTCAACTAGGTTGGAAAGTGCTAAAAAGGCTAAACTTTCATAATCGGTTTCACCTGATTATGAAACCTGACTTTCCCCATCATTCTATAACTAAGCAATGTAAAACGATATGCAATGTACGCAACGTAACCACTCCGGAAAAATTATCCAATTTACAATGCAATTTTCATCAAAATCCATTCAGTAGAACTTTTTAAAAAGGCTAACATTTCTTAATCGCGTTTACCTGGTTATAGAACTTTTCTCCATCATTCTATAACTAAGCAACAGTAGAACAATATGCAAGATACTAAAACCGTCCCTGAAAAAATTCTAACTAACAATGCAAGTCTCATCAAAATCCGGCCAGTAGAACTTTTTTAAAAGGCTAATCTTTCATAATCGAGTTCAACTGATTATAGAACTTCCCTCATAATTCTATAACTAAGCAATAAAGAATGATATATTATCTACTAAAACCTTTTCCTGAAAAATTATCTAACTAACATCTCATTAAAATCCACTCACTAGAACTCAAGTGATAAGCAGCCGGAACGAAATTCCCATTTGCATTTTATAGATATAGTAGATGTCATATACCAGACTCTTTTGAAAATTTAATGACCATAATGTATAGCATTAAAATATTCTGATCATGGTTATTTTTTTAAATCTTTGCTTAATTATAGTTTTGATTTTTTTGAAAATTTGAAACGTTAACAAAGAAAATTGTTTAGATTCCCTAATTCCAAGATTCAAAGGGTTTTTTTTTTTTTTAATTATTATTATTTGTGCAACGTTAAAAACTCAAAACAAAATGTTTTCAAAATGTTTCTAAAAAAGTTTAAAAAATATATTATTTTACAGAGTATTTTATTTTTTACGTTTTATTGTATATAGTATTTTCTTTACCATGATATTCCATAATGATATTCCCGTTACATTAAAAAAATAAGAAAAAAATTATTTATTTTGTTAATTGTTTTTAATAGACATTAGCACTGGTCAGCATCTTAATAATTGAGCGTAATGCTATCTGTGGATTAAAATAAATATGTGTGAAAATTTTCATAAATAAATTGGGGAAAATATTTATGTAAGAAAGAGAAAGTTTAATTTTACATGTCTTAACATTATGATGTACTGATGCTGTTCTTTTCACGTATGGCAGCTTCAATGTATATTTTAATTAAGTAGATGTAATATGGCGAATTTATAAAGAATTAATGTATAACAAGAAATATATAACTTAAAAAAATTAAGTGATGCGCTTTTACTCCAAAATTTAATATGATTTTAGACAAAAATAAACGCGGCCTTTGGACACTGCGCCTAATGATGTATAATACTGAAAATACTTGAACATGCATTATCACCAACAATGAACTTGTGTTCAAAATTTAAGGAAAAGCGGTCCATTAGATATAGTTTGTTAGGCATACGATTTCAGTCTAAAAGAATGTTTTTGTTCTGGAGCCTACTTTGATGAACTGAATTTACATAAATATTTAATTTTCATTTACAGTGAACTTATGTGCAAAATTTGAGTCAAATTCGTTCGTTAGATGTATGATTTTAACCAAAAATGCAAAATAAGGTTTTTGATCTGCTCCTGACGAGGTACAACACTGAATCTACATGAATATTTCATATTCATTGACAATGAACGTCTGTGCAAAATTTCAGTAAAATCCGTTCATTAGATATATGATTTTCAACAAAAAACGCAAAATATTGTATTTGTCCCTGAACTTTACCCCTTATGAGATACAGCACTGAATCTATTAGGGGTGTTCAAATGAAAGTGATTTGAGGTGTGTATCCATGAGAAGCGTAGGGACAGAAAGGAGACAGATACACAGATAGAAAAAACAATATTTAATGAGTGAAATGCTTACAAAGTTTGTTTAAAAAAAAATCACCCATGGCTTTTAGGCAGGCGTCCCATTGCTTAGGAAGGTTACGAATTCCGTCCGCGAAGAACGATGTCGGTTGATCATGGAACCAGTTCCGAACAGCAGCCTTTACGACCTCGTCGGGGTGAAATCGTTGACTCTTTAGGCTTTTCATCAGTGGTCCAAAGATGTGATATTCGCAAGGCGAGAGATCTGGATTGTAAGGTGGATGTTCCAGGACTTCCCACTTTTTACGGGACAGTGCCTCGGCACACACCTTGGCGACACAGCCAGCATTCTGCGATGAATATCCACCGACTTACACCCTTCCAGTGTTAAAAACGTTATTACAGCCCGCTGATCCGTTTTGGACGCAGTTGCATCCACACCAGCCATTTTTAACTGAATGCCATGTCCTTACGAATGAAGTTATCACAAATCTGCTTGCGCATGCGTGGTACATACACCTTCACTATCGCGTTTGTTTCACGAAAATACATTGAAAACTGTTCGCATCACTTTCGCTTCGAATCCCTTTCATTTGAAAACGCCTTATACATGAATATTTCATTTTCATTGACAATGAGCGTCTGTGCAAAATTTGAGTAAAATCCAATCGTTTGATATATGATTTCAACCAGAAACGCAAAATGATGTTTTTGCCCTCGAATCTGCTCCTGGTGAGATACAGCACGGAATCTACATTTTCATTGACAATGAACTTGTGTGCAACAGGAGTCAAAAATTTATTTCAAGATTTGGCCTAGACAAACAGACAAAAGGATTAAAATTAAAGCGTGCAAAAAGTTCAACGCTGTGTGATGAAAGAATTTCACTCACACATGATTTTCTGGAATCTCTAGGTTTACTAGGTCTCTGTGTTAATAATTGCTCCATTGATTATTTTTATAAAATTTATACTATTCATACTTTAAAAATGGCTATAAAATTGTATTATCACTTTTAAATATCAGCCGAGTATCTGTGACCATGGCCTAATTTTCGTATGAATTAGTGGAGCCAGTTCTGGGATCCCTAAATTTCCGGAGAGATTCAAATGTTTTCATTTATGCTAATCTTATAACTAAGCAAACCAAATGACATTTTCGGATTTTTTTTTTTTTTTTTTTTTTTTTTTTTTTTTTAAGTCTTATATATATTTTTTAATAACTTGATTACTAAAATATTTGTGTTTTAAGCACTTTTCTTGGATTTATACCACAATGTTACCTTCATAAAGAATAATTAAAATATAGTTTAGTAGCAAAAATAAATCATATTTAAGAATAAAAATTTTAACTAAATTATACAGATTTCATAAACAAAAAGAATCGTTTTACAATATCGGATAATATTTATATATCCATAGTGTTCCTAGTGTAATAAGCTGAATAAGTGAGTACTGGTTTGAGAGACGACACAGTCTAAAATCTTATATTAAGGAGTGTTTGAGAATCTGCAATTCTATTTCTTACATTCATCCAAAATAACGAATAAACAGTTTAGTAGCAAAAATAAATCATGTTTAAGAATATACAACTTAACTAAATTATACGGATTTCGAGCAAACAAAAAAGTTTTTCAATATCGGAGTATAATATTTAAAAATATAAACTGAGCTGCGGCACCAGGCACTTCAATCGCCACCGTTCCCTAGTTCTAGATAACTTTTTACGAGCACGACCAGGAGAGTCCCGTGTTCTCTACGGCCGTATGTTTAGAGATATATCCATAATTTTCATAGTTTAATAAATTGCATAAGTGAGTATTGCTTTGACAACACAGTCTACAAACATATATATTAGGCAAGTGTTTGAGAATCTGCAATTCTATCAGTTACATTTTTTTTTAATATAAAGAATATTTTTGAAAAATCAATTTATCTTAAATATCATGCGTCAATAAGTTTTAAAATTTCTTTTTTAAGCATTTAAATATACTAAACAAAAATATTATGATTAATATAATTAAAGTTTATACAAACTAGTATCTATGTTAACTAACTTAAATAGAGTTATACAAATAAAATATAAAAATTTTTTGTCCTATAAACTTGTAACATTCAGCCTAAAGTTTGCTTTATAAAATAAGTGCAAACTTCACAATACAAGTGATATGTGATAGTACGAGTGAGATTTTATTTCTGCAGTATTTTAAATAATAATTTAAGTATAAAAAGAATTTACGAAGTTATATAAATTTGTAACCAAAAATAGCCTATGTATAGTTAAAGGTTTTTCTAAGTTAAGAGTTTAACTTATTTCTGAATATACCAACGTCGGATTATTATTATTTTATAAACGATGACAATTTTCCTTAATACTGAATAAAATATATTATTTGCCGTATTTATATTAGGATACTCTTTGCAGCAGTGCATAAATTATGTAAGGAGTTATTCAACCCCGTTATTAAAGCAAACCTGCAAAAACTGTTAAAAAAAGAAAGAAAGAAGAAAAGAAATATTATACAACAAAATTGCTCTGAAATTATTAAAGGAAAAAAAAAAACGTGTATGAAAAAGTTTAACAAAAAGTTACATTTGTTAGCTTAATGTAGTCAAGCTTGAGTGAATAAAATTTTAATCATTAGAAAATATTTATGCTTTAAAATAATCCATTACTTCAGTATATCTTATTGTGAACTGCAATATTATGGTATGATAATATTGTGTAGGATAACAGCAAATACTTCAGTTTCATATGGAATCGAGAATTTGTAACTGTCATGATCATAAATAAGTTATGAAAAAATTGTGACAATTTATTACTCACACCGTGTTTGTCATATTAATTCTCAGATAAGACTATAAGCAACAAGTCAAAACCCTTGTAGGGGAATGTGGGATAATAAGAGACTGATAAACCCCCCACCCTTAATATAAATTAAAAATATAAGAAATATGTTAAAATATTGTTTGATACCTTTAGCTTATTACTACATATCCAACAAAAAATTATTTGCTTGACAAATGCGGTCGGCCGGCGAGTTTTTTTTAACTGACGACTAAGGTTTTTTTTAATCTGGCGACCAAGGTTTTTTTTAATCTGGTGACCAAGTTTATTTAATCATGCGTTTTTTTTTTTTTTTTTTTTTTTTTTTTTTTTAAACAAACAAAGATTGACCAAAGAAATGGGCACAAAGGGCACATTTCCTCTACCCCCTATATTAAGAAGAAAAAAAACTTAGAAACTATATTCAAACAAAAAAAATATTTTGAACTTTTATTTTTAATTTGACAAAAATATGGTCATCAAGTGCAAATTTTAAAATAACAAAATTGGAATTATTTGACTGATATCGACAGGAAAATAGGCAAAAAATTGCTTTCCTGCTTCACTATTTCATCGCAATGTCCTCCTCACCAGATATAGATTTTGCAGCACCCAGTTATCCGGACATTTGAAACATTAGGCAATCCTCATTTTCCGAACATGTCCGTTAATTCAGCATTTACTGTATATCTTTTTTTTTTTCAAGAGATATATAATTTTGATAAGTTTTCTTAGAAAACTTAATTTATAATATCTTTCTAAATTTTGTACTATTCTAAACTATGTAACTAATAATTCTAAACTGCGTCTACAATATTTTTTTCAATTAATATATATAAAAAAATTTGTCCTACCATATTTTACCAAATTTGTAAAACCCTATTTATACATAATTTTGTGTCTTTCAAAAAATATTTTTACTTTTAAACTACTCACAATTCTTCAAGATTTTTTTTTTTTTACAATAAAATTGTCTAGTGTAAATTAGGTTAAAATTGTAGAAATAACTGATATTTCAATTTTTAACTAATAAGATGTTAATTCATATTATATTTTATAAATTGTGAAATGTTATTTTAAGGTAGATAGTTTCAGCAATGTCTCTTGTTACCCAGTTGTCAATTTGCCAAAAAAAAAAAAAAAATGATTGTTTCCTTATATTTTTATGTGTTACATTTCAGAATTAGTCCCTTATTTCAATCTAGGCTAATAGACAAAGGTTAGATTCATATTTTGCATCATTCATATGTCTAGAGCTGTATATAAATTTGGTAGAAAAATAAAGAAATTTTGTTGTGTAATTTAAGAAAAGCATTTTTTAGACTGCTGTAACTGAAAAAAGTGTTTGTTTTCTTAATCTAACAAGCTGAGTTGGAAGAGGATTATTTTTGAAATAGTTTTTTTGATAAGTCTATTCAGTTTAACATGGTCTTTATATGAATGTTGGAAGACAAGTCTCTTATCCCAGAGAGAGTAATAAAACCCCTTAAACACCAAAAATTGATTTTAAAGTGATGATAAAATTTTTCAAAGCTTTTATAGCGGAATGTAAATAGTTTTTTAACCCATTTCATACTACAAAACAAAGATTATTTGTTTACTCTCATATTACCCCAATTTGTCTCTATTATCCCCATCTTCCTCTAATTAAACAATTTAATTATCGGCATTATTTCAATTTAAATTAAGTTCAGGTGAAAGAGAAAGAGATCCAAGAAGCCAAGAATGAACTGACATACTTAACTTATTTAATATGATTTGCATTAATTTTTCCAAAATGTTAAATCCTTTCAATTGAAAAGTTAATATGTAATACGTTTGATGTCCGGTAACTCTAGTTTAATGCAATGTGGGCAATTATGATAAAAATTTCAAGTTAGTCAGTTTTATTGTTAAATGAAATGAGTGACGATGAATTTGTTCTTTCGTTAGTTCTACACATACGTGAAATGTTTTAGTAGAACCAACGTTATTTGCAATTTTACTTAAATCACTTTACTTAACCTAATGTTTTTTAAACTCTTGACCAAACTGCGCCACCTTGCATTCAAAAATATGTCGTAAAATTCTGATTTTCGCAAAGCTACTGTTTCAAATTCTGATTGAATCGAGATGAACCCTGTTACAAGCTCATTCTTTAAATGTAATATCCGCAAAAAGCACAATTAACGCTATAAGCTCGCCAAACTCTCTTTGAGAGCATATAAGCACATTGAAGCTCACGAAACCTTCCCTTAAACACCTGTTGATATACCTACACAACAACATTTACATATCTCTCTAACATGTTTTGCCGACACTCATACATCGAAGTTTAATCATTTCAATAGCAAAAAGTTATTCGTTACAACTTTGGTAGTCGTGAAAAAATGTCATATTCGACATGTACTTTCAAAGAATGATCTAAATTTGTATTTTTTGTCTTTATATCATCTCTATATTCTAAAATCTTAATAAATCTAAATTTACCTACTGTTATGTTAAGAAATATGGGTATAAATTTTGTTAATCTATTTAATTTTAAGATAATTATATGAAGCTTTTTAACTTTAGAAATGTTCCTATTTATTGCTAATCATAAACTATAGTATCTTCTATAATGTCTAGTTTCACAAGTGATCTAATAGTGTGTCTTTCGTTCTTCAGGGATCGGCGGACTCAAATTATAGCCAGCCCTCATCCGACCTGTCTCTAGATGAGGAGCGAGAGGCTCTGCGACGGGAGACAGAGAGGCAGGCCCTCGCACAGCTTGAAAAAGCCAGGGTAAGTTGGAAAATGGTTTCGTCCCACCCAAAATAAAGCTGCATGAAAGCTTTTTATGATCGTCCGGGTGGCAGCGACACATTTTTAGTTAACCATGTCATGCAAGCTGTTCTTCAAATATGTAACTGAACTTAAATAATCAATCGCGAAAACAGTCGCCGGCCGTCATGAAATGAACTATCGTTCGATAACGTGTGTTTAGAGATACAGAGTGATCGAAAAGTTACGGAACACTTGAAAAATATTTTGTTTACTAAAATACAAACATGATTCAAATTACAAACATAAACTAAGTTGAAAGAATAACAATACTGAGACACAAAACTGAGCGAAAATTAACGTTGTTACAGAAGTATTCAAAATGGAATCAACGATGGAGTGTAGATTGTTTGCAAAAAAATTCCACACTCCATCGTTGACCTGAAAACAAACATTGGACATGATATTAAAAAAATAACTGTTCCAACATTGAGAAGAGTGA
Organism: Maratus michaelseni; assembly: GCA_963931845.1. Lineage (NCBI taxonomy): Eukaryota > Metazoa > Arthropoda > Arachnida > Araneae > Salticidae > Maratus > Maratus michaelseni. The sequence continues at coordinate 63,685,602 of OZ007589.1, forward strand.
CTTCAAATTTGAAAAAAAAACATACGTCTTTGTATCCGGAAAAAAGGGTCACATTTTGAATATCTTCTGTAACAATGTTAATTTTCGCTCAGTTTTGTGTCTCAGTATTGTTACTCTTTCAATTTAGTTTGTTTGTAATTTGAATCATGTTTGTATTTTAGTAAACAAAATATTTTTCAAGGGTTGCGCGACTTTTTCATCACCGAACGCCACTCATCATGGCATCATCCGTAATTGAGCACCATTTCATTTTGCTTTGACTGGGGAATTCGACATTTGAGGCCACATCCATCGCTGATGCCTGTTTTTGTGATTAAGTAAGATCAATTACACATTTGAAGATTAGCTTGTATAAAACAGTTAACTAAAGAATTTCGCTGTCTCTTGGCCTATAAATAAATGATGCAAGGAAAATATATATGTTAAAAAAAGAGATTTTCATTTCTTTATCTTTATATTAGGATGTAGCGCTGTTATTCAGTTCACGTATGATAGCTTCAATGTATACACTGAGTGAACAAAATATAATGGCCGCTCCTCACTGAAATTTCCACTTGTCCGTGCAGCATGTGCGCTGATGTAGTAAACGGGATTTACCGATAAAAAGTTTGCTCTTGATCAGAAGCACCAGTAAACTTTGCATGAAGAGAAAAAAGAGATTTGAGTGACTTTGAGTGAGACATGATTGTGGGCGCTCTTTTTATGTCTATTTCATAATATGTCATATTTCTTTTAAATTTTTCCGGTAAAGGTACACATGTAGTAGTAGAAGTATATGGACGGCGATGTATAAAACTATATATATAGATGTTAGTCATTGCTTGTTCGTTGATCTTCTAAGCAACAGTTCGTGAAAATTTATTGAGGCGTTTTCAAACCTAAACTCTCTACTTTCTGGCATATTCACGAAATAATTTTCATTCGAAAACGCGTGAAATTTCCCGATACTCGTATTCGGATAGCGAGAAATCGAGCAGCATTTTTCGGTTTCCTATTTGGAAAAGATAACATTTCAGAAAATGTCCTCAAAATTCGCATTCTGAACCGCTTTTCGGGGCATAAGCAATGACGGAGTGGTGGTCATCTGGTAGCCATAGATTCTAACTCCAGATGTATCAAATTTATAGAAAAATGGAGAGCACTATTTGATTCTTAAGCATTCGAATCTGCGTACCTGAAATTTTGTAGCAGATATGAAAGAAAATGAGTGAATGTGTCAAAAAGATTCCCATTGTTAAGTGGGAAAAAGCAAAACTTTGACAATACTTAATGATAAAAACATCATTACTAAAATTTCACGTTAAATTTCATCTTCAATACGTGGAGAATTTGAAACGTTCACAACTTAACAAGGAAAATTTAGAAATTATACTTTATTCAGCCTGTTTCTTCTGATTTTTTTTTCAATTTTATGCGCAATGGCAATAGTGTTTTCTTGTTATTCCCCGTCCTCGACAATTTAAATCAGTTTTATGTACCAAATGTGACGTTGCTGTTCTCGTAAAAATAAGATGCCTGTAAATTTATCAATAGTGAAAAAATTTGCAATATTTCATGAAAATTATTTTTTAAAAGAAGAGAAATATTTTTTTCCAATAATTTCATAAAAATTTATTAATAGTAAAAACATTAATGGACTTTCACGTTAGCTGTCAGCTTAACTATATACTTACGAAGTTTAAAAAGGTCCCAACCATAATGAAAAATAGCTTATGATTTATGACCTGGGACGGATATTCTTTATTCAACAGAATCCTTCTAAAAACCTTTCTGTTTCATTACGTAATAATTATAATGCAGCTCTGTTTTCTGACTTTCTTTCATTCTCTCAAAAAGGGTGTCTTACCAGTTAAATTATCTTTTCGTCTCAAATATGACGTTCCTCTTTTTATGAAAATAGGATGCTTTCTGAAAACTGTCATGTTTATCTGCATTAATAAAAACGGTAGGATGGATGTATTATAATTAACGTCTGTTGCGTTACTTATGATTTATGACCTGGAGCATTTCTTGGGAGAAAAAAAAATACTGTTTTAAAAAGATTTTTTTTAAATTTTACACTTCGAAAACACGTGAAAACTGTCAAAAGTTTTGTTCCTAGTCTATTATTGGATCAGTCAACGCATTATTGATAACATCTTTACCATTTCAAAAGTAGAGTCTTCATTTTGCTAATTACTTCTGTTTCCTGAATTTCCTACACGTGATAAAGATAAGTTGTGCTCTTTTTAAAACTTTTCAACGTTATTGAAAAGTGTTTATGAATTCGGTTTGCCTGTCTGCCGTCTGTCCGTGCTCTAACTCGCGTAAATACAGTCGGATCGCCATGTAATTGATATATGTTAATGAGAATTACTGTAGCATTCATCGTTCATAACAGGGATACACAAAAGAATTCAGTTACATGGTTTAAGAAGAATGATTACTGGAAGTACATTTTAAGTTCTGATGCGCGTTTTTTAATTAAACTAAGTTTTTGCCTATTATTTGATGTTACTAAATTCTGTAGATAATATACAGGGCAGCCCAAAAGATCTCGAATACACATTTCCGTTTATTAACGGAAACTGCTGAAGGGGAATTTACAACGGCGCTATGCATTTCCTAATTGAACTAAGTTATAGCATTACTCTGTAGTATATATACAAAACTATAAATCATATACAGGTATGAACAAAAGAATTCGGATACTTTTCCGTCTATTGACTGTAATTGCTGGCATTGGGATTTCAAATGTGTTATAAATTTTCCAAATTGTGCAGTTATATATCATATTTCATCTTATTAAACGCGGCAGTTTTGTCAAAGCATTCTGGAAGTGTTGGAAAGTGTTTCATAATCTATGCTTGACGCATAATTTTGCGTTCTTGTTTAAAATTTTCTAAAACACACGATTGATTAAAAATTTCTGTCTACATAAATCTTTGCATATAAGGAAATCTCCTACATCAAAAAAGCGTTAATACTGTAACAGATGAAAGCAACGTTTTCGTTCATTGTTAGCAGGCAAATATCTGCATATTTGCGCAGTCGAGACCAATTAAAGGATAAAAATGTGGTTTAATTATTCTAAACCAGCGTTTTTGAATATTTTTTTAAACACTTTTCCACATAGTTGAATTCGGCTTGTTTTCTGTCTGTCCACAATCTGACATGCGTAAATATATTCGAATTGCCGTGTAATTGATATATGTTATAGAGATTTAACATGAAATGTTCGGTATTGAAAATGAAGTGTGTAGCATTTATAGTTCATTTACAGGGCACTTAAAAAATTCTCCATACGTTTTGCTAATTCTGCTCTCTCCGATTCTGCATCCGTTACATTATGGTCTTTACATTATGGGGGGGGAAATCGTGTGTAACGTATTTTAATGATGTTAACCATTTCAAAAATATTTAAATTGATATACATCACTTAGGTGCCATTCACGATGCTTAATATAGCATATGGCGTACATAACATTTATCGTTCATTTACAGGGACACACAAAATAATTCGGTTACAGTACTGTCTATGAGAGGTAATTGTTGAAAATGCGGTTTCAATTGTGGTATGCTTTTCTGAATTTTACTAATATTTTTCATATTATTTGGTGTGTATAAATTCTTTCGATATTATACAGGGCTCCGCAGAATAATTCTAATACATTTCCGTTTATTGACGGAATTTTGAATTTCGTTATGGATTTTCTAACTGAACTAAATTTTTGCACACTGACTGTTGCTTGGCATCTTAGGCCTGCTCCTTCTAACCCACCTCCTTCTTGGCTGCTGAACATAATTACGCGTCCCATCTTAACTCATAAACTTTCAGAAATTTACAAATTACTAACACACCTATCTAACATAACTTAATCATTCAAAGCAGTTTTCTTTCTCCATAAATTAATAATAATAACTCGCTTATTTTAGTCCTTAACGTAATCATTCTATCATTTTTTATCTGCTTAGCCTTCTCCATTTAGCTGTTTTGCAGCTTAATTGTTTCTCTCATCCGCAAGTAATGTTCTCTTCCTAGCAGGGGCTGAGTCCCCATTAATTAATTTATTTTTATCGGGAACCGCAAGTTTGGTCAGCAAGCAACGTATCGTTACATCTAACACGAAGTGCATCCAGCCTCCATCCAGTGTGAGGGTTCCAGCGCAATTGTGTGGCGCTCCTTGTCGCGTGGGAATCTCACACTGGCACGTCCACATCTCAAGTGCCGTCATTTACGAACTGTACAATTGGTACAGTCTTACCTAAGAACTGCACCTTTCTACTAAATTAGCGGACTGTACAACTGGTGCAGGCGCACCTGTGGACCTCGTCTACCCTGTCTGTCGCTCCTTGTCGCGTAGGAACGCTGGTTCCAGCGACAGACCCTGTATTAAATTATATATATATATATATTTTTTTTTTTTTTTTTTTTTTTTTTGTGTGTATGTCTTTAGTTCCTGCCACCTGTCGCGTGGGGCTTTGCCCGGCAGGACCAGCCATTGGCGAAGCTTGTACTGCCACGTTTAATCCCTGCGTGCCGGGGAGCTAGCCGGGGAAGACATTAAACGCTCAACGGCTGGGTTCGCCCTCAGCCGAGTGGTCTTCCTCAGGCATTAAAATATTAAAATATATACAAATCTATAAATTATAAAAAATTGCTGCACTAAAGAATTCAGATATTTTTCCGCTATATATTGTAATTGAATCTGTCATTTCAAAAACCGCATAGGTTCACAGAAACAGAACTTTTCAGAAATGAAAAAAAAAACTGTATTATTGACAATTAAAGCAATTTCTATGGATTTTTTTCGGCTGATTATAGAGTTTGGACTTCAAAGTTTATAAATATCGAATAATTTTTATAATTTAGGAATAATAAAAAGAAGAATCGCAGAAAAACTGTTCCTGACTTATGTTGTTTTAGCAAGAAACAAGGTTAGGCGGTATTTAATTTGAACAAGCCAGTCATATTAAACATATTTTTAATAAAAGTTCATGAAGATAGCACAAGAACATTTTTATGTTTTAATATGGTATTGCATGCAAATGGTAATATGGTAATGTAATGTGGTATCCATATGCAATATGGAATTGCATGCAAAAACCACTTAAGTCGCTGACTTTAAGTCGTTTAAGCAATGAACGAAAATTAGAAGGTATTGTTTGAAGAGGAAAGAATACACTGACTTATGTGGTTAATATACCCAGATCATGGTTCTACTTTTAAGGTATCATTTGCGACAAAAATGTATACTTGGAAAAAAACTTATATGGAATTTGAAATGACCGATTCAATTGCTGAAATTGGGTTTCAAATCTATTATGGGTTTTCCATATTGTTCACTTAGACATCATCTTTCACCTTTTTAAAATGTTGAAGTTTTTTTTACAGTACTCTGAATGTGCTGGAAAGTTTCATAATCTATGCATGATTTTTCTTTCTTGTTTTATTTCACGGCACACGTGAACCATATAGTCAAACCTCCGTGGTAGCTTAATAATAAAAAAAAAGTAATAATAAAGAAGGGCACCCTTTTTCGTTTATTTATTATTTGAAATAGAATTTACGAGCAGATGTTAAACAAAGGAAATATATGCAATAATATATATATATACAAATACAGGATGTTCCAAAATTCTACCGACAAATTAAGAGGGATGATAGAAGGCATCATCCTTAACTTACTATATAACATGGGGTCGCAAACCACGTTTAGTGGGAGAAAATCGCAAAAATATTTATGAAGGGTGTGACGTCGAGTGGAACAAAAAGGGCTCATAATAAGTAGAAAAAAACATTTCTATGGCGTCAAGCATGATTACAATGCATTGCAGTTCAACGCAGAAAAGAGACGACGACATTTTTTATAGAAATTGTTCGAAGTTGCGGTCACGAAGGTCATTGTACAGCCGGCAAAGACAGACTAAGGATTGCTGGACACATTAAAACATAATCCTATAAAAATGCCTCGTCGTCTCCTTTCTGACGTTGAACTGTAATGCATTGTAATTATGCTTTAAGTCAAATAAATGTTTTTTTTTCTATTTATTATTGGCCCTTTTTGTTCCACTCGTCGTCATACCCTTCACAAATATTTTTTGCAATTTTCTCTCACTAAACGTAGTTTGCGACCCCATGTTCTATGGTAAGTTTTCATCCTCTTGATGCCTTCTATCACCCCTCTTAATTTGTCGGTCGAATTTTGGAACATCCTGTGTAATTAACATTCTATTGAAACATTCTTTAAAAATATTCTTTAAAATTTCTTTTTGCGATAAACAATACTTAATAATGAATAGAATCAAATCAGCTAGAAACATTTAAAAATAAAGAACGATAATCATGTGTTAAGCATAGATTATGAAACACTTTCCAACCCATTCAGAATACTATAACAAAACTTCACATAATAATAAGGTGAAAGGTGATATCTAAGTAAACAAGTTGGGATTTGAAAACATATTTGAAAACCCAGTTTCAGTAATAATCATTAATAATCGGAAAAATATCCGAATTGTTTTGTTCAGCCCTGTATATGATCAATAGATTTGAAAATATGCTACATAGTATGCTAAAATTTAGTTCAGTTAGAAAACTCACAGCACAGTTGAAAATTTTCATTCGGCAATTTCGGTCAGTTAACAATAATGTACTCGACATTTTTTGTCTAGCCCTGTATATGATCTATAGATTTACACGTAAAGCAACATGCAAAATATTAGTTAAATACCTTGTTTAAATGTCTATAATAAATGTCTATATATACATATATATATATTCAGAGATTGAATATTTTGAAGTGTTTAAAAATCCTATGACCCCCTTAAATTGTATAAGTCAGTCTGTAGATATCCTTGATTATTTTCTTTTTATGAAGGTATATTTCATTCCAAAATAATGTTTATAAGTATTGCATGTTACATTAATAAAATTGTTACAAACATATTTGATGATACAGGCGAATTTAGTGTTGAAATAACAAATATTACATATAGGTAATTGTTTAGGATTGAACAAATTCTTAAATTTTATTATCTTGTAAAAAATACATTTCACCTCAATTAAGTTTATAAATAAATATTTCATAAATTATTCAATGTGTAAAAATGCGTAAATGTAACGTCTTAATTTCACCAATTATGTGGAAAAGTTGAATTGTGGTTCTTGACAATTTGTAATCAGATATTTAAACGAATAATTTTATGGATAGTTAGGTCTCATCTGGAATGATTGGCATTATAGAAATGTGAATATACTACAATAATAATAATTAAAAAAAAATATGCCTCATATAATGCATTAATTTTTCTGTATTTTTCATTGTTCACTAGTAAATAGCATTTCAGATGAAACTTGTCTTTTAAATGCTTGGCGTTGTCTGATATATTTCTAGTTTTTGATCACTGGAATTTAGAACACTGGAGTTTAGAGTACAAATTATAATAATAAGAAAAAATCCTGCATTAAGCATAGATTATGAAACACTTTACAACATATTCCGAATAGTGCATTAAAATTTCGCAGTTTAATAAAGTGAAATATGATGTCTGAGTAAGCAAGGCCAAACCAGGCGGGGAGGCCTTTTTTTCGGCTTGAGCTCAACTAGCCTCGCCTAATGTCTAAGTGAGCAATTCGGAAAACCTATAGCACATTTGAAACCTAAATTTCAGCAATCACTATCTATAGCGGGAAAATATCTGAATTATTTTCTGCAGTCCTGTATAGGATCTATAGATTTGTATATATACTGCATAGTATGGGGGGCAAAAATTTAGTTCAGTTAGGAAATGCATAACACAATTCAAAATTCCGCTTCAACAATTTCCGTCAATAAGCGGAAAAGTATTCGAATTACTTTGTGTAGCCCAATATAAAAATATAAATAATTTATATACACCAAATAATATGGAAAAATTAGTTAAATTTAAAAATGCATTACCACGATTGAAACCGCACTTCCAACAATTATTTCTCATAGACAGTACTGTAACCGAATTATTTTGTTGTGTCCCTGTAATGAACGATGAATGCTGTGCGCACCATATTATTTTGTACGCATCTTATAGTACACCTCAGTGATATATATCAATTTCAATAGGTTTGAAATAGTGTAACATTATTAAAATTTTCCTTCAGACTATTTTTCACCATAGACCGTAATGTAATGGAAATTTTCCCTGTAAACCAATTATAAATGCTACACATTTCATTTTCTATACCAAACATTCCATAGTAAACCTCAATAACATTTATTAATTGCGCACGGCAATCCGAATATATTTACGCGACAGCCGGCAGACATAGACAAAGCGAATTCTTAAACAATTTTCAAATATGATGGAAAGAATTAAAAATGAACCTATTGCGTAAAAACGAGTGATCGTATTTTGCATGGGGTATGAAAGAGATGTTATTTGAGACCGAATGAAAATTTGTTCTTGTGCTTTGTATATTCTTCAAATTTTATACTCTGTACTTGCTACATTACCAAACGTTGTTCAATCATCAATCGTTCATTAAACATTATGTGTATAACTCTCGCTTATCCGGATTTTAATTATCGAATTTTCAGAGTTATTATGGCAGCTTGAATGGCGCCCAATAATTATTCTTTATCATAATGGAACGTTTTTTCAACTGTTTATCTGGTTTTTTAGTCTCTTTTTTTTTTAAACAATTACTACTGTAACATCTGAATTACAAGCTATGAATTGCAAGCTTGAACTATTGATTATATTTACAAAAATTGATTATCTAGTTACGTCACAAATTGTCAAAGCTACTACGGTAACATGAATGTGACCTGAAGTCACTTGTGATTTTAAATTATTCGCTTTTCTTTTATTAAAATATTTTTTTTTTAATTCATTGATTAATCTATTTTAAATTTTATTTAAACCCTACGTTTCCCATTGTAAATAAATGAAATAAATAATTAAGCTTTTTTTTTATCGTTAAAACATTCCACGCAAATTCTATTCTTTTAATCATTACGCGAGAGCAACCACATAAGTCAGATAATAGGTAAAAGATATAGCCTGGCTTTAGTAAAACAACTGCTCCTATTTTAAAGTTCATTATAATTTGTAATTTATGCATTTGTAATTCAGAATCATATCCTGGCTAAGCGGTGACATCGTCGTCTATCTTAATGAGCTTATCAACGGAATTGCAAAATTTTTGTAGTAACGTACTGTTGGCAGGCTTTCAGTCTTACTAGCTTATCAAGTTTATTCTCATAAATTAAAAAGTCTCCATATATTAATATCTAACATATATCTAATTCATGTACTCTTGCCGAATGAAACATACCAATAAGTCAAAGGAACAATTTGTGGCGTAGGATTTTGAGCACACCTTCTCTGACCAGCCTCCTGCTAACACGTAGTCTGTTTACTCTTTGTACCATGATTAAGGCACCACCCACCTTCTATTTAATCTTAGATATCCATAGATTTTTAATTAAGGTTTATAAAAAGCCCTTAACGTGTCTGACTCACTTTATTTTCTCGAAAGGGAGTTTTCAAGACTTTTCAAAGAACCTGCACTAATATACTGACACTGTTTTTTTAATTATTTAACATGGCTAATTAAAAACTTCTTCATAAATCTTATTCCATCACATCTAACCAAAGTTTTCATTATATATATATATATCTGACATTAGACAGACGAGACCACCACTTAGGCATGTTATGATTCAGAAAGAGACAAATGCATAAATGACAAATTATAACGAATCTTAAAAGAGAAGCAGATGCATTTCTGTAGCCGGGATATCTCTTTTATCTATTATCTGACTTAAGCTGTTGATCTCGCGTTAGATAGTAGAATTTGCGTGGGAGCGTTTAACGATATAAAACGTTTAATTATTTCTTTCATTTATTTAGAATGGGAAAACATTCAGTTTAAAAGGAATTTTAAAATAAATTAATAAATGAATTAAAAATATTTTTTTAATAAAGGAAAACATAATAATTTAAAATCATACGTGATTTCACATCACAATGAATGGTAAGCTATTCATAAGTTTCCAAGAGGCATTCTTCAAAGTTCTTAAATTCATCAAATTCATGTACCCTCTTTTCTCACTAACTAGGTTAATAATAATAATAAGTTTGTAAGGTTAATGGTGACATGTTATAAACACATAGATCCCATCATTCCGTTTATCTATACTTGATATAGAGTAGCTTGATTTTCTCATAATCAACGCCGAGCCTCAACCGTTTGTCCTAGAACAATGAAATCTGGAAGACATGTTCTTTACACAATGTACGCGCGTACTAAGAAAGGATTTTTGAAAATTCACAGCATAAGGGGGTCAAATGGGGGGTCGAAAGTTTTAGATAATTTCGTCTTTTCGACATATCTCAGCAGGAGTTTTAAATAAGAGCTTGAAATTTGGGATTACAATTCTACTAAAGAATAGTTAAACATGTATTTCAGGCGATTTTAGAAATTCAACCACTAAGTGGGTTAAATGGGGGGTCAAAAATTTTCGGTGATTTCACATTTTCACCATATCTCATCAGCAGCTTTAGGTAAGAGCGTGAAGTTCAAGATAACAAATCTACTAGAAAAATAATTGAACACGTATTTCAGCGTTTTTAGAAATTCAACCAGATTATGGTTATAATGGGGGGGATAAATGGGGGGTCTAAAGTTTTAGGTGATTTTGCCTTTTTGCCATATCTCAACAACAGTTTTAGTTAAAAGCGCGAAATTCAAGATAAAAAAATGTACTAAAAGTTAGTTAAACACATATTTCACCGATTTTAAAAATTCAACTACTAAGGGGAGGGGGGGGGGATATAGGGGTCAAAAGTTTTTAGTCATTTCGCGTTTTCGCCATATCTCAGCAGCAGTTTTAGATAGGAACGTGAAATTCAGGATAATAAATCTACTAAAAAAATAATTAAACACATATTTCAGTGATTTTAGAAATTCATCAATTAAGGGGGTTAAATGGGGGTAGAAAGTTTTAGGTCATTTTGCCTGTTCGCTATATCTTAGCAGCATTTTTAGTTAGGAGCTCGAAATTCGGGATAACAAATCTACAAAAAATATAGATAAACATATACTTCAGCCATTTTAGAAATTCAGCAACTAACGGGAGTTAAATAGGAGGTCAAATATTTTAGGTTACTTTGCCATATCTCAGTAGAAATTATAGGTAGAATCATGAAACTCGGGATAACAAATCTACAAAAAAATATAGTTAAACACGTATTTCAGCGATTTTAGAAATTCAGACACTAAGTTAAATGGGGGTCGAATGTTTTACGCCATTTTGCCATATCTCAGTAGAAGTTATAGTTAGGAGCGTGAATTTCGGGATAACAAATCTACTAAAGAATAGTTAAACATATATTTTAGGCGATTTTGGAAATTCAACTACTAAAGGGGGTTCAATGGGGGGGGGGTCGATAATTTTCGATGATTTCACCTTTTCACCATATCTCATCAGTAGTTTTGGATAAGAGCGTGAAATTCAGGATAACAAATCTGCTACAAAAATAATTAAACATATATTTCAGCGATTTTAGAAATTCACCCATGAAGGAGCTAAATTGGGGTCGAAAATTTTAGGGCATTTCGAATGTTTGCCATATCTCAGCAGCATTTTTAGTTATGAGCTTGAAATCACAGATTCAGGATAACAAATCTACTAAAAAATAGTTAAACATATATTTCCGCGATTTTAGAAATTAAGCTCCTAAAAAGGGTTAAATGGGGGTCGAATTTCTTATGTTATTTTGCGATATCTCAGTAATATGTAGGAGCGTTAAATTTAGGATAACAAATGTACTAGAAAATAATTAAATATGTATTTCAGCAATTTTAGATAATAATCCATCAAGGGGTTCACACTGTGTGTCGAAAGTTTTAGGTAATTGTGCCATATCTCAGCAGCAGTTTTAAGTAAGAATGTGAAACTCCACATTACAAATCTACAAAAAAAAAATAGTTAATCATATATTTCAGCGATTTTAGAGCTAGCGAGTTCGTGGGCAACGTCGGCTGTGAACCCGATTGTGGAAGATTTGTCGGAAAAGAGAACTATTGCTGATTTCGGAGTCAGTCGCTTCCGAGTGGGGGCCAGATACAAAGTACTACTTGGACCCCACCCCTAGATAATCACGGGTAGGGCCCAGTAGTATTTAATCAGGGGGCTCATAAATATATATATATATGAATGACGTATGTCATGCTGTAACTCTGTTATTTATGAACCGATTCGGATGTGACTGAGTATATATATATATAGGACATACCAAGGTCTCCACCGAGTTCATTGGCCAGCTTCATCCGCCACATTGTTTCACAATGGCGGCCAGTTAAAAAAATTTAAAAAGATGTACAAAAAAAAATTATAAATTGAAAATATTGTTTCTGTTAAGTGTTAGAACGTGATACAAGGATTCTGGAACATTGTTTGTTTTGACTATATCTTAAAAAATGGCTAAGATATGGCAGTTTGAAATTCTAGGGATGTTGAGATTTTGAAACAATCTGATAATTGTTATGCTGCAACTTTCGTATTTAAGAACCGATATGAATATGACTGATCATGTGTACAGAACATACCAAGGTCTAGACCGAGTTCGTTGACCAACTTCATGCGCCATCTTGTTTCAAAATGGCAGCAAGTTTAATTTTTTAATTTTTTTTTTATTCAAAAAGATGTATAAAAAATTATAAATTGAAAAAGTCGTTTCCGTTAAGTGTTCGAACGTGATACAAGGATTCCGGAACATTTTTTTGTTTTGGCTTTATCTTGCAAAATGGCTGAGATATGGCAGTTTGAAATTCTAGCGTGGCTGACATTTTGAAACAATCTTATTTTTGTTGTGCTGTAACTCTCATGCTGAAATTCGCATTCAAATTTAGTATTAACAAAAACCGGGATTGAATCTTCTATAATCGGGTTCCAAGCATTTTATCTTCGGTTGTATGAATAAAATGAGTTGAATTTTTAAAAACATGGACTATGGAAGCTATATTTTCCTCCCGGTGCGGGCCGGAAGGACTTTTTTAAACTTATGTTTTTCGATTCTAAATAAGTGAAAGAAATAATTAAACATTTTCTATTATTATTAAAAACGTAAGTTTGTCAGCTATGTATACACTTTAACGGTTCCCTCTTTTCTACTTAGAAAATTTAATATAATAGAAAATTTCAACTAAAGGTAATTTTGCAGCTTTCGTTTTTCAATGTGTTAAATTTCTAAGCAAAGTCCTTGCTTTAAGATATGGGAAAGTATACCTATATGCGCCAGAAAAAGTTTTATCATTAACTTTGATAGAAAAGGGGCGGGAGGAATGTTTACCAGACTTTGCAATTCATACTTTGAAATAAACAGATTTAACCCTTTAAGTGTCCTAACCATATTTTTCTGCCACGTAATTGTTACATACAAAGGCTAATTTAACACAAAATTGATAATGTAATTTTTTTTAAGTGCATAAAGATAAATAACTATTTAAGATTATCAAATACAAATCCTCACACAAATACTGTTCATAGCTGTTATTTTATGAATCATTAAACATACATGGAAAATTCTGCAGGACCCTTAAAGGGTTTTAAATTACGTCATTGTGTCATCTTTGCAAATAGAAAATACCATAATTTAAATTTTCCACTTATTTAATTAAGCAGAATTATATATTATCTGAATACAGATTGTATTACTTATCACAACAACAAAAAAAAAATTGTTTTTGACCTGGTAGTTTTTAGGCCTATTTTTGTGCTTCTGGTATCATCTTTGACACACTTCTCAGATTACGAGAACGTCTAAACACATCTAAATGATCGACTGTTACCACAAAATTAACATTTAGCCTGATATCTAGACACAAAAAAAAAGAATAATAAATAAAAGTACTTTATTTTTTAAATAGCTCAATTTTGTAAAGCAGTAAACGGCAGGAACAATTTTTACGGCTAGCATATTTCTGTCGTGTTATTTGATTAGCATATTATTATTATTTATTTATTTATTGTTATAACATTAAATATTATTTCTGCGCATTCAAAACTTTAGATGATAATGAAGTGCCTTCAGAGCGACTGAGTAGCTTTGATTTTTGTTTGTTCCAAAAGCATTTTTATATGAAATTATAAGACACTCCAACTATGACATATTCCTCAATTTAAATAAATATTTATTTAGTTAGATCTGGATTATCAGGATTATATTAACAGGCTTATTCCCATTAACGAATCGAGTTATCTCTGTTACTATCACTTGTTGAAAAAATGTTGTATGCACTTGTATGTTATACATATCGTGAGATGCATGTATGTTTTGTGTTATGTATACGTATGTTGTAGGTGTTGTAGGATATGTGTATATTGTATGCTAACGTATTGTAAGATATGTGTATATGTTCAAATATGTATGATGTGTAGAAGTTAGGGTTTATGTAAGTACGGGGGTAATTTATTAAGTAGGAAATTAAAAGTATTAAAATATGGAGATAAATTTAAAATTATTTGTTATTCTTAACCACCATGGCCCCTAAATAAAACCTACCTTTAAAATAGGAGTGTTATCTTTTTAATATTAATTACTTTTCGTAAAGTAATTTAACTTCACATAACAATGAACGACAGAAATTAATTTTACCGCCTAAAATATTTTTGACGTCTTTTGCTTTTTCAAATATATTTTTACAACATTAAGTAATATTTCTGTTTATTCGAAACAGGAAAAGTTCCGTATCCTGTGCCGCTTGACGCGGTAGGCGAAAAAATCCAAAATAGTGCCAAAAGGCCATTTTAGCATCTTACCAAATTTTTATTTTAATTATATTTCATTTATATTGTGTTTATATTATTTATATAATATAATATTGCATAATATACATAATATTTTTTATTTATTTATTTTATATAAAATTATATAATAGCTGCATTATAATATTATAAATTATTTATATATTTATTATTATTTATATTAATTTTATAAATTTACCAAATCATCTTGCCAAACGCCAAAAGATCGCAACAACCACATCGAAACATTTATCGCCAAAAATAAAACTCGCCCAAATTTTCTGGCACAGGATATGCGACTTTTCCCTTCGAAACTGTATAGGTAAATCTATATTAATTATTTTATTTCTTTTTTCTATTTTTTCCATATGTAGACGAAACCGGTGGCATTCGCAGTTCGCACGAATGTGGCCTACAATGGATCCGAGGATGACGACTCACCGGTTCACGGTTGTGCTATCTCCTTTGGCATCAAAGATTACCTGCATATAAAGGAGGTAGGTGAAATAAACCACTCGAAAGCATCTGTGCCCTGGGCGACAACGACCCACAGGAAGATGTGTAGGGTTTTTCCTTGAAAAGATCTGGGGTAGTATAAAAATATTTTAGATAAACACCAAGATATGAAAGTACAAGCTTTTAGCAGTCCTTTTTAAAAAATTATTTTAGGATTATTGTTTGATGCACAAGGATTATCTTGCATATCTAATAATGACTCTCAGCGGATTCGGCAAGTTATGTGGGCTTCGCTTAATCGGTGTCGTACAACAAAACTCCAAATTCATAGTACAACTTTTTATCGTGTACGTTAAGGTGTAATTCGAGATGTTTAGAAAGCTTTCTAAAATATCGCTAAACTGGTTCTGTCCTACTTATTTTTTAGAGAAAATTTGCTTTTGGTTATGCAAACTTTTTTTCGCATAGATTCGCTTGTTGTGACATCAAATTTCTTAAATGGTGTGGGAAATCGTTGGTCATAGGGGTAATTTTTTTTTAAATACTGTTTATAATCAACTAAAATGTAGGGCAAATTGAGGTTTATATATTTTTAATTCGAGTTCTATTTCTAATCATTTGCAATGATATTTTACAAAGTCCTGCATAACTGTTATGCAACTGAATGTAAATGAACTGTATATTAGTTTTCTTTTAAATGCGTTAGTTTTTTTTAATAGATGCTCCAGTAAATATGTATCTCAATTTTTATTCTTAGTACAGAGTTATATGAAACAAAATGACAAATGTTAGATACATAAAAGAGAAAAAAATCTTTCTCATTTCTACACGTTAATAAATAATTGCTAAATAATGTTCATATTTACCTAAAAGTAATTTTAAAAAGTTTAAACAATTTCTAAAAATAATATATTTTTTTTCAATTATTAAGTTATTTAATAGGATTACATCATTACAACAAAGTCATGGATAATAAATAAAACGCCTTTCAAAAATAAAATAAATAAATAAATTGTGGTAAAAAATAATAAATAGTATTAGATTTTATTAATCGTATTTTAACTAAACATACAGTTCTTTGGGTTATATCTGTTTATAGTTCCATGGTCTTCAGCAATAATATTGTCTTATCCAAGCTTAGCCTTATATCTACGCTTATGTACTTCTTCGTTTTCATTCTCAGAGTCTTGTAAGCATTGATTTGATACAGGATTGTGGGAGATGAAGCATTCATATATATCACCAAGCCAACTATGTTTAGTTTTCTTACTAAAGGACATAATAAATTATTTTTAAGTAACAGTTTACATTAATACTTTTTTTAAGAGCAAAGTTCAGAAAAAAACAACTTAAGGGGTTGTCGGATTCCTCTTCTCCGTCCACACAACTTCGAAGTATAATCCGGTCTTTTGATATGCTGCCACCACCGATATGAATGCGTGATATCGGACACGTTACGTGATGTATATTAAAAACAGGAACCTATTGAACCAATTAAACTTAAACTAGCACTTTATTTACAATATTTACACTTAAAACTCGGATGTAACTTATCCGGTTCAACATTAAATAAAAAAATACAGAAAACTACTTTCTGTGTACCGCTAGGCTACGTTAATTCACTCAGAACCGAGATTTCTATTAATCTCACACCCGCTTTCTCTCTTCCTTTCAAGAGATCTCGTTCCATACATGTGCCCAGAGCTCCTCTCTGAACAACCAACACGTTTCAAATCTACGCTCCAACTAAACACCGGTCTCAGAGCTCATTTTCTCTTCGACCTTTCCGCTTCGCTCCTACGCTAAAACTAACTTCACTCTCTCGTCACCCACCAGAGAACCCCCTCCCTCTACGGGGCTCGTACCCTGTTCCAAAGGGTTCCTTGACAACACTTAATCCCCTCTTGATGGGTCTGTCTTCCTAAATAATGGGTGAAATATCTGTCTTATCTATACCTTTACAATCACAAAAGAAACACTTCTTCCACGATAATAAACATTCCTTCCACTCACATTTAGGTCGCTCCCCTCCGGATTAAGATTTTTCTTAAGAAAGCCTTTAACAGTACACAGCAGATACATATACAATAAGATAATCCCTTAAGCTTTTAAGTCTTGCAGCTGGCAGGGAAACCTGACAGGGATTATTTTAATTCATTTTATTTTTTAGCTTTAAGTTAGTTAATACTTGTGATTGCATTATATTTCAGTGTAAAGTTATAAACAAAATTATTATATATGTTTTATTTCAAATTGATACCTTATACGAATATTTTAGTTATTTTTTTTCTTATATGTTTATAAACACATTGGCGACCGGGATCGAGAATTCGTGGGTTTATTTCACCAAACGTCATTCACTACGGGTGTGGCTTCAACCTTACAGAAAATGCATTTATATCATATTGTCCAACTTTTTTTAGATTATAAGACATTTTATTTAATATCTGAAAGATATTTACTGACGCATAAGCTTTAGAAACCTATCTAGGAAAGCAATTTACTAAAGACTTTCGGAAGAGGGCTGAGCTTCAACTGTTTTAAAATCCACTTTTCCTACAAAAATTTCCGGACCCCAATGTGTTAAAATGTTAATGTTGCTGTTAATTTTCTGACAAGTTTTAACAAATGCATTTTAAAGGGAACAGGCGAACAAAAATGAAACCTATTGTTTGTTTGTTTTTTAACAAGAAATGTTTTGGATATTTATAATACAATTTTTTTTAGAAAATATAGTTTACAATTTTCTTTTCTTTCTCTCTTTTTTTTGCCATAAAAATATCAAAAGATTAATAAAAATAACTATTGCTCGCTATTTAACAAGCGGTGGTGGACTATTTAAATGCATGGTATTGTAGGGAAAAAGTTCTAACTTAGTAACAGTAAAAGTTCTAATTTTCATAGTAATTAAAGCTCTAAACTTTTTCATTCTCCACTAAAATAATATAGCTAATTTTAAAAAGAAAAAAATAACTATTTCGACGTCAGGATTTTTCGTAAACTTAATATATATTAATGATTGCAGAATAAATTTGGGAGATCGGAGAAGTTGTCGAAATTTGAAAATTAGAGTAAAATTAATTGTATTTTTCTGAAACATAAGTACGATTTTCTATTTGTTTTTTAACTCTATTCTGATTTTATATGGTCTGCAGAAGTACAACAATGACTGGTGGATCGGCCGCCTCGTCAAAGAAGGCTGTGATGTTGGATTCATACCTAGCCCTGTAAAATTAGAAAATCTACGCTTACAGCAACCACAAGCTAGTAATAGAAAACTTTATTCCAAGTAAGTGCACCGATTTTTCACTTTCTTCAGCTTATTCAGAATTGTATTCCACACAATTTTTGAAAGCTAAAATTTATTTCAGCTCTCGAAGGTTGAAAATAAGTTTATCTATAAAACAATCTCGTTTTTATAAAATGTTATAGAATTCTCCATACACAAAGATATTTTCCAAATTATCTCACCATGAAGGCATACATTGGGCACAGTGTTGCCAGAGGGCTACTTTTTTTTAATTCAGTTTTCTTGATTGCCACCAGTTTTTGAGAAAGTAAAATTCTGGTGAAAAGGAAGCTATTTCAAAAAAGTGGTGCCAATCAAGAAATCTTAATTAAAAAAAGTAGCCTATTGGCAACACTGATTAGGCATACTTAGGTGTTGTCCTTAACATTAGGTTGTTCAAAGAATTTATATCGTGATATGCACTTCGGGAACTCTTGTCATTACTTTTAGCAAATAGGTACTTTTTATATAAAAATAAAACAGAAAAACGCAAATATGATAGCATTTAATCGTGCTATTTATATAAAACAGTAAGTCTATTTGCGTATTGTTACCGCATCGCGCAAAAAATTCTGCATAGATTTTAATGAGATTTTCACAAGAATGAAGATGCGCAATTTATCAAATAAACTATGTTTTGTGCGATTTGGTTCGGAGTTTCAGAAGATACATTAGAAAAACTATTTACATTTTTTATGTAAAATTTCTTTTTTTTCATAAGTCTTAATCTAAGAAGAAGTGAGATTAAAAATGAATAAATAAAAAAAAATAATAAAAATTAAAGATTTTTTAAAAAAAAACACGTTTTTTTTTTTTTAATATGGTGCCATTTACACCGATGAAGACATTTTCAATCAAAACTCTGAAAAAATAAATCACTTTGATTCAATAAACAATCAATTTTTTTTAAACACATCCTTTTAACAATTTACAGATATAAAATGCACAAAATTCATTTATTTATTTCGGAACAATTTTAAGTCTTTAAATTTTGTCACTGTATCAGTAGCCTGGATGAAATCAGAAAACATAAAAGAAAAAAGGGGAGGAAATAAATGTATTTTACAAAATGCACTTGTCTTTTTATTAGGGTGTATTTCCTTATTTTTACAAGAACCTCGATATTTTATTTTTGTATTTGGTATTCCTTTTGAAAATATTTTTTTTTTAAATACTCGACCACGATAAGTTGGCTTGAAAATTTGCTACGCTACGGACAGGGAAAGACAGAACCTAAAATAACATAGCTGCAGATGTAAACGCACCAGTTAAAGAAGAGATAATTTCCATTAGTTTCCAAAATATGGTTGTCCCTCAATCATCGATTAAATAAAGGTAAAGTTGCGTAACTGGTAAGAAAATACCAACATTTTTTGGTCAAATGCTAACTGATCATGTAATTTTTTTCTTCATCATTTATTGTTCATGTTTTTTTTTGTTTTTTTTTTTTGTTTTGTTTTTTTATTTAAATAGCATCTATATCAAATATTTTTGTAAAATAAATAATTTAAGTGATAAATTTGTTTAACTTCTGCTATTCTTTCTTTTTTCCCCCTCACACTCAGTAAAAGTAGCTCATCTTCAAATGTTGGCGATACCAACGCCAGATCTACGTCCAGAGGTTCAACTCCACCCACTCCAGGTAAAGGTTTGCATCATTCAAACTCTAGGCATGTTCTATAAACAGTGTTGCCTCTCCCACCATCAAAGAAACTGGACTCTCTACAGTCACATAAAACTCAGCTAATTTGAATCGAACTGAATATTTGATGCTGTTAAATCTACATGTTAATTAGATCACAATTAATTCCTTAAATCACAATCGCATTTTATCATTAACCCATTAAAGCCTACTGGTACCATATGGTACCGGTATAGCTACCATCCATATTATTGTTTATATACCAGGATATTTTAAGATAAATATTCTCTTTGTCTGATGACAGAAACTCCGTAATAAAAGGAGGTTAAAGTTGCTACTTTGAAAAATTGGTATGAAATGCAATGTTTGCATTTTAAAGCGAAAAATAATTCCGGCTTTAATGGGTTAATTTAAAAAATAATAATAATAACCTGCTCATCATTATAATACATTATATTTCCTGAATAAGAATCTGTTGTTTAAAAATAAAGAGAAAAAAACTCTTTAAACATAAACAAAATTACTAATTCACAAAACAATTAGCACTGAACATGATGTTTGATTTGATTTGATAGCCTAAGAGGGACTGGTCACACTAGTAGAAGTCCGCAGAGCATAGTGTCCCTCCCGGTCCCCTTTATTAAGGTCTTAAAACAATCTACAGCCGAAGCTGGACCCACCGTTAAACGCGACAAGGAGCGGGATTGAATGTTTAAGACAAATACAAACTATGGTGAACGACCAGATAATATATATAAAAAAAAAACAATCTACAGTCGAAGCAGGACCCACTGTTAAACGCGACAAGGATCGAGATTGAATGTTTCAGACAAATACAAACTATGGTCAACGACCAGATCATATATAAGCCGGCCCTGCTAGGGAAGGACCCTTTTCGCGACAGTTAGCAGGGACTGAATAGGAGTTGTGCATTGAGAGTGGCAGCTGACGACTACTAGGTAAGGTTAGAGAGTTCTGTCAGAAAAATATAGATTTTATGTTGAACATGATGTTGTTAAAAAAAATGATATTTCTGAAGTTATTTCCATTATGACAAACTTGGTATCATTTTAAAAAGGTTGAAGCGTAGTTCAACGTTTTTGGCTCACACGACCCGTATTTTTTTTAATTTTGATATTAACTGTATGAGGGTCTTAAAAGCTCAAACATAATATTTAAAAAATGATAATAAATACATTGTTTCGTTATTTCGAATCTTTCTGGTCACTTCGAAGCATTTGGAATTGTATTCACACTCCTTCACATAAAAAATTAATATATATATATGACCGACCCAATTTACTATCAAATCTTGGACAAAGAGGCAACACTGTCTATAACAACTGCACTGTTCTTCAATAATATTTCATATTCAAGGAGGTAATTTTATGAAATTTCTTTCGTCCAACCCAGCATGTATGATACTAACTATGCACTTTAACATTATACATACCAACAACCGGTCATTTGACCGGTACCAAATGAAAATACGTCAATTCGATACAGAAATTGTTTCATTAAATAAATATAATATAAATCATAAAAAGTTAAATATAAAGTTAAATATAAGATGTAATTTTCCCAACTGGGCGAAAAAGTCCGGACCAGGATTCGAACCAGAGATCTCTTGGCTGAAACTGCTAATGATCTACCAATAGAGCAATTCCGGACGAATATTTCGGAACTAATTCACTCAGTTAACCTTATTGATCATAGCACCTGGTCTGATATCTGAATCAGCTCAACAGAATAAATCGCAGGTAATGTGACCTCCAGTAAACGCTGGAAACGCGATTATATTAGATTAATTTTGACACAGTTATTCAAATTGGTAAAGAAATCATATAAGATGTAATTTTCCCAACTGGATGAAAAAGTCCGTGCCAGGATTTTCAGCCCGAAAAAGCCCAGGCCAGGATTCGAACCAGGGATCTCTTGACTGAATGTGCCATGAAAATGTGCTAGGGATATCTTTGCTTTCAGCAAAGAGATCCCTGGTTCGAATCCCGGCACGAACTTTTTTGCCCAATTGAGAAAATTACATCTTATATGATTTTTTTATCAATTTGAATAACATATGTAATTTTTCAAACTGGTAGAAAAGTCCGGTTGAGGATTCGAACCAGGGATCTCTTGGCTGAATGTGACAGGGGATCTCTTGGCTTTCAGCAAAGAGATCATTGGTTCGAATCCTAGTCCGGATTTTTTCACCCAGTTGGGAAAGTTACATCTTATATGATTTCTTTACCAATTTGAATAATTGTGTCAAAATTAATCTAGTATAAAGTTAAATAATTTTAAATAAAAATTTTTGTGTGAAATATTGTTATAAAACTTAAGTAAAATTCCAGGTATGTTTAATGTTAAAGTTTTTAAAAAATGAAACAGATTAACATATACTTCGTATAAAATTTAAATTTTTTTTTAAACAGTTTAGAAGTTAGATAAGATAAAAGCATCAGCATGAACTTAGAGCTTTATTTCCCCGCAATAACTCAATTTAAGGCTTTTCTACAAATTAAAACATCAGCATGTATTTTAGCTTAGTTATTAGAAATGAATGATTTAGATTTTAGGAGCATAGAACTACGAAGCATGTTTTTTCAAAATTTTTCTTTGATACATTTAAGGTATTCAACCACTTCTGAAATGTAGTTGAGCACTTTTCAAAAAAATAAAGCATTGCTTTTTTAAGTTCGAAAATTTCTAAGTTTCTTGTTAAGTTAAATATTTTGTATTATATTCTGGCAATTTTTTTTTTCAAAATTTTGCTCGTGAAAATTTTTGATTATGAGAAAAATTATTTAACTTACGCAGATGAATAATAGGAACCAGCATGTTTTAAAAGCTACCACTTAGAGAATTTCATAAGAATTTTCCAGTCCTCAAATCCTTATTGCCCCATTTTGTTTAGATTTGTCCATAGTCATAATTAGAATAGACATTTTCCTATGTTTTGTGGGTAGCATATTGTTTTCACGAGTTATCTATTTTGATATCTTTAATTTATATTTAAAACAACAGTGTTTACCAGTATGCGTTTTGATAAGTTAATCTATCAACAACCGCGTTCACAGGAAATTAGACAAATCTGTATTTATAGCTCTTGAACTATCTGTCATGTATTTATAAAAGCTGCATTGCTAGCTTTGTCCCACAAGAAATTTCAGCTTTTCGTAAAATTTGTTTCGATATACTTTTACGCTATATCATTTTGATATTTTATACCTTTGTATGACTCTATTATATTCATACTCTAAATTATCTATATAATACATTTTGTTAGGAAAGGGTGCGAGTACCTTAAATTTAAACTTTTAATTATGTGCCTCTTGTTGATACATGTTGCATTTTATTTTATATCAGGTTTCGATGTGGATCAAAACGGTTTGGAAACGGGTGCTGGGGACGACAGTGACAGTCTGGGAAACAGCAAGCTTGGAAAGACTGTCACTACGCCGCCAGCCAAAGAAAAGAAAAAACCCTTTTTCAAAAAAGTAAGTCCAAGATTTGTTTTTTGTTTTATAAAAAAAAAACTTAGAAAATTCTCAACCATTATCCACTAGAACGCTGAATATATACCCTGTATATAGAAATATTTCAGTAAAGTAAAAAGTATTTGAAAGTAAATAGTTCTTATTTTATTCAAATATATCTGGAAAGGGTCACAAAAGGAGCCTATTTTTTAAATTTACCAACATTTGCTTCACGATTAGGAAAAATCGGAGTTTTTTTATTTACAACTATATGTAACTGTGGAGGTCAAATCATGAAAAAGTACTACAACGATGAATAATGCGTGCAAATCGTAAAAAATCACTTTTAAAATAGTGACAATTAAAAAAAAAAAACTGTGTTAATGAAAATGCCAGCACAATTTGAGACACCCTTTAAATACGTGGTAAAGAATAGCTTTTACGAGTAATAAGGGGGAATATTTATGAAATATCATTGTGGAAAAAAGATATAATGCTTCAGTTTTTATTAAGAAATTTCTCTGCATGTTCATATTGCCCCTCATACCATCACAATGTAGTTAAAAAACAAAACTATCGCCAATCATACAAAATGTCCCCAAATATAAATAAAAGAGCATCACTTAAGCCGCACCTTGCATATAAAACATTATACAAAACGTATTTGGATCTAAAACTCTAACGGGTTATCCAACAGAATCTTTATGATGTTAAATTTTCACAAATTAAACTATTTATAATTTCTGGGTGTTTTTAATTTTGAATATTAGTATGTTCGAGGATAAGTAAGAAAGCTTTAAAGAAAGGCGTCCAACGGTGTTTAATCGCTTGATGTCGTTGGCCGATTGAAAATAAGATTTCTCAAAATTACACATTGACAGAAAACATAACATAAAATCAAATAATAAAGCAATATTCTTGCATGCTGGCACGGCCTGATTTCTGTCAGGGAATTCGGGGCACTTTTTCTGGGTTCAAATTCTTAAAGGAGGAGATTTCCTAAAATTTAAAATAAACCTAACAAGACTAAAATAACATAGTGTTCATGTGTATGCGCTGTCCTTTCTTGTTGATCCCTTGTTAGTACAGGTAAAATAGGGTTTTTTAGAAAGAATTGATGGGCATTCACCAAAATTTGGAAAAACTTCGTTTTGGCTCTAGAAAGGAAGATTGATCCGATGAGTCCCCCCCAAAATATAGTTCTTTTACCATTTTGGGAAGGCGGGGGGGAGGCAAAAGGAGCGCATTTTAACTAAAGGTGAAACTCAACTTTTTTTTAAGTAGGTCAAGTGAGGTATCGTTTCTTTATGTATGTTTTAATTCTGAATCAAATGACACCATTTGCAAGTCGGTACGATCATTTGTTACAAAGTTACCGGGAGGTTTTATGAATAAAAAGTCGAAAATTATACTTTAGTGTAGGTAAAATAATGTTTTACAGCAACAAGTCGTTGTCTTTACGAAAATTTGGGAAGAACTTTGCTTGGCACTAAAAATGTAGATACAACCTAAAAATAAAGTTGTTCTTCTATGGTTTGGGGGGGGGGGGGGCAAAAGGGTCATTTTAACTCAGGAGGGAAACTCAACTTAAAAAAAAAAAAGGTCTAGTGGGAAAATGTGTACCATGTATTTTTTAATCGAATGATACCATTCACAAGTCAATATAATCCCTTATTACAAAGTTACGGCAGATTTTATGAAACATTCGGGGAAGCCCGCCAAAAACATGATAAAACAACTTTTTTTTTTTTGGGGGGGGGGGGGGGACGCGTCGGATCTTCATTTCTAGTGCCAAAACGAAGTTCTTTCCAAAATTTTCTGAATGTCCACCAGTCGTGTATTATTACTCAAATGTTGATCTATTTTCCTTGTACTCTGTTGAAAATAAACGTCTGAAACGCCGATTCAGTCAACTTCACATTTTTCTCATTCAGCGTATTTTAAGTAACGTTTCGCATTGGTTATTGTAAGTATTTTCCAGCACCACCTGACACCGTCAATTTTTTTTTTCTGTTGGGCTCTCATACATCTAGTTTAACATACCACTAATTAGAATTTAAAACGCTGGGAACGTTTATTCTATTAAAATTTAAAAGTTCAGTGTGAAGTATTTTTAAAACATCATATAAGTACCAAAAAGATAAATGGTAGAATATCGTATGATCGATATTGGAACGAAGGCGGATCTCCTCTACATTGTGGAGGTGATCCTACTATGCACTGGAAAAAGAAACTTCTTTCCGATTTATTTATTATCGTTTTTAAAGAAATTACGCTTAAGTATTTTATTCAGTGGCTGACAAAGAAGGTTTTAATTAATCCATTTATTTAATCCAATACATTTTTTTTTCTCCTATTAACCCATTTTAGACCAAGCATAGAAATTTTATAAAATGTGGTATTATTTGCATTGAAATTTGCTTAAATTACATTCATTAAGACATCAAAAAAGTTTCGTGCATGAAAAATAATATTTTATTTAATTTGACGTTACCATTATGAATTTATTTACCATTAAATTTAAATAAAAAAAATTTAAGTTTTCTTATGGCATTTGTTTTATTTTTATTTTATTTACAGAACTTGCAACTTTATTCCATTATAAAAACATATGATTAATCTCAAGTGGAATAGTTATACATTTTCAAAAAGTCGAATTTGTCAATAACCGTTTCAAGTAAAAAACCAGCGTATTTTGAAAATTTCTCAACAGAAAATGATTACTTCAATTGAAGTACTAATATTTTATAGATGTCTCCAGAACCCTTAAAAATAGCAGAAAAATAAAATTAGCGAAAAATATACGTCACAGTGTTCATAAAAAAAATATTTATTGAAATGGTGCGTTTACGCACCTTTCGCCGAAAATGGGTTAATAGCACATGATCAGGAATCTTAATATTGTGTGACGTTGCAGTCTCTTTTTTGCTTATTTCAACTCTATATCTTAATCTTATAGTTGCGATTTGATTGCTGTCAATGTAGGAGCGTTTGCTACAATGTCGTTATTCACGATCAAACAAACAATTCAATTCTCGTAAATAATTTTTGCATAGTGGGAGGTCCTCATCGTTTTTTTCGAATTCATTTTCGTAAAATCGCTAGATGTTTTTACATGCCACCTATTTGCAATTTTAGAAACTTCCAAAATTGTTCTGTCTGTTGACTTCAATGAACTGTCACCAGTAGCAATTATTTTATTAATATAGAAACCATCTAATAACATTTTCTTTGTTTTAACAGAGGTTTTAATATTCATAACGATCGCAGATTGCAAAAGGTTTTAACTTTTTGTGGTTTCTAAAATTTCTGAACTTCTTGCAGATTTTGTTTTGTTTTTCAAAAAAGCCTCCATAGATTCTTCGCATAAGACTTGTAAAAGCAGAAACAAGATGCAGGTATTAAATGCGTACATGTTGAGTAAGAGTTGACATAGAGGGATGCTTGTACATATTTTTAAACAGACGCGTGAGATCTAACGCACATGTGTATTTATGGCTGGAAGTTGCACTTTAGAGGTATTTTAAAGGCGCGTATTTATATAAACTCTTAAGTACACAACAAATTTTTAAAAAAAATGGTTAACTTTGTTAGTCAGATGTTATATGAAAATTCCATTTCGTTGTTCTAAGACACCTGTTACAGTGGAAACGCCCTAACATATACATAATTATTAACCACCGTTAATCATGATACGTAAGGAAATACTATTGTATAAGTCTGTCACTACACTGATTAAATAATTTATGAGTATAGCTTAAGTTGAAATGCTGCTATAACTTTGGTCCTTCATTAACATACATATGTAATTGAACTAACTTATTTTTTCTTGTTAATGTAGGCGGAGAACATTCCCCCTTATGATGTAGTGCCTTCAATGCGACCCGTGGTCCTCGTGGGACCTTCCCTTAAAGGATACGAGGTCACAGACATGATGCAAAAAGCTCTCTTTGACTACCTGAAACATCGGTTCGAGGGACGGTGAGTAACATTTTCTTCTTATGAAAAACTTTGTCAATAATCTTGTAAATGTTTTAATTAAATTATTACCTGACAGCATCTTTTCTAAGATAATATAGGCTAAAGTGACTGCTGTCTAATGATAACGCTCACGTACACACGAACGAGCAAACACGTGCGCTTTCGCGCACACACACAAACACAGTGAGAGAGAGAGATTTTTTAAGGCTGTTAAAGTCATGGTAGTATAAGTCGCAATTTCTTTTATGTTTAAAATGATTACTAGATTATTTACAGGAAATGTTTTAACAAGGTTTGTATAGGTGCTTACTTTTGAATACCACTACTTCCGAAAAGCAATTTTGTTCTTAATAATTTGCATGATTTTGTGATTAAATAAGGCGAAGAATACTTTACTTTACAAAAATAGCAGTATTCAAAAATAAGCACCCGTACGAACCATGTATAATATATACGAGTAATAATTTTCCCATCTGAGCGAAAATGTATCCAGGAAGGAACTTGAACCCAGAGCCTTTTGGCTTAAATTGCCAATGCTCTTCTAATTGATATGTCTGGGCGACATCTCAGCCAACACAATATTTGCTCAGAACAACCATGGTTATGACATCTGGACTGTTATTCAAAGCAGCACAACATAATAAACCACGGATAAAAAAAAACTTCAACAAACTATATATGAGTAATTACCCTTTAATTATTTTTAACACAATCAACTGATTGGTAAGTAATTCATACGAATAGTAATTTTTAAATCTGAGAAAAAATGATAAAATTACTACCCATATGAATTATTTACCAACCAGTTGATTGTGTTAAAAATAATTAAACATGTATAATATACTCCGATGAAAGGGCAAAATATTTTTTGGTGCTGTCTACAGTAGAATTAAGGGAAGGTGGAAATTTTTGAACACTAAGATTAAAATTCTCTGTGAATAATAGAACTATTAATAGATTTGGTATCACTATTTTAACCCCATTCGGCAGAGTTGGAAAAAGCTGAAAGTCATGGCCATGGCCATGTGTATGAAATGAATTAACCCTTTCCGGCGCGGAGTAAGTCTGTTGTTAAAATGATGAAATAATTGACTGACACCAGTATTTATAAAAGAATTCATTTGTTAATAAAAACTTGTTCATATTATCGTATCGTACTTAATAAAAGAGAAAATTTTATTAAACATTCTTGGTGCCGTTTGTCAGTTTTGGAATTAAAATTAGGTGACCTTTTTGTGAACAACGCCCGCTAAACGGTTAAATGAATAATAGACTATTCTCTATGAATAACAAAATGCACAAGAAGCACTGCTAAATTCTCATCTTAATAAATTTTAAGTAGACATTTTTCCTTGCCAATTATTACCAGTTGACCGCTGGTGTATAAAACTGATTTTAAATTAAAAAATGTGTCATGATTTATATTTATATACTGTGTATGAGGCCTGCATGAGAATCATAACAAATTTACAATTCACCGATTTCGTTCTGTGATACCAGTTAAGGAATTTACTATCTTTATAAAGGTTGGTAATAATTCATTTAGAAGTTTAGATCTTTTAAATGTTTTTTTAGGTTAAATGTGTTCAAGATAGTCAGTTTTAGATATAACCTTAACCCACTGAAGGACGGGAGTATTATACAGGGTGTCCCAAAAGTCTCCGTACAACTTCAAAAATTTATTACAAAAAAAAATAATAGGCCTACAGCAAAAATAATTGCAATAGTACATAGAGTAACGTTAAAAAGTTTTTTCTACTACCTTAGTATACTTACTTACATGAGACTTACTTACGTACATGAGTTCCTTTCGTTGCACGAAGAATATAAAGTCGATATTCCAATTAATATTTTTTTTTTATTGTAGTACATTTGTATTACGGTTAGACATTTTTCATGGCTCCTCTAAGATGTGTTACACAAATACTCATCTACAGGACGTGGATTTGCCTTGGAACTGGAAAGCCCTTGAACACATAAACTGTTCACTATTCTAAACTTTTACGTACAATTATTCAGGCTATGGTTGTTGTTGTATTTTAAACATTTGTATGGAAGTACATCGAAAAATAAATAAATATTTTTTCATTTTATTTAAAAGAATCTGCGTGTATTGCTTTTACTTTTAGTATACAAGATTACACCCTCTCTCTCTAAAAAAAATATATAAGCTGACAGGAAGTAAGTTAATAAGAAATATGGAATTCCACCCCCTTAAAAATCAAATTAACCTCCTATGGAGCGTACGCCCCATCACTTATCTAGCTTGTGTAGTACGGTTTGCCATTCCCTTCGTCCCAATTTTTAAAATAAATTACTCTCACCACCATGACTTAAATAGGCTTATTTGACGCAGTTTCTGTTCAAAATGCTTGTTTTGTTATAGCAAGTCATATTCACGACTAAATATTGTTTCATAATCACATTAAACAAATTTCTTTTTTCAGTAATAGTAAAAAACTGTAAACCTACCTTAAGAAGATTATGGACTTTCAAAATTTTATTTTTAATGAATTCATTTGGCGTTTTTCAGTGCCATTCCATTAATGACAGTAAAAATATCCATATAGTTTTTATTGTTTAAATTTACATGTTTCAACAAAAACTAAAAATCGTCCATACTCATTTCTTTAGTACATAATTTGTAGTGTATTTTTATGTAAGCATAGCTTTAATTTAAATAAACGCACTTTGAACCAGAAATTTACTTAAGAAATCAAATCAAATAAGTACCAGAACAGTGAATGAGTTTAGGGGCTTCTTAGGTGGCAGGCAACTCCGCGCCGCCGTGGAGATGAGTAAATTGTGTAACATATCTTATAGAGGGCCATGAAAGAAGTATATCAGTAGTACAATATATGTACTAGAATAATATGCGAGAACAAAAGTCTACAGCACTGACTAATGCTCACACGTGAACATTTCGGAAGGCTGAAGACGAAAAGAGTAACGAGATAGGGAAGGATCTATTTATGCGAATTGGCTGTACGAACGGCCAATCTGAAAATAAAGCCGGAGCTTCGCCAGCAGTAAGCTAGGAAGTCCGAAAAGACTAAAATTGGAAGAATGTAACTATTAAAAAAAATAGTTAAGACAGTAATTTAAGTTAACAGGAGGTAAATAAATGAAAGTTCGAATTGTTCAAAATGTCGCCATAGCCAAAAGCAATAAGGATTAAAGATAAAAGATGATAAAGTAAATCTACCCTGTCCCCCTCAAAAAGGTCATTATCGTTGCCATACATATTTTTTACCGGTTCTTTTTTTTTCATTGAATTTAAAAGTTAAATTAATATATATATATATATATATATATATAAAACCATAAATGAAACATTACCATAACACCAACTTAAACTATGAAATAATGATTAAGTATGTAATAATTAGTTGACAATGAAAGTATTCCCCAACACACTGAATATAGATACCAAAAACTTATTTAAAAGAAGAAGAAATTAAATTAAAAATTGAATAAATGAAATTGAATAAATGAAATTGAATGAATGAAATGAAATTCGTGGAATTTAGACAGAATTATCAAGTTCCATATATATATATATATATATACAGTAGAGTCTCGATAATTCGAGTCTCGATTGTTCGAGTTTCCCATAAATCCGAGTTAGTGAAAAAAATCAGTTTAGCTTCCAAATAATGACCAACATATATGCAACACGTGAAAAAATTATTTCGCACCACAAAATTCAAGTATCTGGTTTTTATTGTTGTTCGACGTGTCATATGTCAACTGCGCACCCCGAAGCCATCTACAGATATATAGAGTTCCTATACTACAGGCTGAATTATACCGCCATTTAATAACCCAACGGACCAAAAACCAAGCTAAAACCGGTAAGCATATCGTAGTGGTAATAATTTGTAAATATATTTTTCATTTAAATATACACTGAAATTTAAACATAGCTTTATCTTCATTTACTTATTAATTAAATTTTATGATTTCGATAATTCGAGTTTTCGATAGTTCGAGGTAAGCCCGGTCCCGTCCACCTCGAATTATCGAGACTCTACTGTATAATTATATTTATTATTTAACTATCAGTTATCATTCTTTAGACAGTATTTGTTTTAATCTTTAACTAATAATAGTAATCAAATGCTTTTATTAAATCATAGAATATTCACTAATTATTTTCCATAGATGGCAGCACCTTATTAATTCATTTGAATATGTGTTCGGTGTTCTATTTTAAATTTTCTATAGAGGGAGCTGATTCTATATATTGGTTTGTGTTTGGCTTTGCTGTACAATAATTATCCTTGGTCAATCATCTTTTAAAACTTATTTTGGCAACATATACTGAGTTATGTGTTGACTCCTGTTAGGATCATGTATTCTATCTGGTAACTGTTGTTTTCTTTTCCCTATATCCTTTTTTAATCTTGTTGTATTTTGAACTTTATGATTATATTTCAGTTTCTCTTTTTTATGGGTAAGGTTTCTTTCCTTTCTAACATTGTTTTTATTTTTTTAACTGTATGATTTTTTCACAGTTTATTTCTCTATTATGGTGTGGTAGTCCCAAAATCACATTCTTTAGCAATGTTATGGTTAATATGATGATGAAACCACACATTTTATTTGTGGTAATTTAGGCATTTGAGACCTGAAGATTCTGTCTAAATTCCACAATTTTCATTTTTTCAATTTAATTTCTTCTTCTTATCTTTTTTTTTTTTTTTTTTACTATGTATATGGAATCTACATTCAGAGTGTTAGGGGAACACTTGTTGTCAATTAATTATTACATTCTAATTCATAATTTCATAGTTTTTGTTGGTCTTTTGGTAATGTTTCATTAATGGATAGATATATATACATAACTTTAAGTAAAATTTAACCATTGAAACATAAGAAACTGACCATATACATTGAAATCACGATACCAAAGAGCCGTGTCAAATTACAAATTAAAAATGTAGTCCTAATAAATGAAACGTTAGTAATTCAAATGAAAAAGAAGAAAAGAAAAAAAAAGGAATGGAATAAAAACCACACGAGTATAAACACAAATGAAAGCTTATAATGTAATAACCCTTTTTTTTATCATAACATAGGTAGATTGAAGGCAGAATTGAGTTGAGTTAGGTTTTGGATGGAAGGGAATAATATTTGAAGTCTTTTATTGTAATTCTGTTACAGATTAATCTTCGAAAATGTATTTTCAGGGTAAAATATGTTTAATTCCTCATTTCAGGATCATCATTACTCGAGTGACGGCTGACATATCACTGGCGAAAAGATCCCTGTTAAACAATCCCAGTAAGAGGGCGATCATGGAAAGGACGAATAGCAGAAATACGTGCCTAGGTAAGCCACACTACAATTTTTTTAAAGTGATTATTTTCAATTTAAATTTCTAATTCAATTTTCAGTCGGACTGAAACTACACCTTAAATCTTTAAATAGCACTACAAAGGATGTGAATTTTCCTTCCACTTTGCTTAACAGCGTACAACCAACTTGAGTGAAAAATGTGTCCAGACTGGGGATCGAACCCAGATACCTTGGTATAGCTCAGCAAGTACATTACCAATTAAGCCACCCGGACGACATCCAGTCTGGTACATCTTTCACTAATATACGTTGGCAAGGCTGCAACTCCGCAGCGCAAGATGGGATGACAACACGAGCACACTATCAGTGGCGTACATCAGATGAATAAATTCCCTGCATCGGATAATATATTCATACTAGGGGGCCTACCCCCTGCGAGCTACGCTCGCCAACCCCCGCTCAGACTTCGAGGCCTCTAAAAACATGACAGCGTGCTTTATTTTATAAATATTGGTAAATCTGTAATTGGGTTGCCATGCTTTTAACGTTTTAATGGGGCATTTTTTGATTATCATGGCCTCATACACAGCTGTTGCGACAACTGACGACTGTTTTCGGGAATGATAAGTAAAATCAATTACAACGTGAAAACCAACTTGTATAAAATGGTTAGGTTTAAATTGTGGCTACCTCTCGGACTTTTATAACAACGATCTGTATTCTATTCTTCCTTTGCGTTTAAGGATGAGAAAAATTACATCTGCTTGTGAATAACATTAAGAACCACGGTATTGAAAATTACTATGTTATAGACATTTTCAGTAACAGGTTTTAATTTTCTCCCTATTTTAGTGCACCATCATGCATATTTTCATGTTATTTTAAATATGTAAATTATTTTTTTAATTAATATGTATATACGAATTTTCTAATAATTATTTATCATACAAAATTAATTAAATATTTTGTGCATGTATGCCTGCATTTATTCGGCATCAATTGATGAGATATTTAAACAAATTTGCTATCCCCGATAATTTTACACCATGTTATGTCACTTGAATACTGTCCATAAGAAAATCGGGTACTTTTCCATTATAGGATCGTTTGCTTTTAGGTTTGGCGTAATTCGAGCTTCAAAAAGGGATAGATCGTGACCTACGTTATACACGTATATAACGTAGGTCACGGATAGATTCGTTAATATACATAGATTTGTTGCCAAAAGTTATGAAAACAAACCCAATAAACTTTTGGTGCTTTTCTATTATAGGGGGTCTTGACGCTTTTTTAAAAAGCTTGGCGGAAAAAACCAAGCAGGATAGAAAACCAAGCAGGATATTTTATTCTTCCGTTCAGTTGGGCAATTATTATTTTATATATTAGTTTCAAATATACAAATTAATGATTTTATAAAGTCGTTTAATTAAATTTTACAAAAAAATAACAAAATGATATCAATAAATAATAATTACTATTAATTCCTTTTCCTCCCTTTCTTTTGCGTTTACCTAAATGACGTCATTTGGACGAATTTATTCAAAACATTTTCAGTTTATAAATTAAATTAAATGCTGACAGACGATTGAATCCTGACGATAGAAATGTGATTTTTTTTTTCAGATTTTACTGAAAAACATAATTTAATCACAATCTTGTCTTCATTATCGATTGAATTAAAAGATAAATCCAATTTCAATTTGAAAATGACGAATAAAAAGAAATCAATAATCCCTATCGGGATCCTTTTCAATTTTTTTCCCTTTTTTGTCACAAAAAAACTGAGTAATTAGTTGCCATCATTACAGAAATGTCATTAAAATTAGAAAAAAATTAATATCTCGAAAACTAATTCCAATTTCAAAATTCTATTACCAGTTTTGACATCCGCGGATTTTTATGAACAATTGGTATTAATTTCACCATCAAGCGTTTAATATTTTATTAAAAAGAGCCCTGAAACATAATCAGTTGTTTAATCAGTCGTTTCATAAAATCGTTTCATAAAATCGTTTCACAAATTCGTTTCATTAGGATTTTATATATATAGGGTAGATTCGTTTCATTAGGATTTTATATATATAGGGTAGATATATTTCTGTTAAGCAAAGTGAAAAGAAAATTCACATCCTTTGTAGTGTTATTATTTTCGATTAGTATTTTGCACTAATTATGACTATTTTGCCGTTCAGTTCACTGCTTTGAGTCTTAAACATTAACTTCTTTCTACGTTATTTTATTTTCATTTTATTTTTCTGAAGTGAATATTTGTCTGTTGATTTTTCAATCTTACAAGCATGCTGTTTTTTGCTCTGGATCATTCCCTATGAGCAAAATAATAGTGGGCCAGTATTGTTTGCATTGTCAATATCTTGGCCAATACTGGCATGAAATATTTCCCAACAAAGGGGTATTTATATTATGCCAGAATTGCACCAATATCGGCGTGAAATATTTATACATTTCATTGCCCATATTTTTGACGTGAAGCTAGTATTTTTGTAATAAAACATTTCATTTTAAATATTTTAAGTTTAAAGCCAATATTTAACCGATATTGGTATCTCATTAGAAATAGTTCAGATGAATATAAGACTTGAACAATATTGGGTTTCAATATAACCAATATCTTTCGCTATTAGGTTTGATTCAGGATCATCAAAAAAGTAAGTGTATGAAGTAAATGTATTTAACCTGGAGCCTTTCTAAAATATTTTCAAAGAATATAAATTGAAAGAATGTAATCAATGATTATATGCAAACTGTATCTGTATTGCTACAACCTGTCATAATCGAATCTGAATATAGCATAGGATGTGGTCGTGTCCAGGTCCATGGAAAATATTTTGCTATTTCATTCAGAATATTATGCAATGCTAATGCCAATATTATGCAATTTTAATTCTGGTATCAATATCATACACTGCAATTTTCAAAATTAACTTCAATACAAGCCATCTAGTCATTGTTTAATCCTTTATGCTGCAACGGCACTTTAAAATACCAGTAAAAAAAACTTCATTTAACCCATCGAGTGGAAGTAATACTATTTAGGGGGAATTTTAGATACTTTACTTTATTATGCTGCAAAAACATTATTCGTGTACAAAGCAGATATATTTTTAAATGGTAAATTTCTTTTCCAATTATAGCTGTTCAACTTTCTTAATATTAAAAGACATGGTGTGGAAAGTTTGTTATGAAAAATATTTATGTTGGGAAGCCCCTATTTTTCTACATTTCTTAATTCTATAAAATATTAAAGACTATATGATAAAGAAATGATTGGAGTAACGTTGTAAATAGTCTAGAAAAATCCTGTAAATACCGATTTGTTTATTATTTTTAATCGAGGAAATCTCTCTGAAATTTATTAAATGATTGGGCTTCTAACACATTTCCAAAGATACTGAAAAAGTGCTTTCGAAGGTGAAATGGTGAAATTTTCAAGAAATCATAATGTAGAATATAACAGTTTTAACCTTTGGAGTGTTTATGTTTTTTTTTTTTTATGATCGTATTAAATTTACTTTATGTTGAGAAGTACTTTGTTTGATTATTGTGATGTAATAAAGTATTTTGTTTCATTTTCACAGCCGAAGTCCAAGCTGAAATCGAGAGGATATTCGAGCTGGCACGCACTTTGCAGCTTGTAGTCCTTGATTGCGACACCATCAACCATCCGTCGCAGCTGCTCAAAACTTCCCTCGCGCCCATCGTTGTGTATGTCAAGATTTCCTCCCCCAAGGTAACCACTGAATTGTTTTGTTCTTGATAAACTAAATTTAATATAACAGTTAATTTTTTATTCTTGTTTCTGTCAAAAAGTTCAGAGCAGGAAAAATTAGCTGTGCAGAAAAATGTTTTTTTATGCGTAGTTATACAGGCAAATATGAGAGTCCATGATTATAATATAGTGAAATACTCAAAGTTTACGTTTTATACAAATGTTTGATATGGTTACCCATCAAAATGATCGCCCTGAAAATATCCCATGTATAAATCAATTCTCGCCGTATATTTGTGATAATGCTCTTGTCAATCAAACCAGGTGTGGTGCTGATTCGCGATTTCAATTCAAGAATGGATTTCGGAAGCGGGAAATTGTAAACCTGATATTTACAAAAATTACGCAACAATTTACCTAGTTTCAGTTAACACATACACTGAAATTTAGGAGCAAAAAGTCTGATGATCGCTGGGGACATGGAATAATCTGCGCACGGCTAATCCAATCTAGGACAGCACTGAGATAATAAGTATATCTTTTAAACTTAGAATACACTACTACTAACCCGTCGTTGAACTGGTAATTTACAATTCACATTTTGCAATAAATTTAGTTATGAAATTGATCAACTAATTTGTGTTCATTCTGTATTAAGGAAATATGATTTATAGCGTTGCAAATAAATACTCCGTGTTAGCGAAACAAAAATACATTGAAATACTAATTACAACTTAAGTCTTACCTCAAAAATATTACACTTTGTGCCAGAATGTCACTTTAAAAATGAATATATTGCACCTGGAAAAAAAATATCTTCAAAAATATCATACTTTGTGTCACTTTAAAAAACGAACATCTTGCAGCGAAAACATATGAAAAAAAAAAAAGAAAATATATCTTCAAAAATATTATACTTTGTGTCATAATGCAACTTTAAAAGAACGAACATCTTGAAGCGGTTGGTCTCGTTTCAAAACGATAGATCCAGTTATCTCAGAATCCCAATCAGGACTGAACTTTCGATCAGAAGTACAGCCCTTTATATGACTGCTTTCGATCAATGGCGCATCGTTTACTTCAGATTAGCCTTCCAACCATACTAGGAGGGAAACAGAGATATTTTTTTACGAAAATATAATTCCTTCAATAACTTATCAATAATTGCATGAAACTTTTTTTTTTCCTCGGCAGATATTTAATATCGGCAATATTTTGAAAGCACTAATTCAGTTGTATATTTTAGTAGGACTCTGACAGTAGTTCATCTATTTTGTTTGAAAGCTTGCGCTTTCCAGAAGGTTTTATATAAGTGTTATCCGATGATGATGATTTGTTGTCTCTCTGATCATTCTTTCATAAAAATGCTCAAATCATCAATGTTTGGAATAGAAATGTTGCTAATATATAGTATAGGTTGTATTGGGAATAGTTCTTTTTATCTATAGAGTTTTTACATGGTACATTGAAAAATTGGAATATTTTATTTCGCATGGGCTATTATAATTTTAATGGTACGAATAATAAGAGTTATTTTTATTTAAAAGTATTCTTTACAAAGAACAACTGAAATATGACTTTATAAGAAATATATAAAAATTAGAAAAGTTAAATACACTGCTCAAAACAATTAAAGGATATTGCAGTTTTAGGTGGATTTTGTATCTGGGAAACTTTTTAGCTGATTGATACATGGTCGACAGACATAGTAGGTTATATGAGAATAAATTACACATGTTTGGCAGAAAAAAATGCATTTTATTGCGCATTTGTGTACAAAAGGAAAAAAACACAGTTTGTGCATATGAGAAAAAAAGAATAAGAAAAGGTGTTTTCTTCAAAGAAAATCATTTTCAGTAGGGGGTATGGTTTCCACGGGCGGCCAGCAACGTTGAACACCTTTGAGGCATGGACTCAATGAGGCTATTAATGACGAGTTGGGGTATTCTGCCCCACTCTTCCAGAAGAGCTCTTTCCAGTTCTTGGAGAGTTTGTGGGGGTTGTTGGCGGCCAGAAACTCGTCTTCCTAGAGCGTCCCAAACGTGCTCGATTGGATTCATGTCTGGAGAACACGCTGGCCATTCCATTCGAACGATTCCTTCCTCGAAAAGGAAATCCTCCACCAGGTTTGCACGATGTGGCCTGCAGTTATCGTCCATTAAAATGAAGTTATCTCCGATTGCTGCAGCGTAAGGGACTACAATAGGTCTGAGGATCTCATCCCTATATCGGCGACCAGTCAGAGCTCCATCTCGAATGATGTAGAGGTCAGTGTGCCCGTCAATGGAGATGCCACCATACACCAACACTCCTCCACCGCCAAATCTGACACTTTCGTGCACGAACGCAGGATTATTCCTACTGCCACGGTCCATCCACATGAAAATACGCCTATTATCCGGATGCACAGAAAAACGGGACTCGTAAGAAAACAGAATATTGCTCCATTCATTTCTCCTTCAGTTGACATGCTCGGTTGCCAACTCCCTGCGGTCGCGACGATGCCTTGATGTTAATCTAACACATACCATCGGTCGGCGAGCATACAGACCTACAGCATGGAGCCGGTTTCGGACAGTCTGAGTTGAAATCGTGGTGTCTGTAGCCGAGCGAAGGTGTTGTTGGAGAAGAGTAGCGTTCATGTTTCGGTGTCTCCGAGCTGTTAACGCTAAATACCGATCTTCATTGGGCGTTGTTGCCCGTCTACGACCTTGCCCTGGTCTTCGGCCTGCACATCCACTCTCCAAAAAACGGTTCCAGATCCTGGAAATGACACTTTGTGACACTCCAATGGCTTGCGCTACTTCGGCTTGAGTTTGGCCCCCTTCTAACCTACCAACAATTCTCCAAGCTTCTGAATCTGCCAAATGACTTCGCTGAGACATCGTACTCATCGAAACAAAGCAATCACTGAATGCCGATCATCCTTGTCTTCATTCTCTTTTATCCAGTTGAAAGTCAAATTTCATTCGCTGCCGCTGAAGCGACGTTTTTGACGTCGAACTCAAAATTTGCATACTCCACAGTTTGAAAACCAGAAAAATTTGCATTTGTGATTTTCTTCTTCTATTTTCGGCAAAAAAAATTTCGTTTATATCTTTATTTTATATAAAACTTCAAATATCCTTTAATTGTTTTGAGCAGTGTATTTAAAGAATGTTCTACTTTTAATACAGGTTTTGCAGCGGTTAATAAAATCAAGAGGCAAGTCCCAAAGCAGAAATCTCAATGTACAAATGGTAGCTGCCGATAAACTATCCCAGTGTGCTCCGGTTAGTGGTTTTTTTTCTGTTTTAATATTCTTTAAGTAAAATACTTGTTTATATATTATATTTAAGGAGGCTCATTTTGTATGAATACAAAGTAAATGCAAACTAATAATGAACTGAATGTTTGTTCTACTTTTTTTATTTCAGGAACTCTTCGATGTTATCTTAGATGAAAACCAGCTTGAGGAAGCGTGTGACCACTTGGCCGAATTTCTAGAAGCCTACTGGCGCGCGACACATCCTCCCCAAAAGACACCTCCTCCTTCTGTTCCCATACCCCCCGCCAGATCCATACCATCCCCACACACATCGCCGAGGATGGAA
The DNA here is from genome assembly GCA_963931845.1 of Maratus michaelseni. Classification (NCBI taxonomy): domain Eukaryota; kingdom Metazoa; phylum Arthropoda; class Arachnida; order Araneae; family Salticidae; genus Maratus; species Maratus michaelseni. The sequence goes on from OZ007589.1 coordinate 63,725,838, forward strand.
GAACCTCCCCGTGGTGGAGCCGGACTTCTGAGGCACAACACATCCCCACCAGGAGTATACAGGGACGACAGGAGACCTAGGCATCCTGATGAAGTAAGCATTGGTGTATGTATCATCACTGCACTTCTTAGTATGCACAATTATAAACATTAATAAACATTAAATGCAATACAAAATATTTCATGTAAAAAAAAGCAGCTCTTCAGTGCTTTTGGCTATATACATCTAATCAGTAGCAATGCTAAGCAGCTTTTTTTACTTTATATACCTTGTGTGTGTGTGTGTGTGTGTGTGTGTTGTAATTTATCTTTGTTATTTTCGTGTTTCCATTAATAAGATTGCATCTAGGACAATATTATACAAATAGTTATTGATTTTTAATGATTCTGTATATAAAAAAATGGCGTATTTATTTCGAAATTTATTATTCTTTCAAAATATAATATTGCGTTCCACTTTAGACATAAATAGGCTGTTTTTTTAACTCTTTCGTGAATAGCGTTTTTTACCTGCCTTTTAATTTTTAGCCAACAATTTTTCTACATCAAAATTTTTGCATTATTGAATTTCTGTTCAAATTCAAGGATTTTGTGCATCCTATGTGTCAAGTATACGTGCCGATCATCGAGAAAGGTTTTAAGAAGTGATCAACTGTAGCCCGTAAGGAAGAGCTCTCATTATAGCTTTACCACAAATGAAGATTTGATGATTTATAGATGATAATAATTAAACTGTCAAATGTAGCCTTCTGTTATTATTTCTGATCCATTTGATTTAGATTGGAACGATGCTATAAGAACTTAAAAATTGGGAAAAATACGTTTTTGCCTGAATAAGACACACCATAGCACCAAAAGATAAAATTCAGTTAAGCCCTTCAAATCCTCTCCAATTTTGATCGTCATCAAAAGGGGGGGGGGGGACTCTTAGTTCTAGAGTGTCAATCATGTGTCAATTGATAGGACACTCTTTTCTTCAGATTTAACATATGCGGCTTGCTCTGCGTCGTTGGAAGAACGAGTCTTTTCCCAAAATTCACTAGAAAGCTTCCACTAGAAGCTCTCCATTCTAATCTACTTAAATTTAATGCATTATTGACTTGTAAACTTACTTCGGAAAAACTATTGCCAACCCAAACTCTATATGCAAGTTTTTTTTTTATTTTTACATTCATACTCTAAATCATTATACATTTCAATGAGCGTTTAGTTTTCGAAACAAGTTTTGTACATAATTTTCAATGTTACACTAGTTTATAGTGCACCACTGAAAATACATTGTTAAATATTACAAGTTTACTAATTAACTAATGTAGCGGAATTTTTTCTGAACATCATTATAAATCCTCTGTCACCTTTCACTAGTTTGTCTAAATTTTCTCAGTCCTATATCTTTCTTAACTGTAGAACAACGCTTAAAATAGCAAAGTTTGAAGTAGGAATGTTTTAGAGATATGTTCCCACATTTAAGAATATTTTTTCTGATACTTTTTCTGTCTCAAATATAACAAATACGCTGGTGGCCATGTATTAAATCACAAACATTAAATACTAATTTTCGAAAATAAAAATTAACTGTGAGCAGTCAAAATAACTAATATAAACGGCCAATAGTTACTACCCTAATAACACAGTATATGTGACGTTATCTTGACGTCACAAATCGTCACAAGAATCACAGTCGATACACAGTAAAAATTGCAGCAGTTTGTCCAGTCATGCGATCGTTTATATACAAAACTGTTACATAACCGTAATTTAACTTCATTCTGACCATAATATGGTCAATAATATGGTCATATGCGCTTAATAATATGGTCAAGTAACCGTTATCTTTAAAAACGGTCGAATGACTGGACGATTTGTGGCAAACTTTTTCAGTGTAGGATGAACCAAAATGTGACATATTTTATTCGTCTAATTATTACTCTCATGTGACAGTCATTTGATGATTAAACTGTGAAGTCACCGTAACTGTTACTTTGTGACGAATCCCCAAACATGGTGACTCTTGTCACAAAATTATTGTGACTTCGCAGTAAAGTCTCCAAATGATGGTCACTTGAAAATGACTTGATCAAGTGATTAATTGTGAAATCACTTGGTGACTTGTCACAATGTAAGGGAATTGCGACTTCACGTAGTCTCCAAATGACGGTCACATTAGTCACCATGTAACTTCATTAAAACGGCACCTGGTGATTCGTGACAAAGAAAAAGTCTCAGTGACTTCACATTGGAGTCGCGAATTGATGATCACTTGAAAGTAAAAGTTAGACAAATACAGTAATTTTAATAATGTTTTAAGCGTGGCACTTTGGTTCACAGTAGTAACTGTGACCATTTGTGACGTCGTGTCATATCAACTGGTTGCACTAGTAGTACTTATTTGTAACACCTTCCATTTACATCAGTTTCTTTTGGCCACTCAAAATTAATTTTTATGTAATAAATATAACGCGTTTAACATTTTGTATTTGTTCTCTAATTTATGAGCATCAGTGTAGTATTCTTAAATTTTATAAGCAAGCAGACAACTTTCTTTTTACTTCACTTACTAAATTACAATCAGAAAATTACTTTCCCGACTATCTTGTCATTTCATAATTTTGAATACATTTCTTTTCATGATCAAAATATTAATTTTATATTTATACGATTTTCAGGAAATATTATTCAAATAATTCATTGAAAATGCTTTATAAAAAAAGGACATGTTTACAATTACTCTCTTAAACTAATCTGCTTGCTAGATTTTTCGCTGAAAGAATTTCAGGAGTGGTTATAGCAGCGTAGACCAATTGTAGCGTAGATGATAGACGAGTGATTCGAAGACCAATCAGATCACCTGAATTTTTGTCTACAATAGGGACATAAAACTGACTGAATAAGACACAATTTTAACCACCGTGATGCCATCTGCTTTTTCCTTATAACTACATCTTTTCAGGAAGTTTTCGATATACACTGGTGGAAATTGATTTATCAAAACACTGTTTTTTGACAAAAACTTCTATAATATTCATTAAAAATGAATGAAATTTCATGCGATATACATAGTACGTATGACAAATCTGTTACAAAAATACATTTTCACACATAATATTAAACATAAACAAAAAGTCAAAAATTAAATTTTCGTAATATGCGAACATGGAAATTGGTTTATGAAATATCACATTTCATTGGTTATTCCGAAGCAATGTGACAAAATTTTGCATAAAACACGGTAACGTGACCTGCAAAGTAGACATAAAAAGCGTTGTACAGTGAAAGCAATACGTTTCATTTACAATTTTCGCGATGGGTAAACGAAAGATTTTGTCTGAGGAAGAAAGAGGTAAAATCGACGCATATTTAGAATGTCGAAAGTCTGTCCCGGAAATTAGTAAATTAATTAAAAGATTTGTTGGTGTGATATATAACTATAGAAAAGATCCAGCAAATTATGGCAAAAATTTTAACAAAAAAGGTAATCCACGTTTAAGCAAGAGACAGAAAAGGGGGATTCTTCAACTTGCATCGAAAGCTGGTCACAGTTCAAAGCAGATTTGTGCATATCTATCCCTACCTGTTACTTCTAGAAGAGTTATGCAAATTTTACATTCTTCACGGAGCTTGAAATGGTCGAAAATGAAGCTGTGTCCAAAGTTACTTCTGCGTCACAAGCAGATGCGTTTGCAGTATTGCGAGAAGTACATGGGAATGGGTGACAATTGGAAGAAAGTCCTTTTCTCTGACGAAAAAAGATTTAATTTGGATGGCCCAGATGGTTTGAGGTATTATTGGAGAGATCTCCGAAAAGAACCAAAATCTGCATTCAGCAGAAATTTTGGTGGCGGAAGTTTGATGATTTGGGCAGCGATTGCTTATGATGGCAAAAGTGAAATTGTATTTTTAAATGGTCGCCAGAACTCTTTTGATTATAGTTTAGTTTTAGAAAATTCATTTCTTCCATTTGCATGGCAATATTATGGTTTAGATTATATCTTCATGCAAGATAATGCAAGTATTCACATTTCAAATACAATGAAATATTGGTTTTACGAACAGAATATTGTTCTTTTAGATCATCCACCTATTAGTCCTGATCTGAACCCCATCGAAAACGTTTGGGGACAGCTTGTTCGAATGGTTTATGCAAATGGGATGCAGTACATATCATTTGTAGATTTGAAAGCTTCAATCTGTCAAAACTGGAAACTAATTGATCAGAAGTACATCCAAAATCTTGTTTTATCAATGCCATCTAGAATAAAACAAACTCTAATGAATAAAGGCGGCTTTACTAATTATTAATTTCAATTAAATATGACATTTCATAAATCAATTTCCATATCTTTATGTTACTAAAATCTAATTTTTGATGTTATGTTTTAGTTTATTAATTTGTATGAAATTTTATTTTTCTAAATTATTTGTTGTACATAGCATGTATAATGTATGAAAATTCATTCATTTTTAGTTAATATTATAAATGTTTTGATTAAAAAATCGTGTTTTCATAATTCAATTTCCACCAGTGTATTTCATATGCAGGCATATTTCGATACGAGTTTTGGAAATCATTTGTAAAGTTGTATTAATAATTAAAATTTTATGTGCGATTCAAATTATAATGATAATCTATAAATATTGTTCTCGTGTTGATATTGATATAATTGTACTCTTATTTTTAAAATTGATTTAATAAGATCCTAATTAATTACATACGAATTTATTAAATAAAAAATTTACATCATGCATATTCTTAACACAATATTCTTATTATTTCAGCCTTTGTCTCCAGGCATGGACGTAGACCCGCAGGGTGATTACAGAATGATGCGAGAACCTCCTCCGAGGCGTGAATTGCCTCCCATAGTGGCCCCAGGGGACCGGGGATATGGGCCTCACGGGGGGCCCTCCGATCTCCATGACCGCTATCCGCAGACGCACCAGAGGGGGCCTCCACAGCCCATGATGGATTTTAGCGATCAAGAATACAGTGATCGTGCTGCATGGGAGAGAGGAATGCCGAGAGATCGTGACAGAGACCGTGACCGTGAACGTGACCGTGAACGTGACCGTGAACGCGAACGTGAGCGTGAGCGTGATTATTACCCAGAGGACGAAATTGGCAGGGGGCCGCCCATAGACTATAGGTATGGACCTCCACCTTCTGAAATGCGAGAAATGCGCGAAATGCCGGACCCTAGAGACATGAGGCATTACGACAGGGACTACCCGTCTCCACATCGGGGACAGACAATGGTGCATAGGGATATATTATGAATGGTCTTCTCATTCATTGTCTGGAACGCAATGCAACTAAAATATCCCTTGTACCTGCCTCGAATCATGACTACATGATTCCAAAGCATCTTGAACAAACACGAAGAATCCTTGTTCTTTTTGTTGAAATCCACTTTTTCGGATCTTTGAAAAAACATGTGCTACCTTTTTATGTTGTTCTCATCCTCCACCCATCTGCGACCTTCTTTTACAACGGGGTTGGAAGATAATTCTACTCTTCATCTCTATCGCTGCCTTCACTTAAGTCCATCCCAGCACTCTTCGTTGGTTTGTTGTTCGCTATGTCGTTATTTATTACTATTGAAAAAGGGGAAAACAAACAAAAAAAACTGTTTTGAAACACACAAGAAAACGACATGTGCTTTTTGACCTCATGACACACAAAGCTTGTCAACAACGTGGTATGCTCAAATATAAAAGCTGTTATCTGTAAAGATATATTTGTTCCATACACAGGAAAAATAAAATACCTATACATTTGAAAATCATTTTTGTTAAACATCTCAGAGATTTATCGCAAAAAAAAGAAAAAATAAACAAATAACAAACAAACTGATGAGCTTTATCGCAGACTCTTTTGAGATTTTTAAATAATTTAAAAATAAAAGTTGTGGTAAAAGTCAATTTCAAGTGACTATTTATTTCTCGAGCTTTATCTCAAGAGATTTTACTTTCACTCAGCAAGATTTAAATTGAAGATGAAAATTGATGAATTTTCTTTCTGTTACTAGCTTTATGAACAGAGTATTTAGAATTTTCTTAACAAATTGTTACAATTCCGCACTACACGATTTAGAATTCTCCTATTGTACTTCTAAGCGGTGATTTAAATTTATGGCCATATTGGCCGTTTTTTACGGGGACTACATAAGTTTGAAGAATCATCTGTGATGTGCTGACAAATATGGCGTCTCTATAAGAAGATGCTGCAAGCCTGAAGAACATTCTAGATGATCAGAAAGATCGGTACATAGACATTATTAGAAGGATATGTCTACTAAGTTTAGAACTTCCGTTTGCGACTGCAAAATTGCACATTTAAGTACTTGCTAGTCAATGCTTTGTGTATATAACTCGTTGAAATTACAAAGTTGGATACAAAAAGCTTAACATTTAAAAAAAAAATCTTCAGTTCTAAAGGCTCCATTTTACTAGAAGTTTCATTTCGCTTAGGATTCCTTGTAGGCAATTTTCAGTTTTCTTATTTTAGGGGCTGTGCTAAAAGTTCTGTTATGTCAGTATTTAAGTTTTATATTGGATTTCGGGCACCTTAAAATTGGATCCAAATTTTATATGGTTTTCCTAGTGATGTGTAAACAACATTTTATCAATCAATACAGAGTATTGGACTGTAAAAAAAAACTTATATTAGCAGTTTCTATATAAATATCTACAGCCCTCTAATATCTAAATCTTTGATTTTCTGGATCAGTGCCTCTATGATTACCTTCTGTACATTCTCCTCAACATTCAATTTATTGTATTAATTCAAGCACAAAATATTCTATAGAAATTAAATCTAACAATGGCAATTTTTCTCTAGCAATACTGAAAAGAAAGTTTAGCCTATCGCATTGTACTTTGCTGTAAAAAATGCATTACAAAATCTTTTAAATTTTAGTTGCACTGAAACTGTTGCTGAACTGTTATTAAAAATGGCTGGACATTTAAAAATAGAGAATATTTTACATTTTTGTCTAAACTATTTCCAATCAAAAATATTTGACTTTTGATCTGTGATTTTTAAGAGTATGCCCTTATGCAGATGTACATATATTGCAACATTTAACGCACCATATAAAATTATGTACTTTTTTAATGTGTTTGTGGCGGTCAAACCTCCATTTTTATTCTCTTGCCTTTCTCTTCTAATTCAAAAATTTTTATTTACTGAAGATTTCTAAAATATGAGTGTGCTTTTGCAAAACCACTTCACATAAGTTCGATTTATTTTTAAGTTCGTCTTAATAATGTGCTTTGATTCAAATTATTATTAGTTTTTTCCATTCTATTTAATTTCCTCTGACTCTGATATATTACCATCAAAATATGTATAATAAAAGTATTAAAGTCTCTGAAAAATTATTTGGGAAATCTCCCAAACATTTATTTATATACGGTCAGTATTCACTAAAAGTATATATAAAATTTCGGAAGTTTAAAATGTTTTACTTCTGTTTTAAATTTTATGTAAAATGTTAGTTGTTTTGTTTTTAAATGATGTATGCCAAATTAAACTTATTAAAAATTTAATAAAATATATAACATATGGTTAATTTTGAAATTATAACATATATAGTTTTAACATTAGATATTTATTGGCAGCATATCTATAATTATTTATGCAGGTTGTATAACCATGTGAATAAATTTACATATAAATGTTGAATAATGTGTATATATGGTATGTAACTACTGGATTTTTATTCAGTATTTTGTGCAGAACAATGATTGAACTTTTCATTTTCATTATTTTGTTCTTAATTTCAACATGTTTTGTGTGTGTGCTTGTTATACACTGAATAATTGCGAGAAAGTTTCATTTATATATTTGCTATCACCAAACTAATATTATCCCAATATTTTGGCAATATATATATTTGTTTTTGGCTTTTCTTTGAAAATATTATCAATGTAACATCAGAATAGCAGAAACATTGACATTTAGGTGGAAATTTTCCCAGTTCACTGTAAATATTTCACAACTACTGATATTACATTGGGAATATTTCCAACATTATGTTAGCATCTCACATATATTGGAAATATATTGGTAGATAATATTGGTTATGTGTATCCTAAATGTAAACATCCCAAATATTGGCATTGTATCGTGCCAAGATTTAGCAAGTATTGTGCCAATAATGGTTTTCAACAAAGATTTAGCCTAGTGGCTCATCGAAATTCTTTCATTGATATATATATATATATTTTTTTTTTTTTTTTTTTTTTTTTTTTTGAATAATATAATCCATAAATAAGAGTTTCATATTTAGTTTGTGGTTAAAATATGTTGCATTGCATTAATGATTGGTTCTCAAACTACCTTTTAGACAATGTTGTGTATTTTTTTTTTTTTTAAATATCGCCGGAACACATCATAATTACTTTTAGAATGACCTAAGTGTATGCTGGAATATGCAGTGAAAATTTCACACCCGTTTTAATGGTTTATTTCTATTTCGTTTATTTAATTATTCGCAAAAACACAGAAAATGTTCTCGGAATTTATTATGAAGTTTACTATTAATTAGAAACATTTCATTACAAAATCAGAAATCACCTTAATGAATAGATTTCCATTGGTTGATATCATAAATTATAAGCGTAATGCAGAACATCCGATGTTAAATATTCTAAAACATTTAAATGTAAAATTGTGAATATCATTATTATAAATATTATGACTGGACTATGCGATATTGGTCCAATAATGAAATGTAAAAATACCTGATACACAAGAAATTTTATGTTATTTTTTTATTTCCAATTTTTCAGAAAAACTGCCTAATATAATTTGGTTACTGGTTCTGCCTTATCTACTAAAATACATTTATAACAGTTTGGGAACTAATTCATTAAAATTACGTTGAATAAAAAGGATTTAATTATCATTATATATATATATATATGTATATATTATTATTATTATTATTATTATTATTATTATTATTAGCAGGGGTTTGTTTTGCTGTTTATATTTATTCAAATATTATTTCAGTCCTACTTAAAAAAATTTCATTGAATGCTCAAATATCGTTTAATTTAAAAAATAAAAATGTTAAATCTTCAGATGACAATAGATTATGCAATGAAATTTCAGTATTTTTATATAAACATTCAGCCATTTTAGATAAAAACATTCTTTCATTATGTCATCGTTATTTTTTTTTAATTTGAAATTCATATGAGAAATTATTATGCAAGATGTAGATTATTAAAACAATAAGAAATATTAGAAAATTATGCACGTACATAAAAAAATAAAATAAAGCCGAAAAGTCAAATGATTGTGAAAATCAAGCTAAAACGAGAGTGAAGCCAGGGAGAAAATATGAAAGAAAAACTTTTCTTTTTTTTTTTTTTCATATCTGAAATACATTTGACAAGTTATGCGAGATGTGATACATGAGATAGGCGTTTGTGAATCTTGAATTGAAATAAAAATACAAGTTAAGTAATTATAGCAAATTTAAAACTAAAAATTTAAAAAAAATGAAAGAATTATATATTTATGTTCATAACTCTTATCTTTATATGTAGTTGCAATTTAGATAAAATTCATATTTATTTTTGCAAGAAGATTTGTAGAACTAACCAATCCAATAAATCTCTTCAATTGAAGTTTCACACGTATACCTTTAATTTTCATTCAGTAACGCAACTCTTTTAACATCTGGCAAAATTTAAAATTTTGTTTCGTTTAGAATGTTTTGCTTCATAAAACCATTTTATATTCACCAACCATTCATTCACACAAACAGCAGCTATTGCATTTTCACAATTATTTAGTTTAAATTATCACTGTAATTCAAATTAAATTACTCTCTTTTAATCTTATGAATTTGAGCATAATTTTCAACGTTTAAAGTTTTTACTGATGTCTGACTTTAGGAAACATTTTAAAGGGATAATGGGCACCGGAAGGGAGGACAGAGGAGAGTCATTGCTCCTCCCTGGATTCCGAAATTTCATTAACTAAATTTATTTTTTGTCTCTTATTTTGAGATATACATATGTACATTCTTTCCAAGAGACTTAAAATAATTAAATACTACTAAAAAGAAAATTATTTTTTATTTCTTTTTTTTTTCAATTATTTTTTTTTTTTGGTCTAGTCCCCCGTACAATATCTGTTTTAATTGTTTTCAGAGGAGCGTAGCTCTCTTAACTAAAAATAAAGATATGTAATGGATTTAAGTTTTATTTCTCAATTGTTAAATCTTTATATAGTTTTTATGTTGATATGTTTATAAATTGCGCTGTTAGGGTTATGACAAATAATTATTAGTTTAGCTTATTTCATACATACATTCTCCATTTTTTGAAACGCATGTTTACAGAAATTTTAATTGCAATTTTGAGAACAGGATTCCGCCAGACTTTCAGCATGTCAATAAATTTTAGGAATTTCATTTCGGCGTGCTTTCGAAAAAAAAAAAATCTAGTCTGCAGACCACTGCCAAATCTGTTTCAAAATTTTGCCTCTCCCTGGATTTCGTTCTGTCGGCGTCTATGTAAAAAAAATAGTTACATACAGCGTTGGTCGTGTGATTACAATCAGCAATATCTAACACAATCATTTTTCTTACCAACAACTAAATTTTTAAAACTGTCAACTTTTACAACAATAAAACACCAGCTTTACTTTCCTGGGAACAATATTTTGGAAAACGTAATTTGCAAGTAAAACGTAAGTAAAGTAAAAAATAAAATAAAATAGTGAATTTTGTGAATAATAGAAAAGAATTAAAAGCACACAGAGAAAAGGTGGCATGGTGCCAACTGTAGCTTTCAACCGTGGTTCAATGATATATAACCATAATTTATAGTTAACTGATGTCATATTTTAGATGCCACATTTTTCAAGAAATCAAACACTTCACTTAACCGTGGTGTTCTAGGCAAACAGACTTTCTAGGTTCTTAAGCCTTTTTAATAGAAATAATTACCAGTTTCTAATTTCTTATATGAATACACTGCAAATGCATCAATTAGATCTGTTCTGCATCTACACATACACTGAGAAATTTCTGAAAGATGTGTAAAATATTACTAAACAATATTTCTGAGGATGCTAATTGACATAACAGATAAGCATTTGTATAAAGTGACAAAAATGAAAGAGACATCTTAATAAAATGAAATAGTGTTGGTTATCCTAACTGATATTAATGACAAATATTTGTTTTAAATAATATAAAGATATCTTAATTAAGTAAAATTCTATTGAGGATGCTAAGTGACATTATTAATAAACATTTATTAAACATTTTAATTAAATGAAATAGTGTTATATTGAAAATACTAAAACAATAGTTTTGCAATCTCATTTTCAACAAACAATTAGAAAATGTTTCAGTTTGTCATTTTTGTGCGATTTTAAGAGCCTACACTAGTCATGCCAAGAAACGCGCAAGCTAATGTTAAGTCTATGGGAAGGTTATTTTCAAATTTCTCGCTCGCATTTTAATATTTTTAAATGATTTGTTTTGTATAGGATAACAGAGGTCGATCTCTAACGTTGTTAGTTTTCAATTTTTCGATTTTTGTTGCAGCTTTTTTATAAGCGGGCATTTTCAATTTTGGAACCGGTTGGAACCGGTTCTGAAAGTGTCAGTATTCTTATATATATAAAAAAAAGTGGAACCAAAATCGAAAAAGTAAAAACTAACAACTTTAGAGATCGACCTCAGCTATCTATGCAAAAAAAAAAAAATCCTTTAAAAATATTAAAATGCGAGCGACAAATTTGAAAATAACCTTCCCATAGACTTAAAACATTAATTTGCCCGTTTCTTCGTATGACTAGTGTGTAGGCTCTTAAGTTGCTAAATAAACAAAGAAAGACAGTTTAATTTAAACGGTGAAGTAAAGAGGAAAAACTTTACGTAAATCATAATCACTTACTGTTCTTATTAAAAACATTTTTTGTTGTTGTTGTTATGAGTAATTGATAAAATTTCGTTAAAATTACTTTAGTTCAAATGCATTGAAAATTACAATTTAATCTAGAGACGAGAAGTTGAATATCAGTTAATTAAAAAAAAAATCAAAATTGGAAGTATATATGGTAAATCTTGAAGTATATAGATTGAAGGATATAAATTTTTGAAGTACATAAGCGTACTAACAAGGAGCCAATTTAGGACATTAATCAAATTATCACTAAAATTTCATCGAGCTTTAAGAGATGCCCTTTTTTTTAGCCTAGTACTAAGCTTCATCCATCAGAATTAACATTCAAAGTTTCAAAATATATGCCTTGGGAAAAATAAAAAATGTCACCTTCTTTGTGCACCAGTAGTGGACATACCACATTTCTGCTGCACCAGTAGTGGGTCTCCAGAAGTGAGCCACTCAAATTTTGTGGGTAAGTATGTACCACACAAGTTATAATTTGCTTTACAGTCAAACAAAAAGTAATCAAATAAAAAAAAATAATCAAATATTAATAATAATTAAGTAATAATATTTAAAAAATAAATAAATATTCAAAAATATGTATATTTCTTATGTTTTTTTTTTTTTTTTTTTAAGTTAAACTGGTAAGCATGTTGATACAGTGAACCAAATGACAACGTTTGAAGCCTAAAAAAAAAAAAAAAAAATAAGAGTTCCAAAATTACAATTTGGTTTACACAGCAAAATAAACTTGTCGCCATCATTGTGTTAATGCAATAAAGACATTTTTGCGCAAAAATATATGTAAAACAGGTGGATTTTGACGGGTTACGAGAATCAATTTAGAATACAAGAAGGCTGTCTTAAAATCCATCAGTTCTTCTTGAATGTTTGAATAAAAATTTCAATTTTTAGTATTTTCGCACTACTGAAAAACAAGCTAATTATGTTGTCCAAACTACTCTGTGTTTTTTTCTATATTGGGGGGGGGGGGTGTAGGGGTTAAACACTGCTATACAATTCAACATTGTTATTGCACTAAGCTCCATTCATTGTTAATATAGATATAAATGAAACATTAAAAATTTTATGTAAGGGGGGCCGGGACACATTTTAAAAACATTTTCATTTATTGAATTAGAATTTTGAGGTTTTTTTTTTTTTTTTTTTTTTTTTTTTTTTTTTTTTTTTTTTAATGGTTAACCATATAATTTGTCAACAAAATCAAATCATAAAACTTCTCATAAATTTTTTAAAAAAAATATTTAGATTTTTTTTTTTTTTTTAAGTGGGGATAATTTAAAACTGTTATAACTCGAAATATCATTTGTCAAATTTCAAACTTTTTAATTTAATTAAACAGAAATATATAAGTTTTACTATGATTCAGCGTTTTATAAAATGTTAATTTTGAAAAAAAAATTAAATATCTTTAATTTAAAATTTAAAAATAAAAGGATGTAACTTATTTTTTAAAAAATCATATTTTCCAAAGTACTGTTTTTTTTTTTTTTTTTTTTTTTTTTTTTTTTTTCAAATTTGTTGTATTAAAATTAAAGTAATTGAAAAAGACTTTCTTCAAGTTTGAACCATTTACCTTTAACGGTTCTTGAATTATAACAATTTAAAGACGTGAATTGGGGGGGGGGGGGAACCGTCATGCAAACGCAAAAACATTTTTATGACAACCACTACTTGAAAGCTAAATTTTGAAAACAAAAAACAATACATCCTGTTCTAATTAAGATAAAATGACGTTTAAATCATGTTTCTAAGCGAAAAAAAAAAAAAAAACACACAATTTTTAATACGGTAAAATATTTTCAAACATTTGAAAATTTTTGTGTCCCGATCCCCCCTTCCTTTTAAGCTGTACTTTTTACGTTAGTTGACTTGATTTTAGTAAGGGTTTTTCTTACTTTGAATATTTTTATTTACCTGTTTGAGTACAGATTAGCATCCTCAGAATGATTAAACGGCTTTCAGTAATCGACTATGTTTGTTTTTATGAAAGTTTGACTTTACATTTTAATAGGGACAAAACAAATTTATTTAAACCATATGGAAATGAAATATTTCATTGTCATTTTGTTCTTATTTGCTTTTTCAGATATCGTTAATGATTTTAAAACATTGTTTTATGTCGTCCTAAACTAATCTAAATTACTTGTTCCATTCTGCATAGAAAGAGCCAAATAATAAAGTTACGATTTTTATAAACTAATTATTAAGAACTTGGCTGATTATTTATAAGCTAGTTAAGTACGAAAAGTTATTCTTATAATAATATTTAAATTTTGAAACAGTTATTTCGAAATATGTTATTAAAATGTTTTTTGTTATGCTATTGAGTTTTGAGTTACGATTTAAGAAATATCAAAACACTGTTTTAGATTTATTTTGAATTATATTGAAATATAGCACATGTTATTGTTATTCTATTTGGTTTTTATTAAAATTACTAATAACAGTGAAATTTAAACTTATGTTTGAATAAATTGTATGAAATACGTTTTTGTTAATTTTTAATCTATATGCAAATAATGTCTTGAGTAGAATTGTAAATTTAATTTTAAATTGCCGTTATAAAATATTTCATGATCTCTATCATAATATATTAACTTTTGGAAACAAGAAATATCGTATTTATTTTTAGAAACGTTTTTAGTATTACATATTTTAAAAACAAAAACTTGTTTAATTTTTTTTCCCTTAATACCAATCAAATTTGATTTTCACAAATATTGAGAGAAATTTTATTTTAAAAAATAATTCCCATTGGTGTTTAGAATATGTTATTTAAATCTACTGAACAAAATTGTATTTAAAAATACATAATTACAATTTAATACTATTTCTTTCGATCCGTTATTAACACTTATAAAAATAAATACCGCAGTATTAAAAAAAAATTGCAATATTTTTAACTGATAAATTAGAAATGAAATAGCAAAATGTCAAAAATTTCAAATCATAAAATTACATTTTTTTATGCTGAACATTTTTCGGAAGTCTAAAAATATTCAACTGATGATTTAATCGCAAGTTCATGATTGCATTTGTTTTAAACATTAAAAATATTACATTATTTATGCGATGTTTTTTAGCTGAAATAATTAACATTTTCATAAAAGCCTTGTATTTTAAATTTATTTACTTTGAATGAAAATTGCGACTGGCAACGCATTCAATTATTTTGTTTAATAAAATCTGAAAAAAAAAAAAAAAAAAGAAACAACTCAATTTTGAAAAAGTTTGTTTCGAGTTGTTCTTTTCCATTACGCATAGATTAATCATGCTTTTATTTTTCTAATGCTTAACGAGAAAAAAAAAAGTTGGTGAAACAGATACTTAGTAACCAAATTTAAATGTAGATAATGTTTTTACTAAAATCTAAAATCATTTTTAAACATTCAAGAATAGATTATTGATAATTTTCTTAATATTAAACTATTTTAATTGAAAACAGTTTAAAATCTATAAAATCATAGTTGAATTTTTAAAAATACATGTCATTGTTTTTCCATTTTAAATTTTTTTTATCACTGAGTGAAAAAAATGAGTTTTGGAAAAAAAAAACTATTTCAATGTGGGTTTTTTTTATTATTTCTTTACTTATAAATTCATAGTCGCGCATTTTATTCAAATCCTTATTAATTTTATCCTGACATAAATATTTTAAATTCTATTAAATCTTATAACTAGTTTGTTTATTCAAAATTGCGCATATCATGGTCAGTGAAACAAAACAAAATTATTGTAGAAACCAAATACACTGAAGACAATAAAATTGCAATGCCGTAACTTTGGGGTTAATTGGACTCAAGAGAGAGCTACTTAGGCCGAAATAAAAGGTATTTCAGAAGTCAATCCTCGGTGTATTGTTTTACTATACTATATGTAATTTCAATTCACTTCTCAAGGTCAATTTCCTGTCTTTATCTTAGGTCAGAAACTATAACAACACCGCTTTGGCTGATTGGCAGCTCTTTTTTTTCCTATTCTTGAGATCGATCAGTAGAAAGCTTCGTCATTTGTTCGATTATAGCAGTGGGAAAACAGGACCAGTGCCTGGCGTCTTGTAGTGCCATGACAATATAGCATAGCTGCCAACTTTTACGCATTTTTGTTACCACTGTAATTTAATAGAAATTTTTGTGTTATTAAATCGCTTAATAAGATAAAATTTACTATTAAATTTTAGTGGTACGAAAAAAGAATAAAAGTTGGCAGCTATGACATAGGGATAAAGTGGGTAGAATGGATGTCCTTGAGAAGCCAGTTGAAATTGCATAGAGTATAATTAGTGCTGTTATGTTTAGAGTATTGGAGAATCACGTCGATACTCAAAACAGTGGATCTAGGATTGATTTATAAACCTTTTTTTTTTCTCTCTCTCTTCTTTTTGCGTGTTTTTGGGTCCAAGTAACCCGATTTTACGGTATAATAACTGATTAAAATATTCAGTATGTAATATCCCTTTACATTATAATGTAATTTGGCTCTTTTTGTGTAATTGTAATTTTAGTATGACCTCATGTACATTTTTGTTTAGCTAGAGACTCTTGAAACTGAATATTGACTGTATGATTTCTTTTGTTAACTATGTCATGAATATTCATTGAAAATTAGTTCCATTGTTTCAGTGTACAGATGTACTATTTATGTCCTATTTCCTATAGTTTGTTCTGTGTATTACTGTAAACATAAACAAAAAAAGAAAAGGATGGATAGTTCGATACTGGAATATTTTCCAAGCCATGCGAAATTTTTCTTTGCACTGGCTTTCGTACTTGTGCGTAATATTTTTTAAAAAAGGCCTTCCCTTATACCAATGCCGAAATAGATGTACGGTTCACGATGTTACTACACTCGTTTAATAATTGGTTCCTGTTTTTTGTCATTATTTTTGTGGCTTGACTGCATAATATATATATATTATATATTAAATTTCTGAAATTTTATTGAAAACATCTTGTGTGATCTCTTAATTTATGTTTCAAAATATTATATGTGTATGAGAGAGAATGTGTTAGTCATAGGGGGTGGGGTGGCAGTTAGTAAAATTTCAAAATCCAGCCCCTCCCTGGATTATAATTTTTTTTTTGGTTGGGGGGAGTAAATTTTTTTTTCAATTGATTTAAAATAATTAAATACTGAAATAAAACAAAAACTAAGGATTTTTCGTCAGTGGAAGCTCTGCTCCGCAAACCTCTCGTGAAAGACAATTTTTAGTTCTGACTTTTTTTTTTTACTTTCATATGGCTAAAATTAGTTTTAAATCGGGGATTTGGGGAGTAGAGCCTCCTTGACGGAAAAAAAAAATTATAATAAAAATTGTTTTAATTCTCCATTTTGAAAAAAAAAAAATCAAGGACTTTGTATTTTATTCTTTATTTGTTACAGATAAAATAATTATTAATTTACTGAAAAGGTGCATAAAATTTATTTAAAAAACCATTCCATTACATATAAGTAGATTTTAAAAGCATAATGTAAAAAGTTGTTACACACACATATCAGTTCATGTTAACCCCGAGATCTTTCAATCACGAACGTGATAATTTTCAAGATGATACCTTAAACTAAAATGTCTATTTTACTGTGCTATTTTATATCCGTTTGGAGCAAAAGCTAGTATATTAATTGGGGGGGGGGGGGGGTGTATATTAACTTCGTACGTTTAGATGCTGAAGTCCTTGATATTTTCAAAATATTGAACTATATCTCGGGTATGTTATAAAATAAAACATCATTACATGCGCTATACATTTCTGTGTATTTTTTTAAGTTGATATGTTTGAAAATTATCCTGCACGAGAAAAAAATGAGGGGAGGGGCATTCTGACAAAAATATTCTTCATTTAGCTTAATTAATGTTTAAATTCTCTGTTTCGTTTTTTTTTTTTTTTTTTTTTTTTTTTTATAAAAAAGTCACATTGGCCGTGGATCATTGTTCCAAAATCTTGCCTCTCCCAAAGTTTTGTTTTGTCAACGCCCATGGTGTCAGTTAGAGTAAGAGTAGTCGAACAATCAGTAACGTTCTACGCATAAAGCAATAAATTCCTATACACTGTTCGGAAAAAACAGAGAAAATCTCAGAAATATCTTCTGTCAATTTCAACGTTTTTGTGGTAAGATTTTGTATTACAAACCTTTTTTGCTGCAACCCTTAAACAAGAAAGATAAATCATGCGTCAAGCATAGATTATGAAACACTTTTTAACACATTCGAAATACTGAAACAAAACTTCACAGTACAATATGGTGAAAGATGTCTAAATAAATAATTTGGAAAACACAAAACACATTTCAAAACCCAATGGAGCAATTGCCGTCAATAGTCGGAAAAGTATTCGAATTCTTTTCTGTGACCCTGTATAGGATCTTAACATTTGTTTATATTTACTACCACAGTATTCTAAAATTTACTACATTTAGGAAACGCATAGCATAGTGGAAAATTTCCTTACAGCCAACTCCGCCAATAAAAGGAAATGTACGCGAGATCTTTTGTGCAGCCCTGTAGAGGATCTACAGAATTAATATACACAAAGTAATATGCAAAAAATGTGTTAAATTTAAAAACGCACACTACAATTGAAAACGCACTTCCAGCAATTGTTATCCAATTACTATTCAAATACAATGCTGAAATCTAATTGTTTTGCGTGTCCCTGTAAATGAATGATGAATGCTATGCACACCTTATTCTATAGTAAGCAATTTGAAGTACACCTCATTTATGTATATATCACTTTCAATATGGTTTGTACGATTTAACATTATTAAATTACATGCCATGCGTATATTTATATATAAAAAGAAACACCCTTAACCAGTCATAGTGAAAAAAATTGATAAATTTTATCTAATTTCAGCCTTTTGAAAACAATGCAAGTGGTTTCTGATTAAATGCAAATCATCCTTGGAAATACACCTGAACCTGTTTGAAATCACGCTTAAATAAATTTACGGTAAATGTTAAATCACTGAACTTCAGCTAATGGGTTTACTTGATGTTTTACACTAAAAGTGCTTATTCGACCAAAATTTATCGACAGTTGTCGACAATTATTGCTGTGTGTTGTTTTGCTATATTATCGTGTAAATCCAATGATGTAAATAAGGGGGGTATGGGTAGTATTGTCCAGGGCGCTAATTTTTTAAAGACACTAAAAAGTTCTTGCATATAAACTTTAGCATAAAAATCTACAGTAACCCATATGAAAGGGGAGCAATATTTTGAATCGCCCTGGCTGTTCAATACCCACCCTACGTTACTGTTTAAAACTATAATACAAACAGCACAGTATCTGTCCATTGAAGCATAAAGACTGTTTAATATGATTTCTCTAAAAAGAAATACTGAAATTTTACAAAGCAAATTTCGGATATTGAATTATAAACAAGAAATTGACATAAATACATATATTTGAAAAAAATAAGAAAAAAAAAAGCAAATGAAATATGCTGCTTTTCTGTGTGTTTCAAATTTTGTCACTTCAAAAATGATGAAAGAGAAAACAAAGTGCATAATATTATTATAAGTATTTCAAACGTTTTTTTTTTTTTTTTAAGTGAAGGAAGAAAAAAAGAAAGACACCAAATGTGAATGATATTTATTCAAAAAATATACATGATCAATAAGAAAGCTAAAGAAATAATTTACAAAAGACCCGTTTCACAAATTTATACACAATCGCATAAATGCGAGTGAACTTCAATAAAGTGTGTTAGTTACATATATTACAAGGCAAGTTTCATTTTTGTTAAAATTTTTAGTGAAAATAAGTTAGCAAAATATGAAAGCTTTATGCAAACTTTTTACAAGCAAGTTTCAAATTTTATTGATTTGTTTATTTTTTGGTGTTACAGAATTGTCGTCTTAGAAAATCGTATTTTTTTTTTTTTTTTTACGATTTTCACTATCACTGATTCTGAAGCTGCACTGCATACGAAAATATTGCAGAATGAAAAAGTAAAATCTTAATTAGACAAATATATTATTAAAATTGTGAAATTCAATTACAACAATTTCAGAGTGATATTTTAGAAGTAAGTGTTTTTACAATAAACTTAATTATCTTCGAATTTTCAAATGCAAAAAAAGTGCCATTTACTCTCGGGTGCGTGCCGTTCTAAAGTTTCATACCCGAATTCGTACGATTTTTACTTTTGAGTACCCCGATTTTCAAATTTAGCTTTTATTTACTCGCAAAATTTGTCTTTGAACAAGCCGGATTTACTATTTGAAAATAAAGATACTCAAATCCAAGAACCGTAAGATCCCTATGTAGCTTTAATAACGTAATGGTTGGATTTTACGTGGACCTACGTTATAACCTACGTGGACATAGTCAAGGAGTTAACATAGAATATATTTTGAAAACGTAAATACTATTCAAAACAATTATAGATTATGCAGCAACATTTAAAAGAAACCAAATTTTGTTTTTAGGTGCGTTCGTAACTATATAAATACGTAGCACCTATTGTCCTCGTCTGGTCCGACTGGCCGCATATAACAACGCAAAAACTACCCAAACGAATGGTTTGAAATTTAAGATATATTATCTACAAAGATTTTTTCTATGTTTCGATTTTTATTTAATTTTTTAGGTGCGTTCGTAATTATGTAAATACGTAGCACCTATAGTCGTCGTCTGGTCTGTCTGTCTGTCCGTCCGTCCGTCCGTCCGCATATAACAGCGCAAAAACTACTCAACCAAATGATTTGAAATTTAATATATATAATCTTTGCAGAATTTTGTCGAGACATTTCAAATTTTATGCAAATCGAATCAAAACTTTAGAAGATATTAATAAAAATATTTATTAAGAAATTTGATTTTTTTTTTTTAATGGTGCTTTCTTGTTACAGGAGCTTCCGAGGTTTAATCGTCAAGCCATCGAGATACTTATTTTATTACAGAAATTAATCTGCAGACGATATAATTCATTTCACGGAATTAAAAATCATCAAGATCTGAATATTTATATAACTAGCTATAGTACGAACGCACCTCATTTGTCACGTTTGACGTGCAATTTCCAACTTTATTTCTTAATAAATTTGTAATTCATTTCTATCCTTTTGAATTTACATTTAAATGCATCTGTTAGATGAAAAACATCGTTAGAGACATATTGCAAAATTTTCATTATTTAAAACAATTATTTATAAAAATTTCCATTATTTTCATTTATATAAACAATATGGAGTGGTAAATATTTATATTAATAAACATTGCATTATACCAGTTTCATCTATCAGTGTTATGTTCATTCTTGCTGTACTATCACAATTTATTATAAGTTATTTTTATTGCTTTCATTCACAGCTTGGTATTAAATTATATTGCACAAACATGATTTTCTCTGTAGATACTGTACAGGTGAACACGTTGATTTTTAGCACATCAATGAAGAACTCAGCCACTGAAAAAAAAATTAAAAATGATCTCAAAAAGCTGAATTACCAAATTATGGATCAAATTAAATTGAGCAGTCTGAATAAAAGTTTTTGTTAGAGCTATCAATAAAATTTGGCTAAAACAATGTTACGTATTAAATTTACAGCAAACTATTTCTTTAAGTGTTTTTTACAAAATAATTTATATTGACTAATAAATACACAATGTCTTTTTAAGATTGTAAAACCACTTTGACACCCTGAAATATGACTTCTTCGGCAGTTCAGAAGTATTTGTAGTATTTCATTTACACTAATTTTTTATGCGTATATTAAAGTAGGAAACTATAATATATATACAGGGTGTCCCACAAGGTACGCAGCGTCTAATATGTACAGATTTGGATAGAGCACGTCAATATGAGTATTTTGAATGGTAACATGTGGGGTCACCGAATATAGCGTGATATTGTAAGTAAGGTGTGAAGCTTGTCATATGAAAAACACAAGAAATGAGAAAAAACCGAGTGAAAATCAATGTTTAGTGAGAACTTTCAATACAACAGATTTTCGAAATGTCCGCCGTTCGAACAAATAACATTTTGAAGTGTGGAATGGAAGTTCGCAAATGTTTTTTGCAATAGATCTCTTCCAAATTTCTTCATCTTGTTTTTAATTGCTGCTCTCAAGTCGTCTAATGTTTTGGGTTGTGTGTGATGTATTGTGTCTTTCAGATGTCCCCATAAAAAAAGTCACCCGCGTTAAGATCCGGGGAGTACGGCGGCCACTCTATACCATTGCCTGTTTTCGTAATGGAGTCCAACCCGATGATTCTATCGTGAAAATGTTCCGTTAAGAGGTCTAGCACCATCCTGCATAAACCAATAATCGCTTATCTTATGCATGCCATGCAAGAATGGGATGACCCAATCATGCAACACATCAAAATAAGCGTGTCACCGGTGACATTTCCGGTGAATAAAATTGGTCCAATGATGCCTTCTGCGGATAACGCACACCAAACTGTGAGTCTCAGTGGGTGCATTGGCCTAACTATTGCATGATGGGGATTTTCGTTGGCCCAGAACCTCCAATCGTTTACCTCCAAATTAGACTATCACGCTATATACGGGAACCCCACATGTTACCATTCAAAATACTCATATTGACGTGCTCTATCCAAATCTGTACATATTAGACGCTGCGTACCTTGTGGGACACCCTGTATATATAATAAAAAATGGTGGCATGACAGCTGATTGGTGGGAGCGTTTCAGCAAAAACGGATCAAGCTTTGCACATAACTCATAACAGTTCAACCTAGAACAATGAGATAAATATATATATATATATTTATTTAGTCCATAAGCTAATGAAATACATAGCCGATTACAAAAAATATGCATTTTTAGTGAAGTGGTATCAGATAAAAGTAAAGTATAAATTTTCAACCAAAAATTTCTTTAAAGGTGAATAGAAAAGCGAGCTATCAATATTTCGAAAAAATCCTAGAAAAATGTGACGATGAATTAAAAAAAAAAAAAAATCGATTGAAGAAAAATTAGCGAAGCTAGAGTGTCAACCAATTTTGAAAATTCTGTTCTGTAAAAAAAAAAAAAAAAAAAAAAAAAAAAAACTCATTTGTTAAGTTTAAAGTTTTCGCAACTGTTAACTCGCTATTGCGCGCTCTACTTCTATAACTCCAAAATTTCCCTTTCCTTTCGTTATCGATTTCTAACTAGTAAAATATGACTCACTTAACAATCATTAAAAAAATATATAAATTTGCGTGAAATTAAATTTTTATTTTAAAAACTTCCATGTTAGTAGGCTATTGGCTAAGTTAAAACCTTAATAAACCAACATTTCTAAACCGATTCACAGATTTCTTGTAGTATTTATCAAGAAGTCTCTTAGAGATGATAGCTATTTTGAACAAAAAATAAAACTCTGGAGCATTTTAATGGTGTATCTATACTGCAAAGAATTTGTTTCGACAAAACTGCATTTGAAACACATTGTGATATGTTGTTTTCATTACTTACTTTTAATAAGTATTAACGCGCCTTCGCGACGAGCGTCAAGTACATTTCCTTTAACTTATGATCACTACTTTTTTCCGAAAAATAATTTTTGTATTATTTAATCACTGAAATTCTGTGATTAAATAATTTAATTTCTCTTAAAAAATTCTGATGTCTACATTCAAGTATTTTACGAGCTCTACGGCACATATACGTGCTGCTCACAGCGAAGGGATTAAAATGCACATTCTGTCAAATATATGGCAACGTCTTGGTGTTTTTTTTAATTTTTATAAAAGATTTCTACATAAAACAAAAAATTGTATTTTTTATGCTTTTGTGCTCGTATTAAAATCTAAAGTTCCTTAAAATTATGAAACAAGAAAGGAAAATCATGCATCTGGCATATAGATTCCAATCTTTGTCATCAAACAGAACATAAAAATACACTTTCAAATATTATCTCAAAACAATAACTTAACTTACCGATTATTGATTTTTTTTAACCTAATTTTCAAGCATGTCTACAATAATATAAAGTAACATTTTCAGATAGATAAACAAATGAAATATATAAGAATTGAAACTAATGATTTATTTTACTAAAAAGGTGCTAAAATACATAAAAAGATTTTTAAAACATAAAAACCGTTAAAAGATGTTAAAACTCAAGCGCTTTCAACTGTTACAAAACAGTCATCAGGGGAACATCATCAGGGGAATCTTCAGAGGTGCGATGACTGTTTTGTAACAGTTGAAAGCGCTTGGGTTTTAACATCTTTTAACGGTTTTTAAAAACCTTTTTATGTATTTTAGCACCTTTTTAGTAAAATAAATCGTAAGATGCTGTTTTGTAACAGTTGAAAGCGCTTGAGTTTTAACATCTTTTGACGGTTTTTATGTTTTAAAAACAGTTTTATGTATTTTAGCACCTTTTTAGTAAAATAAATCATAAGTTTCAATTATTATATATTTCAATTAATAATCTAGGTAATTATGACGTCCGAAAATTATAGTTAAACTATATATTTTATAAGATAAACAAATATGCAAATTAAAGGAGAAAGGGCACGCGTTACCGCAATTGACATGGGAAGGGGAGTAAGAACCAAAAATGAAATTTTACAGGAAAGGCAAAAAACTGTTTGAATAGTTTCTATTTCATCAAATAAATTATTTATTTAACTATGGACTTACTCTCTATGGGCAGGATATGGACTTACTTTCTTTTCTATGCTATTGGCCTTGGTATTTACTATTTTATCAACGGAAAAATGGATTTTTTGGCACTTACGCCCCATTCCATATCAACGGCTCGATGCGTGAAGGCCTATTCTGGTAATAATAATGTATATCAGTGATATAAAATAAGAATTAAATTGTTCGTGTCACAGCTACTATACATACCTCTTTGAGATTCACTTTTACATAGCCGTTCTGTAATGGATCTCTTTTTTCAAATGTTTCTGAAAAATAATAAAATTGTACTATATAATTTTCTGATCCAAATTAATTTTCATTGATAAATCTCTTTATTTCATTACGCAAAATGTCAGTGAAAAAGTATTACAATTTTCAGAAAAACTAAACGGTACTTCTCTATTATCCCGTCGACCACTTTTCATAACAAAAAACTATCGCCAAACTGTAACGCCAAATAAACGGGAGAACGTTGCCATTGGAATATCAAAATAAATAAATAAATAAAATATAAGAATTTAAGTACACAATTTTTATTTTAATTAATGAAATAACTAATAAATCAGTAAAAGATAATGAAAAATACACGCAAATGTTGAATTAAGAACCACTTGATGACATAACAAACACGTATAATGCTTCTGACATCAAGTAAATGGAACTGCATTTTTGGCGTTTAATCTTACAGTTTGGCGATAGTTTTTTTGTTATGAAAAGTGGTCGACGGGATAATAGAGAATCGATGAGATTCTATTATTCTGGTCAACTTTAACTCTTTAAACCCTTTATGTGTCCTTCCAGACAATGAGTTCAATTCTGATGACGAGTCTGGTGTTCCGGACAGTAAACTCCTTGCCCTTTTCTCACAGAAAACTCTCAAAGAAGTAGATAGATAATTGAATCTTTATTATCTGTTCAAGACGAAAAAAAAATGCATTTATTCACTGAACTTCGAAAGGTTTTAGAAATAAAAGTTGTAAAACATAATTTTTTAAAATCACAGCAAACATAATTAATTTATATATATTTAAAAATCCTTGTGTTTGTTAACTTATGAATTGAAATTAAAGTTTTATTTTGATATTTAATTTTTCTGTTTTTTTCCTAATGAGAAAAATAAATTTTCATAACACTACTTTTTACCTTATTTTCGATAGCCAAAAACTATGTTTAAATGTCACCTCCACTAAGAGACCATCTTTCGGAGCGACCAATTTTTAATGGAACGGAGCGTGGTCGCTTTAGAGAGGTTTTACTGTAAATATATATATATATATATATATATATAATATCTGTAATTTAAATTGTTTTTTAATACAGTATAACCCTGTTAATCCAAACCAGTTGGGTCCGTTGCTTGCTCGGATTGGCAAAATTGCCTATTATTCAAAGTCCTAAATGGAATGAGGAAGGGAGGAGGAAAAAAAGTCTGGAAATTATACAAATGCGACACATGTCAGTCTATTAATTCATAAGCAACAGAAAGAGAGTAATTTCCCCATTCCAAAGCTCAAGATGACTCTGATCCTGAAAAAAAAACTGCACTCCCCCTCTCCAAAAATTAAATCTTAGTCGAAAGGATTAATTATTGTTATTATATTGTCTCATGTTGACAGATAAAGTTTTGCGACAGTATCCATATAGAAAAAAATTTAACTTCAACAGCAATACACAATTTTTTACTTTAAATAGCAACGTTCAAATTCATTCGATGAAAAAGCGTATGAATTACGTAAATGCGAAGGAGATGGATAGATACAGTGATGAATTCAAAAGTTGGCCAGGGTGGACATTTTCCACCGGGGCATCAAAATTCCCACCCGCAGAAAGATTTGAAATTGTATGCTTCTTAATGGTCTCGAACTACAAATTCCTCTTCGGAATTCCATAATGTCCCACTGCTCCACCCCCGCCCGAAGCTTCAGAAATCCCTCCCGGAGAAATATGTTCAAATTCAACACAGGATAAATAAGTATTGGTTTCTGGCCTTCCCCCACACCTGTTAGGGTAAAAAAAAAAAAAAAAAAGGTGTTTTGTTTGTTAATTCTGGATCAATATTTATTGCCCCACTGATTGATTTTTGTTTGAAGGATATTCGAATGTGTTATACAAGGTCAGAACCATAGGTTTATTTAACAAGTTTTAATATATTTCAATTATATTAATTTGATTTATTGATTCGGTTTGAAGCGCTCATAACACAATCGCGGTTTTTGGTTATGTTAACTTTAATGTAAGAACTGATAATGTGATGTATATGTCAAAAATAAAATACACGTAAAATCTACGATGGTGTTAAAAACTTTTCCTAGCATGTTCTTGAGCGAGAACAAATATTTAATTCACGATTTATATTACGATTTGCTAAATAAGTTTTTTTTTTTAATCTTGTGTAACACATTTAAACAATCTTTAAGCAAAAATTAATCAAAATTTCAGTAAATAAATATCTTTAATTATATTAAAACAAGCAAATATAGTAGAAAAAGTTTACATTATCACACTGAAAAAAAAATGAGTTCTCAAAATTGAGTAAAAAGTATTCAGTTTTTAATACATCACGTACTCAAAATAGCTCCGCTCCGATCCAAATGTTCTCAAAATTGAGAAACACATGCACTCATTTTTGATCTCATGGATGTATTCAAATATGAACTCTGTTAAATATTCGATACATTTTGTTCTTATTTTATGTATTTATCAGTACCTTCTGTAAATATTATAGTTATGTAAATGTTAAATTATACACAGTATTTTAAAATAATTTAAAAGTGCTTGAAAACAATGCTCTTCATTATAAAAATATGAAGTAAAACAAGATGGCGTCCAAGATGGCCGATTATTAACACGTATGGGAAATCAAAATTTAGGTAAAAACATGGGCTAAAAGACATTTAATAAAACACTTTCAAAACTAAAATAAATTAAATGGAAAAATATTTTTTTTTTCTTGTCAAGGTGGCTCTGCCCTGAACCTCCCCTTACCCGTTTATTGTAGATTAAAGTAAAAATGTAGTGACATTTATTTGCCGCTTAAAGTATTAACAAGAAACATTTGATTGATCATTTATTTGGGAAAAATAGCAAAACTACTATCAAGATACCCAAATCCAATATTTTTTATGACAAGTGCATTATTTTCAAGCACTTTTAAATTATTTTCAAATACTGTGCATAGTTTAATATTTACATTAATTTAATATTTATAGAAAGTACAGTTGATTACATAAAATAAGAAAAGAAAATGTACTGAATGCAGAGAGCATTTACTTTCAAAGTTGTCGGAGAAATCTTGAATTTAATTTTCTTTTCACAAACATCCATGTCACTCAGCACACAGACCGAACCGACTGCCTATGGATAAGACTCCTATTATAGGAGCTCTACCTATGGAAATACGAAGCATTCATAACAACAATGCAATGTAACCTTACGCATTATAATGGAGGCGACGATATAGTTCCTTCCAAAAAATAAAAATGTAATACAGGGTGTCCCAAAAGTCTCCGTACAACTTAAAAAATTTATTACAAAAGAAAAATAATAATACGCCTACAGCAAAAATAATTACAACAGTACATAGAGTAACTTAAAATGTTTTTTTCTACTACCTTAGTATACTTGTACATGAGATCCTTTCGTTGCACGAAGAATATCAAGTCGATATTCCAATTTCATCCACGTGCGTTTCAGCATGCCAACGTCAACAGTAGTTACAACTGTTTGATGAAATCTGAGCAAAAGTTAATAGTCTCATGGAATTGAAACAAAAGATCCAAACAGCAGTAGCTACTGTTGATGTTAGAATGAAAACGTTCGTAGATTGAATTGGAATATCGTCTTGATATTCTTCGTGCTACGAAAGGATCTCATGTTGAAGTTTACTAAGGCAGTAGAAAAAAAACTTTTTAAGTTACTCTATGCACTGTTGTAATTATTTTTGATGTAGGCCTATTATTTTTTTTGTAATACATTTTTGAAGTTGTACGGAGACTTTTGGGACACCCTGTATTATTCCCTTATTTCCAGGGTATATTGCATTGTTTTCTTATTAATGGACATCTTTTATGCCGCCCATGAATAAATGAATGAAATAATTACAAAGTACAAAATTATCGTTTTGTTTGAGTATGATAACGTGTGATGTTTCAAAATTGAGAAAGAATTGGTACATTTTTGATTCAAACATACTCAATTCGATATGAGTACATCGTTTACTCCTTTTTGAGTATTTCATAGGAAGGAAGGGTGGTCAAAATTCAATGGTTATATACCCTTTGTGATAAAGCTTCATATTATAAAATTGGTAATTTTCCATCCCAAAAAGATTTCTAAAACAAAATAAAAACAGTTTGAAATACACATCCATTTTTTGAATAGCTCTTACTACTACATAATCTCAAGTTTTATGTATACAAAAATTGCGTCCCTTAAATAAGTGACTCAAAATTTATGGCATGCTGAATGGAGCGAAATCTACACCTAAATTTTCCGCAACAATTCTGTGGATTTTATAGTAAAATGAGTAACTGTGTGATACAGTGAGAAAGAAAAGTCTTACTAAACGCCGTTGAAAGATGCAAAACACAGGACACAAAATCTCCAAACCGCAAAGTTCCATCTTTCCTCATGTACCTAAAAGCTAAAAGGGATAAAGTCTCCGTATTCACTTGAAATCCTGAAAAAATATATAAAACGAAAGTAATTGTTACTGTAAGACAATCAGGATCGATTAGCTTATATTCTAGTTAATAAACTATTGGAATGCCGATGTTAGATTTGAAATACTTCAGAAAAAAAGACGGTAAAATGCATAAATATGTTTCTATTTATTTGCATCTGTAATAAATAAAAACAATCTAATTTTTCAAAATCAATTTTTAGAATATGATACAGTTTCAAAAATTACTCTGTAACGTTTCGATGTCGAATATTTCTACCATTATTACTTTTTTTTACATATATTTAATTGAATAATGACTTTCAAGCGAAATTGGAGCTTGATTCACATTTTACTTTAATTTTACACGAAAATAAAATTTGAGCAGCTAATGATATATCGTACGGTGCAATATAAACATAGCAGCTGAATGGTAAAAAATTTTACCAATATTTTTCATAAATATTCTTTTTATCTTTTTCAAATTAAAAATTATTTTAAAAATTTTTACATTATTTATAATTACATTTCTTGATAACTACGTTAAATTAAGAGGCTACTTCACTCACGCGAAAACATCCGCTTGGTAAAGTTAATCCTAATGGAGGAAATATTTTAAGATATCTCGTTCGCATTTCAATATTTTTAAATGCTTTTTTCTGCATTGGATAACTGAGGTCGATCTCTATGTAGGCTCTTTTTTTACTTTTTCAATTTTGGTTGCAGTTTTTATTTTTATTATTGAGGATACTTTCACTTTCAAAACCGGTTCCGAAAGTGAAAGTATCTTAATAATAATCATTAAAAAAAACTTCTAATCAAAATCGAAAAAGAACAAAAGGCCTGCATAGAGTTTAACCTCAGCTATCCAATGAAAAAAAAATCATTAAAAAATATTGAAATACGAACGAGATATCTTAAAATATTTCCCCCATGGGATTAACATTAGCGAGCGGGTGTTTTCGCGTGAGTGAAGCAGCCTCTTAAGAGGATTAATTTACATTTGATTAACCCTTAATTGCATAGTGATGTAAATTTCCATCACTGTTTATTTAACTTTTAATAAATAAATCAACTTCTTCGCCACCACTATATTTATATAGAAATATATTAATCCAGTAAATTTCCCGTGAACTATGTTGCTGAACAAAGTTAAAAATCTATCTTAAAATTTCTGGTGTTTAATATTTAATATGTGTATAAAAAAACACAATTGTAAAAGAAAAACTCATGCAAAGAAGGGTTAATGAAAAATTACATCTTTTTTAGCTATTATGCTGTGCGCACTATTTAATATTTAACAAATATTTTCGTAATTTCCTATAAATGACTGTAGCAAGCAGGTGTAATACAGATGTTATAAAAATGAATGTTTAGACTTAAGTAAAAATATCCAAAACTTGAAGAAAAAAAACTTAGTTAAATCAAACGTACCCACGTCTGCTAAAGCGTCCCTCAATCTTTCTGCTCTGAGAACTCCAGCAGTGCCTTTTGTATGACTCCTGAACACAATCTGTCGGAGAACAGTGTAATCAATAAACAAAAATGCAGATTTTTATGTGGCAGCAAAAGAAAAATTATTTTATAAGTTCAGTTGAATCTGGCGTATAAACATTTTTCTAATAAGTAAGGTAAATAAAAATGTATGATTTGATAGTGCGTTTAAATGTACGAAATATAATTCATAAACATCAAAATTTTTGCGGGTTTCTCTGGTTTCTGATTAATTTTTCCTAAGTCCCTCATCATTTCACCTCCATTATTTTTTTTTCTTAGCGACTTCACATAAAAGGAGTAATACAATTCAAAACCCCTTTTTTTTTGTATCTTCATGAGTAAGTTTTAAAAAAAAAGTACAATTTTAACAATTGTTTTTTTTTTTTTTGTTTGTTTGTTTTGTGGCGGTCTTTGTTAATTTTAATAGAATAAAAAGATGATCTGTTTTAGAGCATGTCTGTGTGTCCTTTGTCCGCTCTAATTCGTAAAAATAAGCCAATCGCCAGGAAATTCGAATATGTTGTTTAGGTACGCAATAGTACTTTTATATTTTAAAGATAGCTTACCAATATAAGCTGAAAGATGCTTAAAGATAGCATTACTATATTTTAAAGATAGCGAAATAAATCTTATGTCCCTATTTCTTACAAGAAAATATAAAAATTTTATTATGTTGCCATCTACTATCTTCAAAAGATGGTTTCAAATGGCTACGAAATTCAAATATGTTATTCATGTAGACCACAATAGTTTCTCTATTGAAAATTGTCATCCTACTATAGCTAACCTTTGTTTTACAGAGACACAACTAAAATCAAAATTATTTACGGTAACGCTGGAATAATTTGCATAGCATTATATTTTATAAAACATGTAACGCAATGATACAATGAATATTGGACAATGCATCTCGATAACTGTTGTGATCAAAATAGTGAGTTAATGCACAAAACAAACATCAACAAGATTTGTTGTTCAGTCGTATGCAATGTAGCGAAATAAGCCTAATCTAGATACATAGGCAAATTGCTTCTGAAAAATCCTAAAGTCGTCAAAATTCGAAGTCCCAAATTATTTTCAACGCATATTAAACTAAAAAAATTTTAAAAAATATATATAATGGAAATCAGTTCTATATTTTTAAATATAATTACTTGTTAAAAAAATAAATATTAAAATTAAAAAATAAAATTAGCAGTTGAATCAATGGCCTCTTAATTCTATTTAAAATGACCCACTGCCTGAATTTAAATAACGGTTAGTTCTTTTCTTATCATCTTAAAATTTAAATGAACTCTGGTCATTAATATTATGTCATAACGAAAATAAATATTTCAAGTGAAAAACTTTTTTTTTATAAACCTGTCCGTAGCCTATTTTAATGCACTTCTAAAAAGCTTACATTGTTTTAGAAAAAATACATAATAGAGCCAGTTTATTATATCTACAGTTATTAGGATCCAGGTAAACTGTCGCTTTAAACACACAACTCGTGAGTGTGCTTTTAATAAAAATTAAAAAGTGTTTTTTTTTTTTTAAATTACATTTAACATTTAGCTTATTTTCTTAGTTATGTCATATTTAGTATAAGTGTGCGATATATTGAATTGATACACTTAGTAACAACATCTCTTATGACATGTCGTTTTAAACCACGAAGTTGCACAGAAACAAAATGGCAAGAAAATCAAATTACTCGATATGTCTATTATTATAAAGGAAAGCATGATATAATACAATAGCTAAAAAGGTGTAAATTCCTTGCGTTCAATTACTTATCATTCACTTCGAGTTATTATTATTATTTGTAATTTTTAATTATTTTTCTGTAATGGTGGCAACTAAATTACTTCATTGCTATGTAGTGAAAAAGAGAGGAAATAATAAGGATTATTATATTTTATTGTAGTAATTTTCTTATAAAATTGAAAAGAAAAATATTTTTTATTCAAATAAAGGCTGAAAAAATATCCTGATTAAATTACATTTTCCAAGAAAATTCATAGAAATAAATACATTTTTCTTTACTGAAGCTTCATGTATCAGTTTATTCTATAAAAAAAGAAAAATAAACAAAAGTCTGTCCCACAGGTGACATCCATTCCATCGTAATTTTTTTTTATTTTAAAGTAAACCAAGGAGATTATAATGCAAAAACAAAATTCAGCTCTTTTGCATTTAATTTGACAATTATTGCCCCATTTACAAGAAATGAATTTAAAGAAGAGACATAGATTTTCAAAGCATTATTTTTTTAAAATGGCAGATAAAAAAATTTCACAACAGCGCTAAAGTAGAATGGTTTAGCGATAAAATGTCCTTTTCCAAAGCATTTCTTTTAATTTATAAATCTGAAAGATTTTTGTATAAGTTAGTCAAAATGACATCATATTCACGGCACTCCCCCAATCTCGGCTGATATCAGCCTACCTTGATCTCATTGTAGTTCGAAAATTGAGGAAAAGCAGCCTACTTTGATCACGTGAGAGTCAAGAGGGGTAGAAATATCGCGGCCTGTCGATTGTCTATAGCTACATATTCTACTATACTTGAAATTAGATGCCAAATCCTGATAGTACGAAATGCATTTACAAATGAAGTCATTGTAAACGTGCATTTTTTTATCGAGAAGCCTTTTACACTGTAAATATGATTTCATACTTGAAATTTAGTATTTAATAAAATTAATATTATGAATATTTTCGTAATGTACAGTAAAATTATATTTCACCCTCCCCCACCCCAAAAGAATCAAAATATCTCATACAATTTAAGTGCAACACACCAGGTTTCCGCGGAGTTAACACCACAATAATTAAAATAAAAATATAATACAGTAATTTAAATATTGTAAAAATTTGATTACCCATCATTCTATAGAAGAAAATTACAATACACTAGTAAAAATGTAAGTATTTTAATTACCTGCCAGTGCTTTAAACTGCACATCAAATTTTTGTAGTCAGAAAACCTTAATCGGCCATTTCCTGTGGTCTTCAGCTAGTTAAGGCAAATTTCTTCATATAATTATTCAATCAAACTTTATATGAGATAAAAAGCGTGGACAGGTGTGGGTACATAGTAACAGTCGCACCCTACACTACGCTAAAGGGGATCTTACTGAAATTTATCTAACAAGATTTAAAATTCAGTGGATGCATGAATGGGGCATGTAGAAGATGACTTAAGCCCCACAATTTATTTCAAAGACCCTGTTTATATAGTGACACAGAAGTATTTACATCATATTTAAAACAATCTGGAAACGAGACAAAAGAATTTAAAAAAAAACGTAGTGTTCCGTACAGTCCTGGAAAAAAGGTTATCACCTTTTTATTAATTCTGATGCAAATAATCATATAAAAAGACATAGGTACCAATCGACTGGGTAAAATATTTATTAGAAATTGCTGTGCATAAATTATGCTTCTGGGGGTACATATTAAAAACTGTACAAACTTTCAATATTCAAATGGTAACACCCTATTTCGACACTTTATTTGAGTTCCTGGACCATATCAGCCCAGAAAATGAAGATAAAAGCATTTAAAAATATTAAAATGCAAGTGAGAAAATTTGAAAAGAACGCTCGCATAGGTTTACCATTAGCTTGAGTGTGTCTTAGAGTTACTAAAATAGCCTCTGAATGGATATATTTAGATCTTAAAAACAAAACTGTTTCTCTATCAAAAACTTTTTGAAGATATTAATATTTTTGCGTTCTTCATTTATTTTCTCAGTACCAGTATTTTAAAGATAAAATAATAACTACTGAAACTCTCTGTAGCAGTCAAAAGACTTTATTGCTTCTACTTTTTTCTTTTTGCGTTTTTCATTTAATTTCTCAGTACCATTGCTTTAAAGATAAAATAACTACTACTGAAACTCTCTGCAGCAGTCAAAAGACTTGACTGCTTGTACCATTGCTTTAAAAATAAAATAACTACTACTGAAACTCTGTGTAGCGGTCAAAATGCTTTAAAGATAAAATAACTACTACTGAAACTCTTTGTAGCAGTCAAAAGATTTGATTGCTTATATTTTGTTTTCGTCTTTCTTTCTTTATTTACTTTCTCAGTACCATTGCTTTAAAGATAAAATAACTACTACTGAAACTCTCTGCAGCAGTCAAAAGACTTGATTGCTTCTTTTTTTATTATTTTTATTTTTTAAATAAGTAAAGAAATTTCCCTTCCATAACATCCAAATAATAACGTTTTAAAAAGTAACCCTTAGTACATAGAAAACTATGCTGTTCTTTCAATAAAAATCTTCAAACCCAAAAACTTATAAATCAAAATACATCGTAAAAGGATACATCAAAAGCTAAAACGACTTGCCGGCACACTTCTAACGTTGCACAGCTCTTTACATAATCTGAAAGAATAATGACATCATCATAATACATAATGCATTATTATAACGATATTTTAATAGAAAATTTTTGAAAGGTGTTATTATTTTTATGAAAAAAAAAACAATCAATTATTATTATTTCTGAATATTTTTTTTCCCTTACCGTTGGGTAAGCAGACTTCTAGCACGTCTTGTAGTTCAAAGGCATTTAATGTTTTGTGCTAAAAATGGTTTAAACAATTATTAATTTATTGGAAATATTCAGAATGTAACGTCATGACAAAAATAGTATAATTATTGTAATTACCTCGTCTGATAGCTGCAAAAATATGCCTTCGTAAGAATTAATTTTATTTTCTATTGCAGGTGAGGCCTGAAATATAATAAATAGTTATCATATTTTAGTGAAAGGAAAGATTATAAGTGGAAAATTAAGCTAAATTATAAGCGTACATTTTTTTTATATAGGTTTATTTTTTGTAATGATATGATCTTTACGTGCTAGATTTAACATTGAAGTACGCAAATATCTTGGATAATGGAATCCATCTGATTGGAAATATAAAAACTTATTATATTTTAGTGAGAGGAACGATTATAAGTGGAAAATTAAGCTGAATTATAAGCGTACCATTTTCTTATATAGGTTTATTTATCGTAAGGATATGATCCTGACGTTTTGGCCTTGAGGTGTGCAAATAGCTTGGATACCATAGAATCCATCTAAGAAATATAAAAACTTGCAAGTAAAAACAACGCTTTTTTCTGTGACGGGAAAAAAGGTTAAAAAGAAAAGTAAAATACTTATTTAAATAAATATGAAGTCATCATCTTTTCCTTTTTTGGTGTAATTTCTATGAAATCTTTAAAAGTAAGCAAAAATTGGAAGGAAAATACATTAATATTTCAGATACTACTTTTATTTGTTACTTTCAAGTTCTTCTTAGGGGCTATCTTCAAATTAAAATAAAGACAAACATTAACTTTTTTCAATAGTGACCTTCGAATTCGGTACAGTAAACAAAAAATGTACGTTCTTTCAATTAGCCTAAATACAAATGTTCATGAAGTTCCTGTGATTAATTAGTTCGGAAGATATTCAATATTTAAAACTGAGTTAATTCCGATGCAATCTCTAAAGTGAAACCATTTAGGTTCGGATTCAATACAAATTTTGTTAATGCTTTTTAGTGGGAATTATTTTTAGTATTAGAGAATTTAAATATTCCTTCAGATCATTGAGACTTCTGTTACAATTTAGTAATAGTTTTTATGAGATTTTTTTTTTTTCAAAAAATATATGACCCCCTAAAAATGTATCACTATTTGTTTTTAAAACATAACCCAAACATTGTTTTTAAACACTGACCAAAACAACCAAAACTGATCCAAAACATTATGACCACCCTTTTAACGTTGTCTTGAGCCACCTTGTCTAGAATGATAAAGACCCGTATTGCCTAAGCGTAACTTGAAGAAAGTAACCAGCAGATAAATTCGGAAATTAACACATTACCACTAATTAGATATGCCATGTATGCGGATGTTAAGATACCAAATCAATGCACTGCTATAAATGCTGAAATAAAATAAAATAATTGGATTTAGACTATCATTTCACAGTTTACTTTTGTCTCAAAAATAAAATTTTAATGTACTTATAGTGAGAAGAGCCCATATATTTAAAAAAAATTATTTAATTTATCAAACATGAAAGTTTTTTGTATGAGTAAAAACCGCTTTTGAAAGGCGAATATAGTTAGCTTATCATCCGGAAAGTATTTCTCGTATCATTCAATTGAAGAACTTGTATCATTCAATCTCGTATCATCAATTCATTTGAAGAATTTTTCCATAGCTGCAAGCCTTTCGGTGTTTTTCCTAATAAGACAAACATATTTTGAACCAGAAATTTTACTTAATAAACTGGAACAGATAAATAATATATAGAAACAAGATACATTTTATTAAATAAATTTTCTTGTTCAAAATAAGAGAACCCAGCCTGGCGTCTCACTCATCTTGTGCTGCGCTTGCAGCCCTCCGAGCAAAGATACTAGTAGAGAGCAGATTCCTTTGTTATTTGGTCGAAAAGTTAATTCCAAGATCAGCTCGGATTTGGCGCTTTAGAGGCTGTCTGTTTTGGCGGTAATCGCTTTCTAGGCAACTTCGATTTCAGTTTCGGCGGGAATACGGAAATTCCAACCAGGTTTTGGCGGGAGAAAACCCGGTTTGGCGCACTAAATCAGGTGGAAAGCACGTCTGGTGGATAGGTGATCTTGGAGACCAGAAAAAGTTACCAATTTGGTGTCTAGTATATTTGAAGGTCTATGTTGCAGCCTACCAACATTTCTTAGTGAGAGATGCCAGGATGGGTATCGTCGTCGTAGCTCAAGGGTATTGGAGCGTTATTCAAAGGGTCCAGGTTCGATTCCCGGCGTGGACATTTTTCACTATCATTTTTCGCGTATTTATTATTCAATAATTTCGTGCGAATTTCACTGCTGAAAATTAATTGAGAAATTAATTAAAAATTACATATATAATATTTAACATTTAAAAAAACGGAAGGTTGTCAGCTACGTCCTCTTTATAAAACACCAAAGCCTCTAACTTTACTTTTGACGAATGGGTCCCGTCGACTTCCACACAAAGGAACAAGAGGACAAATCGGTGCTGTAAGCCAAGTGATTCTGTCTCTTCCAGATGTCGAAAGTGTTCTGCAATTTTCTTTTCTGTGAGAAAAGTTCTGTTTTCTTTTCTCATCATTCAAAAACTCGAAAACCGTGGCCCCTTGTCGTTTCCCTTTCGGCTACCTCTACGTGAAACTTGCTTTCGAAACGCCCGTCTATTTTGATGCATTAATAGCTAAAGGCTTTTTAATCATGATAATAAAAAACAATAAATCATTCTAAAAAATAACACTGAAATATGACGATTAAAAAAATTAATCATGCATCAAATCACCCACTGAAATCTCTCTCTCTCTCTCATTCTCTCTCTCTCTCTCTCTCTCTCTCTCTCTCTCTCAATTTTCTGTCTGATACATTGTATTTTATTGGACTTGTGTGCAAAGATTATCAATGATTATTATAGCATATATTTAGTGAAATATAAACCCTGTACTTCTGAGGGGCCGGATCAATGAGATTAGATTCCCCGATCGCGAAATCCCATGTTAACTTATGAGAAAGCGCGATTACTCATTGTCTAAAATAATTATCAAATACGGTTTTCCCCATCAGAAAGTAGACGTCAGATACCAACGAGGTGCATTTTAAAAATTTGTCTCCTTCAATTTTAAGTATTTAAAAAATCTCTATAAGCTTTGAAATTTCCAATTTCGTAACATTTTGTCATCTTCTTAAAAATACTTAAAATTTAAGGAAACAACTTTAAAAACACAGCTCGTCCGCATTTGACGTCTTCTGATGGGGAAAATCGTATTTTGATAATTATATTAGATAAGGAGTAATCGCGCTTTTAAAGTTTTCTCATGGGTTAACATGGTATTTCATGATCGGGGAGTTTCAATCAGTGATATTTCAAATCATCCAAGCTAATGTTAAACCTATGACCGTATGATGCATTTGTATTTATAAAATATCTTCTCAGTAAATTAATATTTTTAGCTTTTTTTTTCTATTTACTCTTCTTGAAAGATGTCTCCTTTTTTTTCAGCTGTCAAAATATTTCTAAAATATATACTTAATTTTATGTGAAATGTTAACATCTTATTCTGTTTCGCTAATAACTCATAAAGTTATAAATTTAGTATATATTTTAGAAATATTTTGACAATTAAAAAAAAGAGACATCTTTTAAGAAGAGTACACAGAAATAAGAAGTTACAAATATTATTTCCGAGGAGATATTTTAAAAATTCGAATGCATCAAATACCCATAGGTTTAACATTAGCGAGAGGAATTTGAAATTTCACAGATAAAGAGAATTAAACAATTTTACATGAAAATGAGAAACAAAAATTGTCAGTTACCATGCGTTAAACTGGAGCCCTTCAAATATCTTTAAGCAACAGAAAAACTATTTTCTACTACTTACAATTAATAAAATCTTTCTCAAAATTAAGCAAATAATATGGAACTTAATTCAAATCAGTAAAAAAAAACTTTTGTCGCGTTATATGTGGAGAATATTTCACAATTTCCTTGAACGAGTTATTTTTAAATTACATTTCATTTCTTTTTTTCCTTTCAACAAAAATAATTTAAATAAGTAGATATACAAACTAATTTATTCATGCTTATAGAAATTATCTTCAATTTCCCCAGTATCTTTCTTTTTTATATAAATTGGAAACTCGCTGATTTATTATTATTATTATTATTATTATTATTATTATTATTATTTCTTATCTCCAATAATTAATATTGCATAAAAGAAATATAAATAAACAAGTGGGTAGGTGTGATCGAAAATCGCTCAAAAGGTTTCGTTTCATATTCCTTTCAAAACACTTTATCCTTTCTTTAATAAATCCAAATAAATTTCATTTAGCAAAAAAAAAAAAAAAAAAAAAAAAAAGTCATGTTTTTCATAAAGTAAAAATTACCGGTCTATTTTTTCTTTTTTTCGAATATCTAAACCAGTCCGCTATTATATTCTGTCATAATAATATCTGTCATGCGGACTAAATGCGATATTTAAAAAAAAATATTTCAAAATTAAACATGTTGTACACCTTCAAAATGTTAAAATATGCGAATATTTCCGTAATCGGATTTTTATCATGATTCAATATGTTTTTCCAACTCATATATTTACTATTCTCTATTACTCATATGGATACGCGCTTTGTATTATTCTCAAACATTTGAAAAATCCGTTAAACTTCCAATATGACGTCAGATTTTCTTTTTAATTCTCTAATGACGTGATATTAATCTGCTTTGAGTACATATAC
Source organism: Maratus michaelseni (assembly GCA_963931845.1). NCBI lineage: Eukaryota > Metazoa > Arthropoda > Arachnida > Araneae > Salticidae > Maratus > Maratus michaelseni. The sequence continues at coordinate 63,765,833 of OZ007589.1, forward strand.
ATACTCATATTCCTTGTATTATTGAGAAATCTTTGAAAATTTCGTTTTATTACCACTATGACGTCAATCATTTTTATTTCATGTTAATATTTTTTCAATTGATGAAACTTTTTATTTCATTTTCATTTTTCACGTGGAAGTCGTCTGATAGAAAATTAATTATTGTAGAAAGAATTTCATCGTGGATTTTTAATTTTTGGCATCTGCTATAACGAAAAATGTTTAAATTTAATAGGAAAAGGCTGTTAGAATTTTGGTTTTTTATCTCTATTTATTAAAATCATACGAATTTTTCAAATTTTAATATTTTGAGCTCTTTATAGCTATTCAGATTTATACACAAAGTTTCAACTCTGTAAGTTACATAGTTTTTGAGAATGGTTCTGTGACGGACAGACAACGGAGCGGGAGTAACAGGGTTTCGTGAGATGAACGAAGCCCTAAAAATGAAAGAAAATTAGGCTTCTAGTAGGGAAAAAGAATTGAGTCTTCGGAATTTTAAAAAAAAAATGTTCGATGTATCTTTTCAGCTTAAAATTTCTCACTTATGATTTAAGAAATGCACATAGTGAAAAAAAAAAAAAAAAAATCTTACTTTTATAATTGCAGATTTTAAGACAGTCGGCGTACAATCCAACAGTCTGTAAATAAAAATGTATTAGAAATATAATAATATTTTAAACAGCATCAGCAAACAAAATAAAATAAATAATATTTTATTATTTGGGTATATTACCAATTTATCATCAAACATTATTACATGTAGTTTGTGGGCGATGACTACGTGTGTGATTCTTCCATTGTTATGTGATTAGAAAAAGTTAAGCAATATGTTACAGTTCATAATATTATATGAGAAAGACAAATCTATTTCTTATTCTATCAATACACATATAATCTCTTTTAATCTTAATATAAGTTTCATAGCTTAAAGTTTATTTTATTTATTTATAAGTTTATATATACGTTTATATTAATTATTAGTAGTATCCTTTAAAACAATGTAGCCATGCTTTTTTTTTTTTTTTGTAGACTTTCACTAAAATGACTAAGTTGAGTCTCCTCACTGGGCAGTTAACTTTCTTTATTCATAAATGAAGATCCTCATAATACCTTCATAATCTATCATAAATTAAAATCTTCATTTTTAGAATTATCATTAGTAATTTTTAGCATCATTAGTAATTTTTAAAAGGGTGTGTCTATAAAAATATAACAAATTGTAACACCATGTAATAATATACTTCTTTTAATTGCTAAAAGACGTAAAATAAAAACTTTATAAAAAGTAAAGTAAGTTTTACATGTAAAACTTATTATAACAAATTGTAACACCTTGTAATAATGTACTTCTTTTAATTGCTAAAAGACGTAAAATAAAAACTTTATAAACAGTAAAATAAGTTTTACATGTAAAACTTATTATAACAAATTGTAACACCTTGTAATAATATACTTCTTTTAATTGCTAAAAGACGTAAAATAAAAATTTTATAAACAGTAAAGTAAGTTTTACATGTAAAACTTATTATAACAAATTGTAACACCTTGTAATAATATACTTCTTTTAATTGCTAAAAGACGTAAAATAAAAACTTTATAAAAAGTAAAGTAAGTTTTACATGTAAAACTTATTATAACAAATTGTAACACCTTGTAATAATATACTTCTTTTAATTGCTAAAAGACGTAAAATAAAAACTTTATAAAAAGTAAAGTAAGTTTTACATGTAAAACTTATTATAACAAATTGTAACACCTTGTAATAATATACTTCTTTTAATTGCTAAAAGACGTAAAATAAAAACTTTATAAAAAGTAAAGTAAGTTTTACATGTAAAACTTATTATAACAAATTGTAACACTTTGTAATAATATACTCCTTTTAATTGCTAAAAGACGTAAAATAAAAACTTTATAAAAAGTAAAGTAAGTTTTACATGTAAAACTTATTATAACAAATTGTAACACCTTGTAATAATATACTTCTTTTAATTGCTAAAAAACGTAAAATAAAAACTTTATAAACAGTAAAATAAGTTTTACATGTAAAACTTATTATAACAAATTATAACACCTTGTAATAATATACTTCTTTTAATTGCTAAAAAACGCAAAATAAAAACTTTATAAACAGTAAAATAAGTTTTACATGTAAAACTTATTATAACAAATTATAACACCTTGTAATAATATACTTCTTTTAATTGCTAAAAAACGCAAAATAAAAACTTTATAAACAGTAAAATAAGTTTTACATGTAAAACTTATTTTACTGTTTATAAAGTTTTTATTTTACGCCCTTTAGCAGTTAAAAGAAGGATATGTCTATATATTTTTAGGATACTGGGAATTAATAAAAACTTATAAATAAAAAATAAAAAACTTTAAGCCATAACGAAAATAGATTTGTATTTGTCATGTAATATTATGAACTATAACATATTACTTAACCCTTTCTAATGTCATAACAATGAAAAAATCATACACGTAGTCATCGCCAAGAAACCATATGTAATAATGTCTGATGATAGGTAATATAAATACTAAAATATTAAATACAGACATTAAACTAAAGATATAGAATATTTTTTTTTTCAAAATATTAAAATAAATAAATTCTCACTTGAGTTTAATGGCCTTGTTAGAAATAACCCGGAGTGTGAAACTGGCTTCTTCTCCTGGATCGAATGTTGTTGGCATGATGAGATAGCTTCCTTGCTCCAGGTGAGTACGACCCGATACCTGCAGAATATTCATATTTTTATTTTTATTTTAAAAACAAATCATTTAAAGAGGATTTTGATTATGCAAAGAAAAAATAATCATATGGGGAAATAAATAGAACTATCCACAATTTGATCTATTCAAAATTTGATTTAAAGAGAACAATCCACAATTTGATAAATTTTAAAATCTGCGATAAACCATCGTTGCCGGCTGATACGATCTTTTGTCATCACTATTTCCTAATACCTACTTTATTTAATCTGCAATTAAATAAGGTGAATATTGCTATTTGGAAGTAATGGTGACAAAAAATCGTAGCAGTCGTCAGCTAAGCACAAATCTACAAGTGATGATCATGATGATTCTTTTTATTAAAAAAAAGCATGTGGTATGACACCCTTGGCAATCTGTACAATTTTGTCATCAAATTGTTTTAAAGTATTTGATGGAATATCATTTTTTTACAGAAGTGCTGAGATGGCTGGACAATTGAAGATGGGTTGCCAAATTAGGTTTTTTTTTTTCGTTTTTTAATTCGATGTATCTGACACAGATTAATATTCTTTGCTTTATTTAATCATGAAATGTCTATAATTAAATAAAACAAAGAATACTATTAAACAATTTTCCAACTTGGCAACACTGAGTCATAGATTTGTGCCGGTGTCAGTCCTGTGTCAGAGCGTTTGTTACAGTTTGTGTAGATTTTTCAACCTTTCCTGTCAATTTTCATTCCCTGATGGTTACCAGTTCTTATCCTGATAATTGTTTTGGTTATGTGTTGATCTACATCGGTATACTACCAGTAGGAATTAGAGATGAGACGGGTTCAACCCGAGCCCGAAACGAGCACGTGCTCGATTTTTATACCAGTCTTCGGACTCGGGCTCAAAGTGAAAATTTTATTTATTCAAAAATTTAAAAAAAAGGGGGGGTGGAAGAATGTTTTTTGAAAAATAATAATGTAGTCTAAGTTTCTTAAAGTGTTTTAGAATCCTATAAAAAATTGGTTTGAAAAGGAACACTGAATCGTTATTGATGGGATATAAGGAGAAATATTTTATCTGATTCTGATTGCTTTGCACGGTCAATGTTACCAACATAAAGAACCTGTGAGATATCCTTTCCGCGGGGAAGAGCCTCGTCTTACAACATTTTCTGTTTCCATAATTACTGGAAAACAGAACTCACGTCTTTCTGCCATAGTTGTACAATGATATTTTAAAAGAATAAGAATTGTGAGTGGGTGGGTATAAATAACAAATTTGCTATTTTAAATAGATTTTCGGAGACATGAAAATCACGAAACGTTGTCAGGGAGTATTTGGGATTAATTACTTTTCTCTGTGTATGAAGAGATTTTTAAATGAGAAAATTAATCTTGAAACAATTTAAAAATACTACTAACAATTTTCAACCGAGTACTTTCGGTATCGGGATCGGCCGGGTTCGGGCTCTGATGACACAAAATGTTTCGGGGTTGGATCTCAAATAGACGAGCTGGAGCTTCAAAAAAAAGCGTCCGGACTCATCTCTAGTACACTGCCACAAATTGTCCAGTCATTCAACCATTTTCATAGATAACGGCTAATTAACCAGCATAAGAAGCGTTCTCATTGGTCAGAATAGCGATAAATTACGGTTATATAACTGTTTTCTACAGGGTTTCCATAAAAAATGTCCAGTTTCAATGGTATATTATAACAGTTTAATTTTGACTATTTACAACAAATCATACATCAAATTGTAGATATACTAACCTAGTTTTTCTTACGAATGCTCAATATGTGCATCTTTAGTTATACGGTACACATCCAACCTAAAGTCCAATTCTTCCCACACTTCGGTTAACAAGTCCGAAGTAATGGAAGCAATAGCCTCTTCAATATTGTGTCTCAACTCTGGCAAATCATTAAGTAGCGGCGGAACGTAGACACGATGTTTTATAAAGCCCCAAAGGAAAAAATCGCATGGCGTTATCTCAGGTGAACGTGGAAGCCAGCGAAAAAGAGCTCTGTTGTCTCGACCATTACGACCAATCCAACGGTTAAGGACTCCGATGTTCACTCTTAATTTACTTATACGGTAAAGGCGACCAACACTCTATAACGCCTACAGTTGATACTGTTAAAATTTATAACTGGAACATTCTTTTATGGATACCCTGTATAAATATGGGTGACTGGCTGGGACAATTTGCTGCAGACTTTTAGCAGTGTAGGAATGCAGGTTAAAATATCAATGAAATCTTGTAAAACACTCTTCGAAATAATTTTTATGCTCTCCCTTTCTTATCTGTATATCATATTGTATATATTTCAATGTATATACATTAAAATTTTATACATTGAAATATCTTAAAAATTGCTTTACAAAATATTTTAAAATGGTCTATTTTGCGATGAAAATATAGAAACAAAATAACACATAACAGACAATAAAAACAGGTGTATATAGATTGAACTTATGCTGATTAATAAAAGAACAGCAAATCTGGTTCAATTTAATTTTCCTTTTGAACGTCCTGCTTCTGGATATGCCATTCCTATCTTATTAAAACAGCTTAATGTTGCAAATGAATGGTTCTCTTAATATATTGGGCTCTTATGTATGTATACCTTAACAAATTGGATTAATTGTTGGTGTTCTTTTTGTTTCGATTATATAAGTTTAGAGATTTTTTAAGTACTAGGAGTAAAAAACTACATTGGGTTTTGTTCTGAAATATATTGCTAGAACAACGTCTGAAATTCGAAATTTTGAAAAATAAATAATAAAATCAGCATATAGCGACAATTATGCAAGAAAAAGATTACAACAACACAACACATGACAAAATAACACATGATTTTGAAGTGATCCAATAAAATATTACCTGCCGACTGTTGCTATAAGCAGAACTGTAAACTGACTTCGTTTTCTTAAAAAAAGATTTGTCCATGATTTCTGCAGGTAGAGTTTTGCACATCTGAAACAAAACATATTAATAATTCAGTATCCTGTATAACATCACTCATTTTACCAAGATTTAAGTTTTAAAAAATACTCTGAGGGGATATAAAAGAAAAAAAGGTCTAAAAAAGAACACAAAATTGCACAACAACATTGACCTCTGTGTTAAATTTCATGCTTATTCAGAAATATATGCCATTTCATAATAGCCATACAGAGCGCTTGTGCATGATACACGAACAAGGTTCGTTCTCATAGGATGAAAGAATATTTCATCATCTCACAGTCAAAAAGTTTCGCTTTTGACTTAATGGGTTTCACTGGGTGGTCTTCGGAAAGTTGCAAGATGGATTTCTCCGCCCTTCGTATAGAAGTCATTGTCGTTGTATCGTCAATCGGGATGATGGGTGATGACTGATCGAATCTTTTGATCTTTAGCGGCAGTTTTCTGGACTTAACTGAAAATCAGGGTAGAGTTGCTTTTACATTGCCTTCTCTACGCTGGTTTTCTGAGCAGTATACAGGGATTTGAGTGAGATATAGCAGATTTCTCACAGTATCAGGAAGTGCGTGAAAAATCGATTACAAAATTCCATCTATACATACAAGAATAAAGTTAAATAAAAAAGTGTAATAAAAATGAAAAAAAAAAGGAAAAGCAGATCTGATAATTGCCAAACCTCTGGAAATATAAATACATAAATAAACTTTCGATTTTTATAATGGCAGTTAAAACCTTATATTTTAAGGAAGAAATCTGTTTAAAAAATGAAATACAGTGGACCCCTATTATCCGGTACCCATTAAATTAAGATTATGACGATTCTCCTTCAGCAATTTCCGTCAATAAACGGAAACATACTCGAATTCTTTTTTGTAGCCCTGCATATAATCTATAGAATTTATACACACCAAATAATATGCAGAAAAATATTTAAATTTAAAAACACATACCAAAATTGAAAATGCACTGCCAGCAAATATTGCTCCTAAACAACCGAAATATTTTGTGTATCCCTGTAAATGAACGAAAAATGCTATGCACGCCATATTCAATAGTAGGCATCTTGTAGTGCACCTCAGTGATGTCTATCAATTTCAACATGTTTGAAATAGTGTAACATCATTAAAATACACTGCAAACGATTTTTCCCCATAGAGCATAATGCAACGGAATTATTTTGAATACCCCTGCAAACGAACTATAAATGCTACACACTTAATTTTCAATACCGATCATGCCATGATAAACCTCACTGACATATTTCTATTAGATGGCAATCCGAGTATATTTAAGTGAGTTATAGTGCGGGCAGACAGACGAACTGACAAACTATGACAAACTATGTTGGAAAGTGTTAAAAATAGGAAGAAAGCACCGTGTACACGTAACTCTTTAAAGATTACGCGAGGCATAAATGTTAATAAAATGTTTCGTTGATTAATTTTCATATTTCTTTATTTATGATAATTAATACTATATATATATTTCTTCTTTCTATATCCTAATATTTTTTTTTATGATAATTAATATCTAGTACAGGGACAGCCAGCCTTTTCATATCCGCGTGCCAAACTTTTCGTAAAAAATATTTTACGTGATCATGACATGCCAAAAACCAAAAATCTCGTCGATCAAATAATAGTGAATGAAAATTTTGCTTTTAGGATTTAAAATATATGTATGTGTAACATTTGGTTTGATACTTTAGAAAGTAATTTTTAAAAATGCTATTTATGTTGTCGCATCTCTTAGATGCCAAGTAATTGATATCAGCTTTGTACTTAGTTATTTTTAAGAGATTGCAATTTGACAAGATTTTTTTTTACTTGATTTTTTAATTTCATTCATTTCCGAAAATAATGACTGGCAAAAGAAGTTGTGAAAATAACAAGTGATAGCTTCTTTAAACAGTTCTTCGTATCTGTAATTGAATTCCAAAATATACTGATTTTACCATCGGAATTTTTCATTATAATGCCTCCCAATATTTCCTTTCCAATAATCCTCTAATCCTCTCTTAATCAGGAACAAGTGGGTGAGTGTGATCAAAGATCGTACAAAGGGTTTCGTTTAATATTCCTTTCAAAACACTAAAAAGTAGTTCCCCCCCCCCACACACACACACCCTTTCCCCTTCTTTTTTAATAATCCCTATTCGCATTATTAATTATATCATTGTCTATTAGCGTTTTATTTCTTTTTTCTATACAAAAATCAGCATTTTATGATAAAATATAACTTTAGTTCTGATAGTGCGATCTTTATGAAAATTAGATTTCTGGGTTCACCTTAAAAAAAAAAAATAAATAAATAAATAAATAAATAAAAATGTGCATAGATGCGTAATTCTCAAATCGATAAATGCAATATTTAAAAAATAATGATAATAGAGCTTTTAATTTCTTACTGCCTTCAAAATCTGCGGGGGGTGTTTTATTTTTCTTCCCTTCAACAGTACGGAGACGAAAATCGGGGACGTCCCGCTGAGAAATGGCATAAGTCTCCGAAATCACAACGGCTTCAATATAAAACTGATTTTTTTTTTTTTAAGAAAAATTAAAAGTTTTTAACTGATTGATATCTTGAAAAGTTCTGGTTCGATTTTTTTTCAAATTTGGCTTTTTGAAAATGCGATTTTTTTTTCATCCATGAAACCAAACTTTCCTACCGATAAACAGATTATTCGAGTTGTTTCCGAAAAGGGGACCTCTATGAGAATCTGGAAGCGCAGCTCTTTACGGCAACCCTGAACTTTCACCGAAATCGAAACATATGTGTTATCAGTTTGAATAAAAATGTTCCTTTTAGCTGAGTTTGTACAGAATTTGTAATGAGTTTTTAGGATTTTTAATTAATATCTCCGGTAATTAACGCCGTATTCAAAATTTTATTATTTGTAGTGTGACACGGGGTATTCAGCTGTAAGTACACAAAATTTCAAGTCTCTATCTTATAAAGTTTCCTAGAACGGACTCTGTGAAGGACAGACAGACAGGAAGTGAGACGGATAGGGTTTCGTGAGATGAACGAAACCCTAAAAAATTGAGCCAATATTGAGCTACACTAGGGTTCATTAAGTTGTATTTCAGTTTCTTCAGTCTCTATGACAACGACAACCAATTGAATTCAGGCAAACTTAGCTAGTCTAAATTCATGTATTTTGTGCAATTTCACTATACAGTAATCCGTTAAGAGGCTACTTCACTCAGGCGAAAACACCCTCTCACTGATGTTAATCCTATGGGGTAAATAATTTACGATATCTCGTTCGCATTTCAATATTTTTAAATGATTTTTTCTGCATTGGATACCTGAGGTCGATATCTATGTAGACTCTTTTTCTACTTTTTCGATTTTGGTTGCAGTTTTTTTTATTGAGGATACTTTCACTTTCGAAACCGGTTCCGAAAGTGAAAGTATCTTAATAAAAAAAAAACTTGTAATCAAAATCGAAAAAGTACAAAGGAGCGTGCATAGAGCAATGCGTTTTCAATGCCAATGCAAAAAACATCATTTAAAAAATATTGAAATGCGGACGAGATATCGTAAATTATTTCCCCCCCATAGGGTTAACATTAGCGAGCGGGTGTTTTCGCCTGAGTGAAGTAGCCTCTTAATATTCGCAAGTTTTCATTATTCGCGAACATGAAAATGCTGAAAAACTTAACATTCGCGAGAATCTGATTGGATCATTCGCGATTTTTTTTTTTTATTATTATTATCTCTTTCTTTATCAGAATTTTTAGTGATTAAAGATTATTTCCACTGCGTTTTCTCAGTATGTATTTACAAATCAATTTTCAGTTGCCTACTGAAAAAGAAGCGATTATTGTAGAAAAGTAAAATGATAACAACAACAGGATAGTCATTGCAATGGTGATATTAGAAGTGGTAAGGTAACGGCATCTTTAATCTAACATGTTCAGGTTCTCGTAGAGATGGAGCTGAAACGAGTGAGGGGCATAATGAATAATTTTTTCAGTCGAATGAATCATTCGGGCAACGCAAAAGCATAGTTGCCCACATTTGTATTTTTTTAATCAATCACTACCAGAGATTTTGTAAACAAAAAAAATAATAAAAAAGAAAGAAAAGCATAGTTGCCAAAGATCGTATTTCTTATAATCAATTTCGTCAAGAAATTTGCAAAATGAAAGACATTTCTCATTTTTGTCTGACTTTTTATCTATTTTTAACTAAAATAAAAAGCTAATTTTTCTTTAAATTAAAGTCTAATAATGCTTAAAGTGATAAAAAACATAACACGGAATATTTATAAATACCTTTTTAATGTAGATTACAGATGTTTCGTTCACTCTATCGGTGACATCATCAGATCTAAATGATAAATACAATATTCTCGCATATTTTTGAAAATGGTAAACATAAACCACAAGACCGCATGTCCAAGGCTAGCAGGTGTTTAAATTGGTCAAACTGGGAAACGTGAAAATTATTATTTGTTTTTATTTTTATTGCTTTTTCAATCTATCGATCATCGCGTGCCAAATTTTAGCTAATTCAAAAGAAGCGGCTTCGTTGCAAATGTTATCTTTTCGCAAACGAATTTGGCAAACGAATAAAAATAAAAACAAATAATAATTTTCACGTTTCCCAGTTTGACCAATTTAAGCACCTGCTAGCCTTGGGCATGTGATCTCGTGGTCTATGTTTACCATTTTCAAAAATATGCGAGAATATTGTATTTATCATTTAGATTTGAAGATGTCACCGATAGAGTGAACGAAACATATGAAATCTACATTAAAAGGGTATTTTTAAATATTCCGTGTTATGTTTTTATCACTTTAAGAATTATTAGACTTTAATTTAAAGTTAACAAGTGATTGTATTATATTATTTCTAATTTTTCTTTTCAAAATTTCTGGTAGTAACTGAATAAAAAAAAATGAAGTTTGATTAATATGCTTTTGCGCATACCCGAATGATTCATTCGAATATTAAAATCATTCATTCTGACCATCACTAGCTGAAACTGCTCTTGCGAGAGAGTACTTGGCGGCGAACTTTATAGCTCATTCTATTCGTCTCATTGCGCTCAGTAATTTGACACCTCGCATACCTGCTATTGACTTTTAATTATCACAGGAGGACTGGTCAAAGTTTACAATTTTTATTAGAAAAAACAGTTGCCGTCAAAGAAATGAGCATGGCACACATTTAATTATAGTATTTGCACTGCCATACATAGATTATTATCAATGTATATGACATATTGTTCTTCCCGAAGAAGTGATTAAAGCAAAAATAAAGAACAATATCATCTAGTTTGAATCACTGGAACACTATCAGTTTGCATCAGTTAAGTTCATTCGTCTGTTCAAATATGGATTTGCCAAAGGAAATTACACTCTTAAAAACGAAAATTATGGTATCGCTGCATAGGTACCAAGCTCCAACTAATCTTACGTAATATGTGGGTTAATTTGACCCAGGTTATTATGCTTCGAACAAGAACTTTTTTTTTTTTTTTTTAAGAAATGAAATTGAATAAATTACACACAGAGACCTGAAATTAAATAAAGAAATATTAATCTTTAAATAAACTTTCTGGTTCTAAATGGGGTTAACCTGAATCAAATTAATCTACAAATTACGGAGGATTAGTGGAAGGTTGGGAGCTATGCCGTTACAGACTGCTGCCTTAAGATTAAAGAAGGAAAGCAGGCCTGTTTGAGTGCGCAATGGAGTCTGCTGAAGAAGAAGCCTTTGCTCGTTGTGCTCATTGCAAGAATTTTTTTTTTTTTTTTTTTAGTTTATTCACTTTTTCAGGACGTCAATGTAACAGAAATTGATAATCATCAATGTATGGCAGTGCAACTACTTAATTAAACTTATATCATACGTATTTCTTTGACGAAAATTATTTTTTAAGAATAAAAATTTTGAACTTCGACCGAGCCGCCTGTGATTAATTAAAACTCAATAGCAGGTATGTGAGGTATCAAATTACTAAGCTCAATAACACGAATCACATGAGCTATAAAAATCTATATTCGCCGCCAAGGACTACGGTGCCTTTACTTGTTAGATGTAAAATAAAAGGGGGGAAAAGGGCTTCAGAAAAGGGACTTTTTTTGTCATCTACGGTGTCATTAGGTGCGTTCGTAATTATATAAATACGTAGCACGTATTGTCGTCATCTGGTCCGTCCGTCCGTCCGTCTGACCGTCCGTCCGTCTGACCGTCCGTCTGTCCGTCCGTCTGTCTGTCTGTCCGTCCGTTCGTCCGTCTGTCCGCATATAACAACGCAAAAACTACTCAAACGAATGGTTTGAAATTTAAGATATATTATCTTTGCAGAATTTTGTCGAGACATTTCAAATTTTATGAAAATCGAATCAAAACTTTACAAGATATTAATAAAAATATTTATTAAGAAATTTGAATTTTTTTTTTTTAAATCGGTGCTTTTTTGTTATAGGAGCTTCCGGGGTTTAATCGTCAAGCGACCGAGATATTTATTTTATTACAGAAATTAATCTGCAGACGACATAATTCATTTTACAGAATTAAAAATCATCAAGATCTGAATATTTATATAACTAGCTATAGTACGAATGCACCTCATTTATCACGTTTGATGTACAATTTCTAACTTGTTTTGTTTCTGCAAAAGCAAAGAATGTGTAGTGTTATTTTAACTTCAGCTCTCAAGAAGTTATAAGAGCATGTGCGGATATCAGCGAGTTGCCGATTTCAGATAATCTGCTCTATCATCAGTCTATATATGATGACGTTTTTATCGTTACTTAACAATAAATACTCACAGTGAATACGGCGAATCCGATGACTTTGGGTTCTATTATGCAGTGTTGACTAAGAGATATCACGATCTCCTCCGATTCAGGAAGGACGACTTGGAACTGGGGATTGATGTGGAAGGATTCTGGAACGAGGAGAAAAAGGAGAAATTTAATATTTCGCAAGGCACTATAACAAATAATTTATTCTTGCCTAAAGTGAATCTTAACCTTAATTCTAAAATTCTAAGGGCTTTTTTTTTTTTTTTTTTTTTTGTAAATATAATATAAAAATTAGGGTACTTTTACGTTAGCTGGGCGCCAGTGATAATGATAACTCGCCAAATTTTATTTCAATTGACATCATTTGAATTACAAACAATTAACGATCCATTGCACAACGACTTGAACAACTTACGGTACATTTTTAAAATTTCTAAATTATATTAAAATATTTTCGTATATTATGTAACATAAGTTTGTATTTTTAGTACATAAAATTAGATACCATGCTTTTATTGTGAAATAAAATGTTTCTAGTTTATGTAATATCTTATTTTAACATTTTTCTAATGCACTAAGCCTAATCATTAATAGTTCCAATTACGTGAGATTTTGTTATTTGTATTGATATGTTCTTTTTTACGTATTTTATGATGATTATATTTTAGCTATTTTTAAGTAAGTTTCTTAAGATATTATATTCAATGTTAAAAGTTTGGTTATTTCTTATTAGTGAATGTTAAAGGACTGACGAGAAAAAACGTGTTGGTGAGATTCAAAATATTTTGGTGATCTTCTGCTCTCAAAGCTGGTAGGCGGGAGGTGCTAGGTTCAAACCCCTGTTGCGCTCGTCCACCTAACCGTTCGGAGTTTTCCGTGGTTTTCTTCGAACCTTGCCGTAAATACGGTTAGGATCCCTTAGAAAGACCCCCACGGAGGGTACTCCCCTAGGGCCTATATCCCTCATGTAGATAATCGACCATCATAAAGTCAGTCAACCAACCAATCATTTTGGTGATCACTGGCGCCCGGCTAACATAAAAGTACCAAAATGAGAAACATAGGTGGCGATATACACAAAGCCATCAATTCACAAACTTACTATATTAGAAATTATAGATATCTATATTATAAAGCAAAAACCGTGAGTAACGCTGACGTCATATTGACGATGTCAACGACCTGAGTCATAAATTTTACTTTATTAGGTAGCTTTCAATACAAAAAAGTATAAAGCTACCTATTGCAGCCGTTCGGAGGAAAGCAGTTCCGGAAAATTTCGATATATTTTCACCGATCATGACCCCCAGACCCCAAAACCACCCTCCGTCCAAATGTTGATTTATATATATAGATATATCCATATATATATATATATATATATATATATATATATATATATATATATATATATATATATATATATATATATATATATATATATCTGACCTATGTCATACGTTAACGCCCGTAATTATGAATCGATTTTGATGAAACTAATTGTGTGTATTAAGGTCACTAATGTCTCGACCGAGTTCGTTGGCCAGCTTGGTCCGCCATCTTGTTTCAAGATGGCGGCCATTTAAAGATGTAAAATAACTTAAAATCTAAAATAAATATACAAAAAATTTAAAAATTCAAATTTATTTTTTAATTACGTGTTAGGCCTTGATACAAGGATTCCAGAGCTTTTTTTGGTTTACCTCTATCTTAAAAAATGGCTGAGATAGAGCAGTTTGAAATTCTAGGGTGGCTGACATTTTGAAACAAAACAGCACATTAACGCGATTACTCGCAAATTATTTTCTTTCATTGTTGTAATAATTTTCCCAATCATACGCATAAAACTATATATTCATATCCGTTAACGCCAAAATTGGCGACATTGGCGACAAAATTGGCAAAATTGGGCGACATTTGGCGATCAAAATAAGTCTTCATAAATGAAGCCAATTTGGCTATTGCTCAATAATTTGGCGAATTTCTTATTCAAATTCAGTATTAACGAATCTTTTGTAAACGTTTCTTTGCATTTTAGCTTGCTGTTTTCGTGTAACATTAGCTAAAATTTTAAAACGAAGATATAGGAAAGCTACCTTTTCCTCCCGGTACAGGCCGGAAGGACTTTTTACAAATTTATTAACTTCTAAACATCGCACAATTTAAATTTTTACACTTTAGAATAGAGAAAAAAAAGTACTTTCAAATTGAATTTGTTTTAAAACTGTAAAGTACTCATATTTTTTCAAATTATTTAAACAGGATTCTGATATTCCTTTATCTGTGCCTTTTTCCCCTTTTATAAATATATTCATACAACAAAACTGGTGTATGTTGAAAAAAAAAAATCGATCATGCTCAATCTCTTTAAATATTAAACAGTATATATGTGTGTGTGTGTGAAATATAACTCTCGTGATAACTGAAGAAAATTCAGTTTTACTGCATCATGACAATGTGCAAAAATTTTAGAACTAACTCTATTCAAAATTTTTATTACCAATTTGATATAAAAACTTGCATATCAGTTAGCTATTGATAACCAAGTAAGACTCGAAACTGTGTATTATTAGAAATATTTTACTGCAATGGTAATAATTAAAAAGATTCATTAATGTTCAAAAAAAAATTAATTACACAGTCATTCATATAAATGCAAAATTCAGTTTCTTATTAAAAACGTTTTTTGAGAAGAAATACAAAGAGTTTATTTCATTGAAATAAATAATAGGATTAATCAATCAATGATGCTTCCCGAAGAGAATATTTGATTGAAAAATATGAGGCAAAATTTTACTCGACAAATTTGGTAAAAGTACCATTTGAAAAATATACGTATTTAAAATTTAAATTCTTATCCAAAAGGTGTTTGGTGCTTCCATCTATTGAGAGAACTGAGACGTTATCTATAAAAGCATAAACAAATGTTTAGTGCTGCCATCTTTGATTATTTTTCCAAAACATTCAAAAGAACAAACTTATTAATGAAACTTGGAGATATTAGAAATTCATTTGCGTTTAAAAAATTAGTCATGATTATAGAAACTTTTCTTTTGGTGATATACATAAAGATTTTATAAAAAAATATTTTCAGATGTATAATATAATACAATATAAATTTATTGCGCCAATGTTATGCCATCCTTAATAAACGTTCATACTCAATCTTATATATAAGCTAAAAACAGATCGAGTAGGGTTGTGGTTAATGTTAAAAAATATGCATATTTCTTGACCAAAAGAATCAATAGTTTTCTTTAAATATAAATACATACACATTGCTTACCAAAAAACGTGAGAGACTGTTGTGAGAGTAAACGTGAGAGTAAACTTTTAGAAGGGCCCGAAAAGGACTAAAAAATCCTTCAATCCAGTTATTATTATTAATATTTAATTGCATTTTTTTCTAAAGTATAAAATCCACTCTAACTCGATTAAGATCTGTTGTCTAATGTGAAATGTGGTTAATAGACTTAAACCAATCATATGACATCCTGATATCAGAAAGTTGTAATTTGAATCTTTAAACATACTGAAATGTATTGTTTCAAAATTAAAAAATATTTCGAAATGATTTTGTTATAGCACATAAAAGTATATTGCTGATAAAAATTAAAATAAACTTCCATCTGGTTATCTATACTGTAAAAAATGCAAGTGTTTCTTAATTTAGCGCTTATCTTTCTTAAGGTTTGCGAAAATATAATCCCTTCCAGTTTACCAACAATTACGAAAAGCGTTCGAAGCGCTCTAGAAACCAACAGATTTCGGAGATTTAAAAAATAATAACTGAAATAAAAATTTCTTTTGCTGCTCTCTCTTTTTTTTTCTTTTTTTTTTTTTTTTAAGTTTTCGAGTAGTTTTACATTGTATTAATCCGTTTTCTTAACCCGAAATATCGGTATGTCAATTCTCAAGTAAGCAATTTCATTTATCAAAAAACACAAACATGTTACGTCTGAATACTTCATTAACACGTTAAAATTGATAAAACTTCAGACATTTAATAAAATACTAAAATACAAAGTAAATACAATAAAAAATTAAACATTTCGAATTCAATTCTGAATCCCTCATCAGTATACATCATTTGAGATACACAAACAATCACAAAAAGAACCGAAGTCAATCAGTTAAAGTTATAATCAGAGTAAAACAGTATCTTCAGGTGGAATCGGGGCTGCTTTAGTCCAGTAGAAATAGCATTTTACCTTACAAAAATTCGGGTAGTTCTGATTTTTGAGTATGTTGTAAAGGTTGACCCTCTAATAAAACCAAGTTTTCGACCTTCTAGACCTTGTGCGTTTTTTACAATATTGAAAAAACCAATATTTTTCGGCACTTTTTTCGATTTTTCTTAAATAACTCAATTTCAGTGCATCTTACAGAAAAAAGCAGTGTTACAATTTTGTAGAGCATAAAATTCTCTACTACATGCAGTATTCATGTTTGTAAATTGTCCAAATAGGGGGTAAGATACAAAGACGGGAAAATAGGGTTAAATTTGTAAAAAATGTAAAAATCCACAAATGACGTTAGTGTTTGCTTAATAACCCACTTTTAGTGCATTTTAGAAACAAAATTGTAATAATCAACTTTTTAGAGCATGAGATAGTCGATAGTTTCATTTATTACGGGATTCATAATTGAATCCGAAATATCTAATTTTTTTGTTGTATTTAGACTGTATTCCAGTATTTTATTAAATGTCTGAAGTTTAATCAATTTGAATGTGTTAAGCATTTTATGTTTCACAAACATAATAAATTAAAAGCATTAACATTAATATTAACATTAATATTATTTTGTTACTCTTGCATGTATAATTTCTGCTACGTAGATTTCTGTTACGTCTGAAAATATTTACTTGAGCAACCGAAAACACAGTATGTATGGTAGAGCAAACTGATTAATACACTATAAAAACTGCTAGAAAACTTCTCGTTGAAAATTACAGATTTTTTCTGTGAAATAAATTATTTTTTACTGGCTGGCGTCCTGACTGACCGGTTTTTATTTTTATTATTATTATTATTATTTAATTCCTACTATTAGCTCACACTCTCTATATATTTATATATCTTGTTCAAATTTTCAGTCGTTAATAAAATATTTTCTATTCATCTACTCAAGTTCAAATACATTTTTTTAAACTTGTAGTGGATGACACTGGATGTTAATACAGTTTTTTCAAATATAATTTATTAATTAAATTAAATTAATTACTTTTAGCTTTATATGGGAGAAAAAAATTTCTTTCCTTGTTTTCATAAATGAAATGGAAGATTTTCCTCGAATTAGTGATGCCACAAAAATAAAATACCGCAACGACGATTATAAAAAAATGTTTAATAAAAATAACGTGGGACATTAATGCTGCACGAGTTTATTTTACATATTTATGATTACAAAGCAAAATTCAAATTCAAATGCTCAAAAGGAAATTCGCTTGCTATTTTGCGACTTAATATTGTGATTCTATCATACGTATATACATATTTATATTAATTGTAATCATTTAATAAAAAGTAACTAAAATACAATTTTTCTTTGTTGACCTAAGTAGGAATCGACTTTAAAAAATTTATTTCTATATTACTTGTTATTGTTGTTGTTGTTGTTGTTTTTATAAAAATAACAGATTTGTTTTTATATTGTACATACTAATTATTTTCTTTTTAAAAAAGGGAACAATTTATCTACCAATAAAAAAAAAAACTTCCTGAACTCAACACAAGAATAAATTATTAAAGAACAAATGACAATGGTCGCATTGTCTTTCTTGCCCAAGTGCGTGCCGAACTTTTCTGAATTTCCGATGATAATCCGACGTAAAGGATATCCATCTTCGACAACTATTCATCAGTCATCACGAATTATTTTGATAAAATTGACATAAATCACTTTGACCAAATTAAGAACGTGGTCGTGACCGTCGTTGAAACTTTTTATTTATTTATTTGTCGCAGTAGGCGAATCAATATTAGATCAATAGTTCGCGATACTGTAGTTATTGGCTTTACATTGAACGTATTTGGAATTCACTATGAGCATTGCTGAAACATTAGAGTTTCATTATAATTATTTACAGTGAAAACCAATCGTAATCTACATATTATAATGTATATATTTAAATAAGTACAAATAATATTATAATTTTCAGATTTTTAAATATCGTAATGTCAAATCTGATATATTGTCATTGATTAAATTGGAATATAAAATGTTAATACAGGAAAATAATCACATACATTAATGTATTAGTACCATTTATAATACTAATGCTAAAATATTTTGTAACAAAACTTGACTTCTGAATATAACTTTTGTAATATAAGTATAGTTTTGAAATAGTAATATTAAGAAATGCACTAGAAAATTTCTAGGTAGAAAATAATAGTGTATTATACTTGTATTGTGTTAAAATGTTTGGTAGGCAATGTAACGGAGCAGTGTAACAAAACAACAGTGTAAACATGAAAATTATTATTGCAAATTATTGTCAAGCAAAACAATTTCAAACAGAAAATGTAAAAATTTGAAAAACAATTGTAAGTACTACCAATTTTGTAAAATACCGCTAGGAATAGCTTAAAAAAACAATGAATGTAAAACAATAGGCATGTAGGATTTTCAAATCGTATTATTTAATGTATAAACCTGACAGTTGGCGCTACGAATGGAGAAGATATCTGTATCTATATACCTTTCTATATGGATATATTGGTATTTTACTCGAAATATGTCTAATTTAATAAAAATATTTCATCAATATTACAATTTCATTCAAAGTATTTGCGATGTTTTGCCAAATGTCATCAATGTGGAGATTATAGGTCTTTTTTTTTTTTTTTTTTTTTTTTTTTTGGGGGGGGGGGGGTCAAATTATCGTATTCAAAAAGACAGTTTTTTGCATAGAAGAATTTAAAATAAACCGCCATTACAGATTAGTTTTAATTTCGAATTGATATGAAAATCTTACATCGAATCAGTATCCAAACTCAGCATCTCCAAACTACAGCCCGCGCACTATAAGTTTTCCGAAGACCTTGAAAAGAGTTCTCTATGCTACGGGGAAGGAAATGAAATGAATGTCAAATTCCCGGCTCAATAACGCGAAACTTTCTAACACATTCTCTGACTCCTTTCTAAACATAAAGACATAAAATTGGCATAGCTGACTTGAAACGATTTGGATTCAAATCCCGTTTTCCATTTTGTGATAAATAACTTACTTACTGAGTTATAAGCGATTCTTTTCACGTGATGACAAGTTTTTTACCTTTCTCGTGCTGCCGCGTCCAGAATTCCATTCAAGACGCCAACTTTGACAGCATTTTCTGAATTATGCATTTACCAAAAAATGGAAAACGTCTTTCGATTATATAGTTTCTGAATAAGAACATCTGCCAATTTCATGCGCTTCCGAACAAAATTGAATTCAGAAATGTGTGAGAAAGTAGCCTTTTTGGATTTGAAAACAGGCTTAAGTCAATGTGTAGTTTTTTACGACCATATTAGTAACATGCCAATATTGCAGAAAAACTGGTTAAATGTTAAATTCAGACAATTGTCGATTAACTGGTTAAATTCGGACAATTATCGAGAATATTACACTAATTACTGAATGTTTATATTTTGGAAACAACTAAAACAAATTAACGTAATACTTTTAACAGTCGTAAAATGCTTTCGTAATTGTAAGACTATAAATATTCCCGATTACACGTGAATATGGATTAAAAAAAATTAGATTAAATTGAAATATTTTCCTTAAAATACAAACATTTCAACAATATTGCTAAAGTAAAACCTGCTAAGACGAAATCGCAAATTCAACAATTTCTTTTTAGACAGTTTATCGTTTTACCAGGTAAAATTGTACTGAATTCTTTTCGCCTGGCCATTATTATCTTTTTTTCCGTTTCAACCGTGTTTTTTTTTCTTTTTTTTTTTCTTCGTTTGCAGGTTTCTGTTACATACAGGTTCCATTTTCGCATGTTTTACTGTATTTGTAAATATGTCCAGTGCATGCAGTACTTCTCAAATAACCTTATTACATTCTATATACAGTAAAACCTGCTAAAACAAAACCCAAAATCCTGTCTTAAACGGAAAATTTTATGGAACCTGTGAGAGCAATACAATGTGAAATATGACCGTTTTTATAAACGTGCTCCGGTTATTTTAGTTGTTAACCGTTTCAATAACCGTGCTCTGGTTATTTCAGTTGTTAAGGGGCTACTTCACTCACGCGAAAACTCCGCTCGCTAATGTTAATCCTTTGGTTTAACCTAATGTTAATACTATGGTTAATAAGTTTTAAAAATATCTCATTTGTATTTCAATATTTTTAACTGTATTTTTTTCTTTTTTCAGTAGTTAGCGAGGTTAATCTTTACACAGGCCATTTTTTACTTTTCTGATTTCAGTTGCAGTTTTTTTTAATGAGGATACTTTAACTTTTGAAACCGGTTCCGAAAGTGAAAGTATTTTAATTAAAAAAAAAACTTGTAAACAAAATCGAAAAAGTAAAAAACGGCCTTTGCAGAGATCAACCTCAGCTATCCAATGAAAAAAAAATCATTTAAAAACATTGAAATACAAGTGAGATATTTAAAAAATTTCCTCCCATAGATTAACATTAGGGAGCGGGTGTTTTCGCGTGAGTGAAGTAGCCTCTTAACCCTGAATGTGCCACATTGTCGTTTGTCATTAATTTTTAAATATTCTCACTGAGCTAGAAATGGTCATAAACTTTATACCTACTAAGACAAAAACTTGTTTAAAACGGAATTTTTTTTAGTCCTTGGTGATTTTACTATATTTCGAATCAATAATTATAATATTTTTTTTATCTTAATGTCAATGTTAATTTGCTGTCAGGACAATCGAATTTTCGTAAAATAATTTTTAAATTTATACTCATTGTAATAGACATATACGTACCTAGGTTATTTCTGCAACCACCAGAACTGACTCCTCTTTGCCACTGTCCGTGCCACACCTTCATATGCCATGGAACTTTTGATCGCAGCGTTGGTTCATCTTTGCTGGTTTCCGCATCAAGATGCACCGCCTCTATCGCTGTAAAAGTTTTCACAAAATCCTGGTATGTCATCCTATTAACAGAAAGAAAAAAGATCATAAAAAAAACAAATGAAGGTGGCAAAATAATTTATTGAATGGGATTTTTAAAATTCATTCCGATCCGTTGCCCATCGATAATGCCATAGCAATGAGACGGAGTTGAGTAAATTTGGAATTGCAATAATCTGAAGTGTAATTACAATTTAATTGTATATAATTGATTATAGTTATACACAGGAATTTCGTCAAATAATGGAATGGGGGAGGGGGGGAGTCCGGTTGCAGCGCTGCGAGATTTTTTTACGGCATGTAATTGTAACTACAATTAGTTACATACAATTAAATTGTAATTACATAGCAGATGAATGAAATTGCAAATTTGCCCACCTCTGCATCAGGGTTCAATGTCGCTGCAAATTTTCTGTCAGAATGACTATAAATATGCTATTAAGTATCTTCCAATACAGCAAAGAGTCAAAAATCAACCACAGCGAAGATTCAAACACAAAATTTTACTCTAACATTTCTTGTTTGATTGATTCTATCAGCATTGTGCAAAAACGAATGCAATTTCTGGGAAGTCTTTAAAATTGATCCGGATTCTTCCGGAATGGGATCTAATTGAATTTCAACGCAGTCAAACAATATGGCTACAACAGCCTGATAACTTTATATAGAGAGAGATCATCCAACTTGTTTAACTGAAACTCTTGACGATTGCAGTGAGAGTATTACTTCCAAATACCTACAAACTTTCAAAAAGTTTGGCAAACTTAGTTGTCCAAACTGCTATTAAGTATCGTCCAATGCAGCAAAGATTCAAAAATCAACCAACCACAACGAAGATTCAAACACAAAATTTCTGATAACTTTACTTATAACTTTAAACTGATAACTTTATAGAGAGAGAGAGATCATCCAACTTGTTTAACTGTAACTCTTGACGATTACAGAGAGAATATTACTTCCAAATACTTACAAACTTTCAAAAAGTTTGGCAAACTTAGTTGTTCAGACTTTATTTTAATGAATGGAAGTATACTTATGTATATCCGTTACATGTTACACCTAAATTCCTCTATTAGCATCTTCACTTAATTTGTGATTGCGGTAATTAGAATAAAACCTCCATAACGGACACTCCCGAATAGTGGACACCTCTATTTAGAGGACACTTTATCAATCCCCAACACATATATATTTGTAGATTTTTAATCTCTGAAAAGCGGACACCTTCAGATAATGGAGAAATTCCGTGCTCCCGAGGTTTTACTATACATTGTTCATTCAATAAATGTATTTTTTTTCTCTGAAAATTCCTTTGTAAATTAAACTTTATTATGAAAGACATCAATTTTTGAAAAATTATGTTTAAACTGCTGTTACAAGCCTTTCTTAGATTCTCCATTACAATAAAATTATGTGTAACAAATTTCCAAAATATAGTAGCATTCGTACCCTAATAGAAATATTCAGAAGGTTTGAAACATCGGTTTTAAATTTCAGTTGTTAACCGTGAACGTGCGCATTGTCGTTTGTCATTAATTTTGAAATAGTCTCACTGAACTGGAAATGGTCGTGAACTTTTTGTATTTTCCGTTCTAGATTTAAAACGTATGCATCATTTATTTAGTAAAATTAAGTTTTTAATTCATATAATTTCATGACTTTTTTTAGATATCTGCTTCAAGTTTCATATCCTACCGCAAACTAGTATGGCCATCACAAAATTTTCTTTAAATGAAATCGTCTGCATCCAAAATTAAACGACAAGAGATATAGCTGAAGAGATAATTCTTGAGATACAGCTGTCGCGGAAATCTTGAAAAACAGACCATAGCAGCGATATCTGTTGGGCGGTATACACCCAAACCTAATAAGGATCTATTTCTGTCAAGGTCTAACAGAATATGCAGTTTGGTGAAATTTGCCCCTTAGTTCTTCAGCTATGCTATCGCGGAAAATTGTGAAATATGCAACATAGCAGCGCCACCTGCTGTGATATTTACACCAACACCTAATCTGCATCTATTTATGTCAATGTCTAACAAAATATGAAGTTTGATGAAATTCCATGATTAGTTCTTGAGACATTGCCATCACGGAAATCGTAAAAAATTCAGCATAGCAGCGCCACCTGTTGGGCGATTTATACCAAAATCTAATCAGCATCTCTTTATGTGAAGGTCTACTATAATATGAAGTTCGATGGAATTCTGTGCATTAGTTCTTGTGATATAGCTATCTCGAAAATCGTGCAAAATGCAGCATAGCAGCGCCACCTGTTGGAAGGTTTACACCAAAACCTAATCAACACTAATTTATGTCAAGGTCTAACTGAATCTGCAGTTTGATTATATTTAGTGCCTAATTCTTGAGCCACAGTGCCCACAAAATTTGTGTCTCATGCAGACAGACAGGCAAGCCTTTTTTAAAATCCATCAAATCGTGTTCAGGACCTTCTAAAACGTATATATCCGTCAAAACCAGGAAGTTGAAACTTTTCATTCACGAATCCCATCCTTTCTTCTTGTAAAGATAGAAGAAGGTAAAAAGCATGCTACATGTACGTTACATATAAGGTACGTACAGTTTTTATTTTGGAGCACCAGTATATTTTAATCATAATATTTGCCTTGTCTAATTGAGAATTTATGGATTGAAAAAGGGGAAGAATACTATATGGAAATACTGGTATAAAAATTATAATGTCGTTAAATAACGCCCGTCTTAAAGGGGATAAAAATGTAAGTACAAAATGAATAGTGAAATTCGGTAGATCGAGAAAGACTGACGTAGCAGGTCACATGACAATGCTATCAAAGGCAATTCATTGGAGAAATCATTTTAACACATTGACCGTCACAGATTGCGATGAATTGGCTTTTTTGGAAGACATTTACAAAGCGGTTTTCAGTGTTCTTATCGAATCGGTTTAGAATTCCCAATCGCGGCAATGTTTGTTAATTTTATATACAATTAATTCAAAAATGACTGCAATGGAGTAAGTCAAAAGTTTTGAAAATCGAGATAACCATATTTTCACTGAACGTATATGGATTTCTGTTCAATGTGCCAGTCAAATAAGTCATACTTCACTTAGGGAGTCGCAACAGGGCAAAACAAGTCGGAACACTGAATGCCACGGCAATACAACAAGTTTCACAAAACCCTTCATTTCTCAAATCACTAAATTTTGACTTACTCCACTGTCATTCTAACCCCTTTCAAATATCAAAAATATCAAAATTTTATTTATTACTTTCTTCTATCTTCACAAGAAGAAAGTATTCGTGAAAATTTTCGACTTCCGGTTTTCGGCGGATTTATACGTTTTAGAAGGTCTTGAACACGATTTGACTGTTTTTAGAAAATGTCTGTCTGTGGTTCTGCGAGTCTATCTGTCTGTCTGTCTGTGTGTGACAAAATTTGGTGGGGGCTCTATCTCAAGAACTAATGCACGGAATTTACTAAAACTTTAGATTCATTTAGTTCCTGATATAAATTGGTGCTGATTAGTTTTTGGTGTAAATCCCTCAACAGGTAGGGCTGGAATGCTGCATTTTTCTCGATTTCCGCGATAGCTCTATCTCAAGAACTAATGCACTGATTTTCATCAAACTTCAGATTCTGTTACACTTTGACATAAATAGAAGTTGATTACGTTTCGGTGTAGATATCCCAACATGTGGCACTGTTATGCTACTTTTTTCATGATTTTCATGATATCTATATCTCAAGTACTAATGCACAGAATTTCATCAAACTTTAGATTCTGTTAGACGTTGACATAAGTTGTTGTTGATTAGGTTTTTGGTGTAAATTGTTCAACAGGTGGCACTGCTGTGCTTCAGGATTTACACGATTTTAAAGATAGGTCACCTCCGACTAGTTTTCACACGTGAAACGCCAAACTGAAATCACTAAACATGCCTAAGGGTTGCGGGGTCAGTAGATCTTCCAGAAAATGCTCTAAAAGTTGGTGTTTTGAACCAAATATCCGTACGCGGCAAGGCTGGAGAAGAAAAAAACTGCCTTCATCAAACTACAATCATTTATAACACAAGATGTAATTCCTTTATTAAAAATGAAAAAAAAACTATTCGATGACAAACTCCTTCAACAATCATGCTTGCAAATGTCACACTTTTACGTTTAACTGGTCGGATGTGCCAATCCCAAAACTTTCTTCTATCTCGCACAGGTTTGGCAACACTAAAAACGAATCAGCACCAATTTATATCAAGGTCTAACTGAATCTGGAGTTTTATTGAATTCCGTGCATTAGTTCTTGAGGTATGACTATAGCAAAAATCATGTAAATTCTGAGAAATGCAGCATAGTAGCACCACCTGTTGGAAGATTTACACAAAAACCTAATCAACAACAACTTATGTCAACGTCTAATTGAATCTGAAGTTTGATGAAAATCCGTGAATTATTTCTTGATCTATAGTTATCGTGAAAATCAGGAAAAAAGTAGCCTAGCAGCGCCCCCGGTTGGGCAATTTACACCAAAACGTAATTAGCGTCTATTTATGTCAAGTCTAACTGAATCTGAAGTTTGATGAAAATCAGTGCATTAGTTCTTAAGATAAAGCAATTGCGGAAATCACAAAAAATGCAGCATAGCAGCACCACCTGTTGTGCTATTTACACCAAAAACTAATCAGCACCAATTTATACCAAAGACTAACTTAATATAAAGTTTTGTTAAATTACGTGCATTAGTTCTTGAGATAGAGCACCCACTAAATTTTTGTCACAGACAGACAGACAAACAGATAGACTGACAGACTCACAGACTCACATATAGACATTTTCTAAAAACAGTCAAATCATGTTCAGGACATTCTAAAACATATAAATCCGTAGAAAACCAGAAGTTGAAAATTTTTATGAATCCAATACTTTCTTCTTGTAAAGATAGAAGAAAGTAAAAATGAGTAAGAAAATATGATTGTTGAGCGGGGGGGGGGGATGTTTTTTTGAGAACCGCGTTAAATACATTTCATTTTTATCATAAAAGTTATTTTTCTCTATAATCACGTCGTAATACATCTTTTTAACGACTTACTTCATTTTTTCTTTTAACTTATGTTGTTTCAACATCCTGTTAAAATTCCTAGTGGAATAATCAGTTTCTCAGAAATAAATATTAGGTTTTTTCATAGTATTTCTGTTTATTAGAAAAGTTCACAGATAATATAAAAAGAATTTATAAACAAAGTGATTAAAATATTCTTACCGTTAGACGGTGGACATTCTATCTTACTTTTTTACTGCTTCATATTTTTTGCATATTTTTTGCATGTGTTGCTTTAAGCTTTAACGAGAGGGATAATTACAAAACTATTCCGAAGCTGTTACGTCTGAAAGTTAAATTGTTGATAGCTACAAAGTATATAAAGTTCTATAACAGATTAAAAGTATCTGTAAACTGTGCATATTAAACATTCATGTGCATTCAAGAAGAGTGAATTTTATTTTTTGCGTGTCGAATGTTATGCATTCATGTATATTCAAGAATAATGGATTTTATTTTTAGTTTGTCGAATATTAAACATTCGTGTGTATTCAAGAAGAATGAATTTTACATCTAGTGTGCTGCATTTTGATCAGATACCTGGTTTTATAAGAATACAACTTGCCAGGTAAGTCTGCTTTTAAACTTTACCTATTAATGATTAAAAGCCTGACAAGAAATTTAGATAGCTCATGTATGCAGACTTCAGGTTTTAAAAGTTTTGAATATTTCATAGTATTCCAAGTTCTTCAAAATGAAATAATATAAGATTTCTTATAAAGATAATTTAAAATTATATTTTGAAAGCCATAGATAAAATAATATTCTGAATTTAATTGGAGAAGTAAAAGAAAACGTGAAATGATTGAGCAATATACAGTCTATATTTGAAATATTTTTGAAGACTTTTACATAAATTTTGATGTGAACATTTCATAGAACCATTTCATTTAAATATTTCGTAATATTTGAGGTTCTGCAAAATGAAATAATATAAATTTTTTTATAAAGAGAATTTAAAATTATATTTTGAGAAAGCCATAGATTGAATAATATTCTATATTTAATTGGAGAAATAAAAGAAAACATGAAATGGTTGAACATTATACAGTCTATATTTGAAATATTTTTGAAGACTTTTGTATCAATTTTGATGTGAACATTATACAGTCTATATTTGAAGACTTTTGTTTCAATTTTGATGTGCACATTTGATAGAACCATTTCATTTAAATATTTAATAGTATTTAAGGTTTTGCAAAATGCAATAATATAAAATTTCTTATAAACAGAGTTCAAAATAATGTTTTGAGATTTATAGAGAGAATTATATTCTATATTTAATAAGAGAAATAAAATAAAACTTGAAATTATTGAATATTATACAGTTTATATTTAAAATGTATTTGAAGACTTTTGTATACACTTTGATGTGATAGCCTATATTTTATACTAACAATATTTTGAAAAGTTTTAAAGATAAGAAATTTGTTCTTGAACTATGGATACGTTAATTGGATTACGTCGTTCGTATCGTAGTGCTTTTACACTATTAACAGGTAAGGTACAAGATTTTTTGAAGCAGAAAATTTGCAATTTTGCTTCTTGCACGGACTTCCTAGTTCAGCTACAAGTAAAATACAACAAAATAAACTGTCTTGATAAAGAGATACTTGTTATTATGCAAGAAAAGGAAAAATATAGCCAGCAAGTATTAGAAATGGAAATGAAAGGTATTGAAAATTACAATAACGTCTTTGTCGACTTGAAAATAAAGCTTATAAGACAGATAAATTTGTCATATGTTTGTCCAAACGAAAAAAGTCAAAAGTTCATTGCAGATTTGAAAACAAAGCTTAAACGACCTTTATATTTATCAAATGATAATCCAAATGAAACAAACCAAAAAGTCAAAATAAACACTTTTAGTGAACGTTGTGAACTACCTCAAATTCAATTTCAAACATTTGATGGCAACTTAAAGAATTGGCTGCAGTTTTGGAAAGCATTTGAAGAAATTCATGATGATAAAAGTATTTCGAAAGTCGATAAATTTACATACCTCTTACAAGCAATCCAAAAAGGCTCAAGGGCCAGAGAAATGGTTGAATCTTTTCCCTTAACATCTGAAAATTATCAACAAGCAATTGCGTTTTTACACTCGCATTTCAGCAGAGAAGATCTGCTCATTGAAGTTCACATTAGAGAGATTTTAAGTCTTGTTGTTTGTAAGTCTCTAGGGCAAGCATATAAACCATCAGTTAGAAAAATCTATGAGAAGATTGAAGCACCGTTAAAATCCCTTAAAATGCTCGGTGTTGCTAGTGATAAGTACGCTTCTGTGCTTTATCCGTTTGTTGAATACAGTTTGCCTATTGATCTTCTACGCATATGGAGAAGACTTTTAAATTCAGAACCACTCAAATCTGATACGAAAAACCACAATAAATTAGAAATTTTGATGCAGTTTTTACGCAACATAATTCAAGAGAAAGAAAAAATTAATTTAACAAAAAGCCCTTTTGGATTTGAAACACAACCCATAAAGAAACTGAAAATTTCTGTGACCCCGGAATGGAGTTGTTAGCTTTAACCCCATCTTGAAAGTTTCATAATCCAACTTGGTGGAGAATTGGTAAAGTTTTAGGGCAAGAACATAGACATAGAGATGATTCTGCCACTTACGAAAACTTCATGAGAAGATTGAATGATCGTTGAGATATCTTAAAATGTTCGGTGTTACTAGGGACAATACTCTGTATAATACTCTGATAAGAAGATTTATAGAATATTAGAATTTTTGATAATAAAGTTTTTACGTAACGAAATTTCAGAGAAAAAACACCATTTGACTAAAAGTGATTTTGGATTTTAAAGACAAACCAAAAACAAAATAAAAATATTTATAACTTTGGTATGGAAATGTTAGATTCAACTCAAAGTAAACAGATTAGAGCAATTCAGAGATAGAAATTTCTAAGTCTCATCCTAGGACTATTTTGTTTATTTCAAAAGCAATTCTTCAAAAAACTAAGGTGTTTCTTGAAATGTTTACGATTGAGTCACAATTAGCATTATAAGGCAAAGAGTAACTGTAAAAATAAACAACACAAAATCCCATCATGCTCTTATCTGTAAAAGTGGGCCAAGAAAAACCTCCTTCAAATGCATCAGATGTTAGGAGCGATATAGTCACTTATTGACGTGAGCAAATGGATGGTGTTTCATCATCATCATATACCTCATTTTAGACTTTAATTTTGAATGATCCAAATCTTTTCGGTGACTCTTCAAAGCGGCACTGGTAATCTGAAGTAAGACAACGTGGATCGCGCAATAACTGATTACACCACCCGTAAGATAATTCATTTTTAAAACTATGGGTGGAAAGCCAACAGAAAACAAAAAAAAATCAGCAATCTTTATTGCTTGTACATATTGCTCGTACAAAGAAATATTATGTCCATATAACTTACCTCTCAGACTTGTGTGACAATTATAATTATAATTTTGATATTCTTGGACGAGCAACGATTTGTGGAGTTTTAAAACATTCACCCTAGGTCTAATTTGTGTATGTCAATACAAATCATTAGAAAACTAGTATGTTTCTTTAATTTTTTACTATTGAGTCACATTTTTAATATGTATAAGGCTAAGTGTGGCTGTAGAAATAAACTGTACGAAATCCCATTGTGCTCTTATATGTAAAAGTGGGCCAAAACAAAACCATTCTGCAAATGCATTAAATGTTAAGAACGATATTTTTACTTATTGACATACGCAAATGGATGATGTTTTATCATCATCATATACCTCATTTCAGACTTTAATTCTGAATTATCCAAGACTTTTCAGTGACTCTTCAAAGCTACGCAGGAAACCTGTAGTAAGCAACGTGTATCTGTGGAATAACTGATTTTGTCATCCGTAAAATCATCCATTTTAAACAACATAGTGGAAAGCCAACAGAAAACAAAAATTTTCAGCAATTTTTATTGCCTGTACATACACTTATACAAGAGAATATTATGTCCATACAACTCAGATTTAGGTGACAATAATTATTATAATTTGAATATTCTTTCCCGAGCAACAATTTGTTGAATTTTGCCAGGAGTAGAGGTAAACTGATTAGAATGTATAATATGTTTAAACAAATGCCATGAACCATCTTACCCCAAAAATCGTTGCTACTGAGATTTAGGTGGCAATTATTATTATAATTTTAATATTCTTGGCCGAACAATAATTTGTCGAATTTTACCTACAGTAAAGGTAAACTGTTTAGAATGTCGAATATGTTTAAACAAATGTCATGAACCTTCTTACCGCAAAAATCGTTGCTACTGAGATTTAGGTGGCAATTATTATTATAATTTTAATATTCTTGACCGAGCAACAATTTGTCGAATTTTGCCTGCAGTAAAGGTAAACTGTTTAGAATGTAGAATATGTTTAAACAAATGTCGTGAACCTTCTCACACCAAAAATCGTTGCTACTCAGATGATAACTGGGGGATTCAAGGGTTTGAAATATTGTTAAACTACTATTGAAATAAAATTCACGTGAACAATCATGGATCGTACAAAATATTATTCGAAAAAAAATTAAGCCAACTAGCCATTTCAGTGATGACTGGAGATGTTCGAATAGTAATATTTGCGGAACCTAGACAATCCAGGAATAGAACACAGCTAGGTGAAATTCCTAGGTACTAAATACTGTGAAATCCTCTAAAACACGAAACGTTTCTAGAAGAGGGAAAATCACAAAAAACTCTAAATTGATTAGACATGGAAAACATGGGAAAAAAATTCTTCCTAATGATTTTCTTTTATTTGTTATATGATATGCTTATTAATTAATATGAATTTTTTGTTTTCTTTTTTAGTTTTATTTTGAACTTAGACACCAAAATCAAATCTGAGAAACGTTTAAAAATACATACAATTAGACATGTCTAAGGATTTATATTTTAGGTAAAAGCTGTAAATTGCAAATGAGTAGTAATTCGAGTAAATTGCAAATGATTTCAACTGCATGTTATTTATTTAAAGAAAAAAAATCTTATAATAGTTTAATATGTCTGATGATTACTGTCTGATTGTATGAAGAATTGTTCATAAATTATAATACGATGAATAAAATTTTAAAATGATACTATATTGCATTGTTTTCAACCTTGCCGTTTCCACTAATTGGTATTATTATAGCTGTCAACCGTCCGGATTTTTTTTTTTTTTTTCAAGTCAAATAAACTCATTTTGACCAGAAATTTTATTTCATAAATGAAATCAAATAATCACAACAAGATACAAAAAAACAAGATATATTTTATTAAATACATTTCTTGTTCAATATATGCAAAAAAAAAAAAAAAAAAAAAAAAAAAAAAAAAAAAAGTCCGGAAGGGTGTCAGCCACGTATTCTTGATACAATTTGGCATATGACTTTTGATTTATAATGAAAGAAGTAACATTTAATTATCTATTTGACATGTTAATGTTTTCACATAAGGTACTAAACATAAAAAAAGAAAAGGAAAAGCATCGGAATGTAGGTTTTATAAAATTATGAGTATATTATTTTATAAATAAAGGAAAAAAATAAATGTAAATACAAATAAACTAAAAAAAAAACTGGGTTTATTTTTTTATTTTTTTCGAAAATTTTCATTCTCTATTCAGAACTTACCTTGTTAATGAGCATTTTTTTTATTAAGGGGCAGAATTGCCGACTATTTTAGGGGTCGATTCAGAAAAAAATTAGGGCCTAAAAAATATATTTAATAAAATGGGCCCCTTCACAAAATCAATTTGATAAAATGAGTCCCTTCACAAAATTTTATTCCATAAAACTTACTATTTATTATTTATTTATTATTTTGTGATGTTTTAAAATGTGTAATTTGTAAACAAACAAGTTCACCAGAGAGGAAAATTTCAGCAAAAAGGATTAAAAAAAAGTTTTTGTTTAAAAAATGCTTGGTTCGAATTTGATTAACTGGATTTCAAATTTTGTTGCAAAATGTTATTTTTCACAAAAATATAATAAATTTGACAAAAATAACCTTTACTTTTCACAAAATGGACCCCAAGAATAAAAACCTGCATCGACCCCAGTATTACTTACCCATCATACGTAGTATATGGTAAGTCTTGTAATCGTTTTGAAAATCGATAAAAAAAAATTGACGGATTTACACGTTTCAGACACTGGAGATTCCGAAAAACATATTTTTAGAAAAAAAAATTTGCCGTCCGTCTGTGTGTCTGTAAACGGTCTATCTCCCGTAAAAATTGAGATAGAGACTTGAAATTTGGTATGTACTTAGTATGTAATAATGGGAAGAAGCCTATTGAATTTCAGTAACCTCGATTATCCGGAACTATTTTTTTTTCGGACTCTCGAAATATTCATTCTGATAAAAGGTATATAAAAATTTTCGAAATTGCTTATTTTAAGGGATAAATATAAAAGACAATAAAAAAACATAAATTTTGCATAAAGCATGAAGTCGATCGGATAATGAGTTGCCGAGATATTTGTAATCCTATTTTCAACACTCTTCTATTTTTCGTGACCCTGTATTTCATCCAAATTTCAATTCAAAGATATATTTTAATTGGAAATAAGACGCTTAATCAGATGCAGTAAATCGCTAGTTAATAGGATTATTGTTTATGTAGTTATAAGGATGTTTCTTTTAAGCAATTCAGTAATCGGGCCTTTAAAGTTTATGACGTCATCAAGCCACGATTTTATTCGAATTGCAATGTATTTTATAAGTAGTTTACACATTTTATATTTTCATATTTTACATTATGCATATCCATGATGGGTAAGTATTACGGTGGCCTCCAACGACTAGTTTTTATGTTCAGTCGCACCACAACTTACAAAAAAGTTCCTTTGTGGTAGATATTTCTTGAAAATATCCTAGTATAAGTCTATGGCAGAGATTATTTTTCAAAACGAGGTACAGGTACAATAAAAAATTAGTCGCTGTGACCCACCGCCGTAATCAGAAAATTAAAAGTCTACTTTCATCACACTGAAAGTCGGCGATTTTGCAACAATATATTTGACAAAATAAAAATCTGGTTGTCAAGTAAGTTTATTTTCAAATTTATTAAAGTTACAAAAAAAAAAATCTTTTGATACAAGAATGTTTCGTTATGCATTCAAACAAATGCACAGAAGCAAAAATTCTTTAATTTAATTACAAGAAACTGTGCTTGTTTTTAACACTTTCCAACATAGTTGAAAAGTGTTTATGAATTGAATTCGGTTTGTCTGTCTGTCGTTTATCTGTCTGTTCGCGCTCTAACTCGCGTAAATATATTCGGATTGTCATGCAACTGATATATGTTATTGAGGTTTTCTATGGCATGTTCGGTATTGAAATTAAAGTGCGTAGCACTTATAGTTGTTTTACAGGGACACTCAAAAAATTCCGTTACATTACGGTATATGGGAAAAAATCATTTGCAGCGGATTTTAATGATGTTACACAATTTCAAACATATTAAAATTGATATATATCACTGAATTGCACTACAAGACGTTTACCATAGAATATGGTGTTCATAGCACTTATAGTTTTTTTACAGGGACACACAAAAGAATTCCGTTACATTATAGTCCGTGGAGAAAAATCGTTTGTGGTTTATTTTAATAATATTTCATTATTTCAAACATATCGAAATATGTATATCATTAAAGTGCATTACAAGTGTCTTACTATAAAATATTGTGTGCATCGTTCATTTACAGGGACACACGAAAACATTCGATCTGTTAACAATAATTGCTGGAAGTGCGATTTCAGTTGCTGATCACGTTTTTTTAAATTTAACTCATTGTTTTGTCTATTATTTTGCGTGTATAAATTGTATAGATCATATACAGGGCAGCACAAAAGTTCGAGTATATTTTCTTTTATTGACGGAAATTCCAGAAGGGAAATTTTAAACTGTTTTACGAGTTTCCTAACTGAACTAAAATTTAGCATTCTATGTAGTATATATACAAACCTATAGATCCTATACAGGTCTGCCGAAAAGAATTCGGATATTTTTCCGAATAGTGTTGCTAATTCCTGAAACTGGGTTTTTAAATATTTATGCGTTTTCCAAATTGTTTACTTAGATATCATTTTTCGCCTTATTAGACGGTAAAGATTTGAAAAAATATTTTCCAAGTGTTCGAAAGTGTTACATAATCTATACTTGATGCATGATTTTTCGTTCTTGTTTTACCCTAAATATGGGTGTTAAAAAGTTAGATTCTGAAACTTACCAAAATTCACCATCTGTTAAATTTCGGCAGTTCAGTCGTTCGATGTCTTCTGGTATGACGATATCCCATTCACATGAGCTATGAATAAAAAAATAAATTAAATCACAAATAAAATGTGAATACAGAATATACATATATAGCAGAACGTATCAATTCAAAAATTCGGGAGGGGATCAAGCAGTCAATTTCGAGTAAACTGAAAAATCACGATTACTGAAAAATGACGATCTATATATTTAAAACGCAATGCGGATTCTTTCGACAGTCCGCGACAGAAAGCTACTGCATCCCTTTCCTTGATTTTGGTCTTGATTGTTAAGATTTTATTCCATGAAAATCAAATCCTGTCAAATTCTGTTTTTGTGACCATAATTATTGTTAATTAGCGGTAATTTACAGTTAAAAAATTGTCTTTCGCGCATGTGTAATGATATGTTCAAAACTGCGTTGCGCATGTGCTATCCGGATTTTTCTTTAAACTAACTAAGCCAAAAAAAACTTTTTGATTTGTTTATAGTAAGACTATTGGAGAATATAGCGTGCTCTGGGCGTTTATTATTATTATTATCTTTGTTAATGAAAAGTTACAATTATACCTATCAAGGGAGATGGAAATTGTCCATTTTGCGCTGTTTCGTATTGTATGTATAAAAATAAATAAATAAATAAATAAAAATAAAAATAAAATGATAGTCATTTCGAAATCAGGTTAAAAACTGTTGCTAAAATTATTAATCAGTTTTAGTTTTATGAGGTTTTGTCGGTAGAATTTTTTTTACAGAGCAGTAATTAGCGATAAAGATTTAAAAAAAAAAAAAAAAAAAAAAAAAAAAAAAGCAGCAGGTAAGCCGTCAAGTTTTGACGGATTAGTAGTTAATGAAATATTTATGAGAATAATTAATCGTTCAAACTAATTTTTAATGTCTTAAAATCACTGTCACAAAATCAATATTTTTATTATTTCAGATAGCATATTTACGAAGCTGAGTTCTAGAGAATTACGATTATCAAATTAATGAGTAACACTCCCTGAAGTATAATAATATATAATAGAAAGTATTACATTAAATAAACAGTTCTGGAGTATCAGTGCATGTAATATAATTTCGAGTTACAATTAGCAAGAGTAAATATCCTGAAACAAATTAGTAATATAACATAAAAGAAATAATTGCGGAGTGAGAGTTTCAAATCTTAAAATAATAAAGATGGATGCGTAAAACTACACTATTAGCAATAAGGTACCTATATGTCTGAAATTATGTACCTCGTAGATAGTTTTGGGATTTTTTGTTGTTGTTGTTAGAATTTTTTTATTTAATATTTTTTATGCAATGCTTGACATTTTTTCACGTTCCGTAGCAATCTTTTTTTTTTTTTTTACATTCGTAAAAGAAATCCGGTTACAATCTTTTAGCCCAATATACTAATTTTTTTCCTTTTTTTCAATAAAGTGTATTCCGAATTCGTATAACGATTTTTGAAATTTAGCGATTTTTTTTTTATTATTTCCCTTCAGTTGAACATGAAGACTTTCCTTTTTCTTAAATGATACCTATTTGAAATCTTATCCACCCAATCTTATATTTTATATCCCTGCATAGAACAAACATTCAGGAAAATTTTGAAAAATATATGAAACAGGATTTTTTTTTTTTTTTAGTTAAGTATAAAAGTGTGATTAAAGAGGGGAAAAATTGAAACGAAAATAAGAACTTCCCGGTAAACTTTGCTACTCCGTGATTAAAACCAAGTGGGAATAATGCCAAATCGTTTCGATTCCAACGTGTACGACGATGCTGAAAATTTGAAATTAATCTGAGTAGATTTCCACGTGCGTTTGAGATAAGGTAACACCTTTTTAAAGATGAAAATAAGGATTTGTGCACGCTGCCGAAGGCAGTGGGACCACAGCCCTTTTGTTCGTTTTGAAAATTTTTCGTCTAAAAATAAAAAATCACAATAATTCAAGGTTCGTTTGATTCGAGACAGAAGCGTTCATAGACCACTCAGGTGTACGCTGCTGAAGTCAGTGGGGTCCTCAACTACAAGCTCGTATGGAAAAACCCACCAGTGAAGCAGGCTAAGCACCGCTAGTGTTAAATAAAATGAGTTCAAAATAAAAATCTGACTTGCAGAGCTGACGTTAAAGCCCCTGATCAACAAAGTTACATGTTAGAAATATGATCAATAACAGTGAACACGTGCGAGTCTTTCACATTGCAATCTAGATTATTTGCAGATACATTTTTTAATTAATTTTTAATTAACTGCACTTTTAATTAAACAATAGATTTTAACGAATTGTGAGTGAAGTGTGTCCAAAATCTGTTCAAAAACCTTTTGAATGACACCTCATTCATCGCTGTGCGGTTGGTGCATCAAAAAAAGGATGTTGACATAAATAATATGTATAATAATTTCATCAAATGAATTCGCAATTTTCTAATTTTCATTTTGTACGTTCTAAGACTAAAGTGCCTGTTACATACCTGCCAACATCACACTAAACTTCCGTACAATGTAGGTTAATTTAACCGAGGTTAAACACGTTTCAAACCAGAATTTTTTTTAAAGAAATGCATTTGAATAGGTTCCACGTAAGAACTTGAACCTAAATATATATTATTTTTTCAGATATATTTTCTGGTTAGAAACGTCTTTAACCTGGATCAAATTAACTCACGTTGTACGGAAGTTTAGTTGCAAGTTGGCAGGTATGCTGTTATTTTATTTTAACAAAAATCGCAGTAATAGGATAAAAGACGCATCCTCAGAGAAGACGAATGTTATATTTAATATATAGTAGTATGTTTTGGCACTTGTGAATGAGAAAAGGAATTAAAATTACATCCATTTAACGCCATCATGACAACATTATTTTTATGTATTAATTATTTCATTTTAATATTTAAAAAATCGATACACTTTACGTCACTTTTACATTTAAAAATCGTATATTAATAACTCAAAATTTATCAAAATATTTTTTTTCTCCTTGCTCACTTTCTTTCTAAGATGTGGCAACAGCATATTAAAAAAAATTTTTATAGGAAAGATATTAATTATTCTACATTTAAATAGCGAAATTTCGAATTTAATACAAGTCTTCTCGCTTAAATGGGATTAAAGAACAGTCTGGGTTGTTTTTCTGCTTATAATCCACTTATATAAAAAGTTTAAAAGTAATTAATTCAGCCCATTTTTATAACTTTGGATGATCGCGAAATCTATAACGTCACTTGAACAAACCGATGCTATTGGCTGTGTCTGAACTCACTCAATACTTTATTTTAAAGTTTTATTTATAAGAATTTTTAATTAACGGCAACTTTTAATCAAACAACGTGTTTCAACGAAGTGTGAATGTGCTATGACAGAAGCATATTCAAAAACTTTTCGAATGATACCTCATTTGTCATTGTGCGTTTTGTATGTGTATAAGAAAAGGGATTTTGACAACAGAAATAATATATATGATTGACAATGCTTGTTCATGTACACCTACTTGTGGATTTTGTTTTCTTCTTCAGAGATGAATTATCAAACGCTGACGACAAACAAAATTGTCTTTGGAAATAAATAAGCAGTAAACTCAGAATTTGTTTGATCTTTAATTAGCACTTCACGCCATTATTACATCCCTCTAATCTATATAATAAAACCGTAAGTCATGTGACTGTCATCAACAGTTCCGGGATGTCTGTTTCACTTTTTCATATGCCAGGCGGCCATTTTTATTCAAAATTATTTTTGCAAATAAAACTGCATAAAAGTTACATTTTTAGAAAGATCGTTCAAAATAAATTAATATTTGAGAGATGACTTACGTTCAATTATGTATACATTCTGCAATAACTTCAGTTTAAATTAGCTTCGCAGTTAAAATTCTCTATCTATGAAAGTAAACAAAGAAAAAAGATTCATTCGTTGTGAATGTTTAAAATATTAAACCATGAATTTTTGGATCGCTGCCTGGCGTAAAAAAAAATAATCCGCACCAGTGAGACAGTCAAAGTTTACCTTAATTCTGTTCCATACAACTCAACTTCCGGATCTTTTTTTGACGTAAGTTGAACTCATGTAATAATGTTTAATGGATCAAATTTCGAAAAGAATTGTCAGCTTTTATTTTTTGCGCGTGCAAATTAGAAACGATACTTTAATTTGAAATCAAATGTTTTGATTTATGATAATTATTATTTTTCTATTTTAAATGAAAAATGTGAACGTCATGTATTTTAAATTGAAACAGCTGTCACGGACGCACCGGGGTTGGCGCGATTTTTGTTTTGCGCCAAATATGTTTAAGAATCTCCGCATTAGCGAACATATTGCAAGTGATAAGCAAACGGACATGAAGCATAAATTCTTAAGTGGGTTAAGCGGTTTTTGTCAAGAAAGATGAAATACATAACAACAAAAAATATGCGAAATGCTACCGCGATCGCAAAAGTTCTTGATTTGTCAATTAGATTTTTCCAGTTATGCGAGGGATTAAGGAAAAAAATAAATTATGAATAAAAATAATTTGTTACAATGCTTAACATACATTTAAGGGCGACCAAACTGGTCGCCAGTGGCGGCTAGTAAAATATAAAATCGTTGAACTTTCATTCAATAATAACCTTATAAAAGTCATACCTTTAAAAAATGAAAAAAAATCGACAAAAGAAATTCCTTTTGGAAACAGGTATGCAAAACCAAAGAAGCAATAAAAAAGAAAATATTTGCATTAAAATAATTATATCAATAAAAAATAAATAAATCTGCAGAATTATTTTCTTGATTATTTGTGAACAATATATACGATCACGAAAGGAAATATGACAAAGTTTTAGACGAAAAAAGTGAATATAATTTATTGTCTATTGTGAAACTTCTCTTAGTTCAGGAAGAAATTGCATAAAATTGCCGAAATGTCGTCGGATAAAGCCGAAATTTGTTCCGAATGACTTATTTCGCAATTATGATTCAGTAACTTTTGATTTCAATGTCACAAACTGGAAATAGCATAACTATGAAAACAACCACTTTATTATTTTTTTTAACGCTCCATTGAACAAAGTACTACAATGTTTTCAAGAAAATATAAGTATATAATGTAAATAATTTTCAAAATAGTGATTTGAATGTTCTTCTAAAAGCTATTTTGTGTTTTTAGAGAATAACTAACTTGCATGAAAAACAGTAATAAATCATTGCAAGCAAATGATGACAGCATTGCACTAACAACGTTTTTGTTATTTCATTCGGTTCAATGTTTTCTGCATTCAAAACAAGAAAAACACCAAACTTAAGGTACATATATAAGTTTTATTTTAAGATAAATGTCTATTTTTCAGTTAAGCCATAAAAAATATAATATGGTAAAAAAAAAATTATAAATTTTCTAATAATTTTAAATGAAATTTTAGCTACAGTACAAAATTTCTCGCATGACCATAACAAAGTGAACCCGTATTTGTAGATAAAATTTTAACTTAACTAAAATATTAAAGGAAAGTGTAGCAATATTTCAAACTATCTAACATGTTCAAAGTCTATCTGTATTTATTTAAAATACATTAACCTTAAACTTTTCACACATATCAGCTTTTGAAAAGGTTAAAATAATGTCATGGTCTTATCACCATAAGAGTACTTTTCCATTTACCGTCATGACACCGATAAATTGTATACGAATGTCGTTGTCCGACATCGATTGCACGCAAAATGCATTCATATACACTATGACGGCAAAATCGTTATTTAAATCGGTAGGTGGAAAAGGGTGTAGTGTATATGAATACATTTTGCATTTATCGATGTCGGATAACGACAATCGTGCAAGGTTTATCGGTGACGTGTCGGCAAATGGAAAAGTGATGTAACGTTACATCCACGTCAAACAAACCAGCATCACAAAACTTTAAGTATAACAATTTCGCGGTATCTATGCGGAGTACACCGTAATGCTATAAGGAGTACAGTTGATTTTGGAAATACTTGATAGCACTATACCTCATCTAAATTTATAAAGTAAGGACTGGAATTTTCACGCGAAACAGCTTATAAAGAGACTGCGAATTAAAGAAGTAGCCATTTTACTCACACATTTTTTTTCTTTCTGAACTTACAAAACAGATATTTTTGAAGTAAAAATAAAAAATACCCTAATGATCTTGCTCATTTACTAGACAAAATCCTAAGACATACACAATACGAGAATCATTGTTTACGCAAGGTCAAAGGTACATCACGATAGAAGTGTCATTTCAATTTCCTTTGAAGACAGTTAGACGACGACCGATTTATCAGAGGGAATGACATTCGATGTTTCAACCTTCAAGAAATGACGATCATATTCAAAGATATCATCCGTTATTTACAAGGCAAGAGAATACAGACACCTCACCTATAATTCCAAAGCACGCCGTATTGAATTATAGTACAAAGTATACATGAAAAACAGAATATTTCTCGATTTCGCATTGCGAAATACTTATCAGTTTAATTACATATAACAATTATTTTGAACTAAAAAAAGGGAATAATTGTACGTGGCTTTAAAGAAAAACCTCAAAAATCAACAGCATCTTCTACAGCATTGTGATATCACGGCCACCTCACACTTTTAAAATTTTCCCTAAAATAATGATTCATTATTGACTAGATATTTTACACTAACTTTACACTGTAAAAATTTGCAACAAATTGTCCAGTCATTCGACCGTTTTTATAGAAAACGGTTACATAACCATAATTTAATCTATTCTTACCATAATATGGACAATAATAATGGTCAAAATAGAGTTAAATTACGGTTATGTAAACGTTTTCTATTAAAAAAGTCAAACGACTGGACAGTTTGCTGCAAATTTTTTAACAGTGTACCATTTATCAGAAAAATGGTAGAAAAACAATTAATTTACAAAAATTTTGTTCGATCAGTGATAAAAAGAAATATCTTCCCGCAATGTTTCGTGAATTTGGTAAAGCAGCCGTAATTTTATCTCTTTCCTAACCAATGAAAGCGTTTCAAGTTAATTAACCATTATCTATAATTATCGTTGAATGAGTGCACTGTTAAAAATCTGCAGCAAACTGTGCAGTCATTCAACCGTTTTTATAGATAACGGTAACTGGACCATATTATGAAGCGTTCTCATTCATAAGAATAGATATAAATTACGGTTATGTAACCGTTTTCTATAAAAAAAAAAAAAAAAAAAAAAAAAAAAAAAACATTTGAATGACTGAACAGTTTGCTGCAGATTTTTTACAGTGTGGATAGTGTTTTGTAATGATAAATAGATAAATTACCGTTTTCTTACGGTGATTTTTTTTTTTACAGTGCACTAGGTTATCGCATTATGGTTTATGATGTTAGTGATCGTGAAATCAACATTAGCAAGACATCATAATATTTATTAAAAAAATGACAGCATGACAAACCATTCTTAATACATATGGAATTAATGTGTAAAAAAATACAACACTGAATATTCACATGCGATTTTAATCAAAACTGCTTTAAATTGTACTTACCGGTCTTCAATAAATATTGTTTATTGAGTAAATGAATTGTATTTATTGCTTTAACTTCGCGTAAATTAATTTCTGATTTTTCATAAATGATCTATAAGTGTAAATGTGCAACCGTTTTATTATGCTTATTACAGATGTGCTACATGAAATTGTTCGAATATCAAATTTTAATCTTCAGTGTAGGATTGCCAAAAGTACCAGTGCAATAATTATCATAACCAGATAAGGGGCCATGTGCTGGATACAAATATGGAGAGACCCGCCGTGCCAGAGTTTGAATACAAGAGCGGGTTTGAGTCCGCGCAAACTAAGAAAGGAAAATTTCATTCACTAAATCCTCCCTAAAAGCATTTCGTCTGTCTTTCAGGAGTAAAGTAACATTGTCTTTGACAGCGTAACGAAAAGACATATAAACCTGTCGAGGAATAAAGCAGCCCAAACCACTAGGGAGTATCCACCTATAGCTGACGCGTGGAAAATACGTCTTTTTCCTTTCGAAGATCATGCAGTATGAATGAACACCATCCTGATCATCAAAATTAATTAATTTCAACACTCTTGCAAAAAATTTCAATAATCACATTTTTTTTTTTTTTTAACTATTAAAGCAGGTTTTCACAGAAGATTTTACTTATTTCTTAACAACACATAATGTTCACATAAATATTTCCGAACTTAATTTTCAAATTACTGCAAAAAATTTTAAAACTTAAAGACAAAAATTTCACTTACGTTTTAGACCAAGAACCCACATATTCTGATAATGCTGCAAGAGGATTTCTTAATTTAACTAATTGAATTTGATCGCCGTTAACTGTTTCAACCTGAATGAATGATTATAATAAAACTTGAACTTATTTAAATAAAATATAATAATAATAATAATAATAATAATAATAATAATAACAATAATAAAGTATAAAGGAAAGGAAATTGAAACATAAGCACTTTAAGAGGATCAGAAACCTTTGAAACGACGAAAATTAACTGAAATTTGATGGTGAATTAGGAAGCTTTTAATTAATTTATACTGTTACTTTTTTTGTCATTCGTTAATTTGTGTTTTATAGAAATAAAAAAATAGTTGTTAAATTGTAAAAAAACAATAACAAAAAGTTAATTATTGTACGACGAAATTAATCTTGCAACCACGATTTGAAAGTCCAGGTTCCATATTTTTGAGTCGTCATTTCTTCGTTATATTGCTTATTATATTGTCTCTCGATAATACCTGAAAAACAAGCAAAAGAAATTGTCAAGTTATAACAAAAATTTTAATAAATTTTTATGAAATTTGAATTTTTTTTTATAGCAATGACGACTGAAAAATATGGAACCTGGATTTCAAAATCATGGCAAAATTAGTTTCTCACGATTATTTTTGACGTACAATATTAAAACTTTTGCTATTGTTTTTAAAAGTCAAAAATATTTTTTATAACTATAGAACATACATAAATAAATGCAAAAGAAACAATAATATAAATTAATGACTGGGTTCTTAATCCACGATCAAACTTCAATCAACTTTCGTCCTTACGGACGTCTCTGGTCTCCTTAAAGGGAAAAC
Organism: Maratus michaelseni; assembly: GCA_963931845.1. Taxonomy (NCBI): domain Eukaryota; kingdom Metazoa; phylum Arthropoda; class Arachnida; order Araneae; family Salticidae; genus Maratus; species Maratus michaelseni. The sequence goes on from OZ007589.1 coordinate 63,809,807, forward strand.
TTTCACATGATTCTAATTATTTCACAAAAAGAAAAACAATATGAATGAAAACTTACAACAATTGACATGAAAGACAATAAAAGACATGCGTGGAGCTTGTGTTGTCACATCTTTTTTTTTTTTTTTTTTTTCAAAAATTGTTTTATTGTATAAATAAAGGTGCTATATATCATGTGGTAAAAGGGAATACGAAGATTTTAATTATTCTAGATGATAAGGGGCAGTATTTTTTTTAACATTTGATAATTTTGCATTTAATAATTTAAATAAAAATAATAATTTTTAACATTTAATAATTTAAATAAAAATAATACTTTTTAATATTTAATAAACAAATGTTAATGAATTTTTCTGAAAGTGTTTAGTACTTATTGCATTAATATTTCAGACAAGCTACCCAAAAGAAAATAATTTTAAAAAAAAATTGCAACAAAAAGCCCTTCACTTCAATTTTCTCGAAATTCAGATAATACTTTCTTTACTTTCGTGTCTTCAATTATGTTTTTAATTTATTTTAAAAAATATATTCGCAGTAGTTTCTTGTGAATTAACTATATATATATATATATATATATATATATATAGCAATTTGAGCGGAAAGTTACAATCATTTACCTTTTGTGATTCAACAACTCCGATTTGAAAAACCTTTACTCAAAATATTAGAATACATCATTTTAAACACGTAAAAAGTATTTTAAAAAATTAGAACATCAAAATAAAAATAATATCCTGATTAAAAGGTACTTTTTTCATATATGTAACAAAAAGAAAAAATAACATACTTCTCATAAATATTGTCAATTTTCCAATACAAAATTGTAAAATATACAAACGTGCCTTTGTAAAAAAATCTATTTTAGCGTGTCCAGTCAGTTAAATCTTACAAAATTTACGAAATTCATTTTAGCAATAACTATGCGAAAATGTCCAAATGATAAATAAAACTTTGATATGATAAATTAACTCAGTATCGCGGTCTGTTGAGAACTCTATAAATAATTTATATTAACTGCTGCCTTGGAAGTTGGCAGCAATAAATAAAATCGTATTTTAAAGCCCACTGTATATAAGTAACATTGACTTTGGGGTATGTTGCAGATATGTAACACGGTGATACAAAGGGTTAACTATATTTTCGAATTATTATCATTTTAATCACAGTAACCACTAGAACAGTATTTTTCTACCATTTTTGTCTTACGGCACAATTAAATGCAACAGTGAAGCATTCAGGCACACTTACATTATAATTTTAAAGACCAGTAAAAAAAATGCTTCACTGTAATTTGCTGTTATGAAGATAACAATGAAAATTTTAAAAACTTGACTACTTTAATTTGTTCTTATCTTTATTAGAAATTAAATATTTAATCAAATTAATGAGTTTAAGATTTTTAAACTTGAGCTTAACTTTTTAAATATTTTTTTATGAAGTTGAATTTCGGATGGACATATTCTTGAATCTTCTTCCTGGGATTCGACCCATGATTGGTCTATATTTTTTATAGTTTCATTGCAGAATGTTTACACCACACTAAAAATTATGTTGAAAATGAAACAAGTACTTTCTATTTAATTTATTTACTTATTTACTTGTAATATTTGAATATTCATTCTTGAAAAATAACTAAAAGTTAATAATTTAATCTTTAAATCTTCTGGCAACGCACTTGCAGAGGTGCAAAACCTTTGCTCTGTAGTAAGTTGATCACAATATTTGCAGTCACTCCTACTCATGAACTTAAAATGAATGGATCTGGAAATATTCTTTCTATTTTCATGCTTCTATTAAATCAGAAAAAGTATTAAACAGTCTATGTACAGTGTAAAATTGTATGAAAATTTAATAAATTTCCAAAAACTTTTTTTTTCCCATTAATAGAGAATATAAACTACGAAATGATTTGAATCAAGAAATACTTTAATAACATGCGAAAAAATTCAAAACAAGATGTTTCCAAAATAGAAATATTTAAACAAAATAAGTTGTTTCGAACTGAAAGAATAATTATAATTGTATTCTACACAATAGAATTTCATTTTAAATATTTACACTTTTTTATAATAATACTATTTTTGTAAAGAATAATCAAATTATTTTCTTATGCAATCACCATTAAAAAAAAGAAAGAAAGAAAGAAAGAAATGTTGCTAACCATTATTTATAATAGAAAAAGAATGGAATGGAACAAGATATAGAAATATTTTAAATGAATATAAACTGTTCGATCTCCTGAATACCAATTTTATTATATTTTCAATACCAAAAATCCAGTATTGAGTAGCTTGAGAAAGTGCCACAATTTTACAGAAATCATATTAATTTTATTTATTTATTTATTTATTTATTTTGAACAAGCAATTTCAATCTGTTTTAGTTAATGAATTTTTTTAAAGATATGTGAAACTTTAAAACATATTTACATCTTCACTAAATAGAAAAAGGCTGTATTTTCGCGGCCCCTTAACTTACTCTAAAAGTGCAACATAAAAATTTAATTTTCAGCATAATTATTTTTTAAGGAAACAATTACAATTTGCTTCAGTTAATAAAAATGTTTTTTAAAGATATGTGCAACTTTAAAACATGTTTATATCTTCACTAAATAGAACAAAGCTGCATTTTCGTAGCTCCCCTATTTACTCTAAAAGTGCAGCATAAAAGTTTAATCTTTTAGAAATTTAGAATAGAGATTCAATGAAACATTAAAGTGACTGAAATTGGATTTCTTACTATTTCTATTCGCCATTTCAGCAAATTTTACCATTTCTAATAGCAAAACAACATTGATCCAATATTGCATTTCTTTGTTTTAGAATGGAAATATTTACAGTGTAATAACACAACAGATGAAACATTAATATCATACCACAAATATTTACAGTGACCTTAGTTTAATTACAAATATCCACAATGTAGTTGACTATCGGGAAAGTATCTGTACTTCATTAGAAATATTTCCAACTCAAAAATTTCAGGAATGTCGGCGTTTCTTTTGAAATATATACAATTTTATGCCGACATTTTGCTAAAATTCGATAAATATATAGTAAAAAATATTGATTACATGTTTACAAAATGTAAACATCCTACTGTTTTGTAATATTTACCAAATGGTCAAATCTTTTGCCAATATTATTTTACGACAGTATGTATCTAAAAACAGATATTCAAACTTAATTGTGTAATATTTACAAAACTGTACGAATATTGCGACAATATTGATTTACTACGATGAGTGAATCTAAAAACAAATATTCAAAATCTATTGTGTAATGTTTATCAGACTGGACCCATATTTGAGGCAGTATAGGTTTAATATGAAGGTGGATCTGCCTAGCAACGACTATTCAGAAGTTACTGTGTAATATTTGTTAAACCAGCCGAATATTTATATCAATATCGTTTTACTGCGAAGTGAGGATCGAGATACAGTTACTCAACAATTATTTTAGTGCTTCTGAACTATCGCTATGTATTTACCAGAAAATATCCACATTTTTGCAAATGATGATCTTGAATGTATATATAAGTCGGGCACTTACCTTAGCTATCACATGTACATTTTTATAGATGAATTTAGTACAACACAAATTTTACAATTACTTTAGGGAAAATTTTGAGTAATAACTTACAAAGGAAGATCATCAACCCAGAAATTCAAAAAATTACGAAAATTTGAAGATATGTAATGTAGAATTTATGAAGGTACACTGCAAAAAAAATTGTTGATTTTACAGTATAATACTAGCAGCTGAAGTGCCAGTATTATACTGTAAAATAAACATTTTTTTTTTTTTTTTTTTTTTTTTTGCAGTGTATCTAATATGCGCTTGTTGGTATTGTTATTGTTGTTGACCGAATTTCCTTCAACTTAAACGTTACCCCGGAATATACCTCGATTTTATTTTTATTTGACTTCATATAACAGATAGAGAAAAGGTTTTAAGATAAAAGTTACTTCTTTTACTTGATTCAATCGAATACTATCAAAATAACAATTGTTAACAACATACCAGTAATGGATCAACTGCTTTGACAAAGGAAAAATAAATTTAAATTTATATATCACACTCATATGCAACTGTAGTGACAGGTGATTAGTTAAAACCGTTATCTTCAAATAAAGAAATTGTGTTGTCATCATGATTAAAACTACACAGTCGTTTTGTTTTTGTTTTTGTTTTTCCTCCATCTTTTAACCTTAATGAGTTATAAAATAAAATCAAAAAACATTCCGGAGGTAAAATTTGCCCTCTAAAATTAATTCGGGGAAAAAATGTATTTTGCATACCTTCATAGGTCCTACATTTCCTCAAAGTTTCATTTCTTTTTCAGAGTTGGGGATCTTCTCTTGTTAGTTGAAAAGGTTTAGAAATTTGATTCTCATATTAAATCATCAATATGAGACAGAATGAGTGAAAATAACGATATTAAAAACAACCGACAGATAAAATTTAATTAACAACATGAATAGAAAAAAAAACTATAAAAAGTAAATAGCCTTACTTTGTCTATACATAGCACCCTATAGTTTGCTCCTAAAAGAATTCCGTTTGCTAGTTTGTCTGGTTGATTTCTGGCCTAATTATAAGAAGAGATTATAAGAAGAAATTTCTTTATAAATGCACAAAACATGAAAGTGTAAACAATTAAATAAATATGAAATTTTTAAATATGAAGAAAACTTTATATATGAAGGAAATATACAGTATGCCTCTTACATTACCACTGACTAATGGCCAATTCCTGAACCATTAGTTTTAAAGTATACAGTCGAGTAGCTATATAACAAACTCTCATTTAACGAATTTCTCTATATAATGACTTTTTTGCAGGAATGGTCACTTTTCCCGTGATTACATTAAAAATAATCTCCATATAGCGAAAGATCTATCTCCATATAATGAATTTTTTTCAGAAATTGTTCTTCATTTGCTCAGAATAAGCTTACAAACCACGTGGAATCAATTTTCCTACATTGATTCCTGGTTTATCTTTCAAAGCTGAGTACCTCTACCTTATTCTTTATTTTGTTTATCAAGTTCATTTTCACAAAAATTTTGAAAATGTCGCCGATTGAGCGAACGAAACTTGTTGATCAGTTTACTAAAAGGTATTTATAAGCCTTTATGTGTAGTACTGTTGTCAATTTAAGCATATACAAGGGTGGATCAAAAAAAAAAGCTTACAAGCAGCATTTGAAGAGTAATTATTGTGGAAGGAATGTTTTCCCCAGAGTGGAGATAGATGGAGCTAGTTGTCTTACAGTGGTTGTACTAATGGGTAGTGTGAGTTCGCAGACACGTCAGAGCGATTGAAATGACAAGACGTTTAGAAAAGCGGTCTCCCTTGGAGGTGCGAGCCATGATTCGTTTCTTATGGACAGAGAATGTGTGTCATGTTGAGTAATGGTGTCATAATCGTCCATGACAATGCCAAGCCCCATACTGCTCGGCAAATTCAAAAATTGTTGCAAAAGTGAAAGGGTGAAGTCTAAAGCCACCCTCATACAATCCAGATTTGGCACCAATGACTATTTCCTTCTTCCGAAATTGAAGGAACACGTATCTGGAACAAGGTTGTGTTCAGACAGTGATGTGAAAACAGCTGCCGAGAACTGGCTGAATGGGAAGGGACGTGATTTCTATCAAGCTGGTTAAACAAGTCGATCCTGAGTTCAGATAAATGTCTAAATAGATTTGGTGATTATGTGCAAAAGTGATCGGTAAGTATGCCACTTAATTCCTTTTTGTATTTTTTGTCTATTGTTAATAAATAGTTTTTTATTACCCTTGTAACCTTTTCTTTTAATCCATCCTCGTAGATTTTCACTTTAATGATAATGAATGATTTTCTAATATAATAGAGTTAAACATTTCAAAATCTTAATTAAACCCCTCAAAAAAAAAAAAAAAAAATTCAGAATTTACACATTAAAAAATAATTATTTCGTTATTCTCTATATAACAATTTTTTCTACATAACGATTTTTACTTTCTTCTATCTATAATAGAAGAAAGTATTGTAATCGAAATTTTTTTCGACTTCCGGTTTTCGACGGATTTACACGTTTTAGGGGTCAGAGATTCCGAAAAACATGTTTTTACAAAATGTCTGTCTGTCCGTCCTTATTGTATCATCGAAAAGTGTATAAAGTTATGCTTCAAATTGTACCAAATTTTTTTTCAATGTTTTTGGCTGTGGCAAGCAGGTTCTATTTGAATTTGGGGATATTTCGACGAAAGGGGGGGCTGTGATCGTGATTTTTGTTCCATTTTCACTATTGTATCATCGAAAAGTGTATGAAGTTATGCAGATAATTGAACCAAATTTTTTTCTAGGTTTTTGACTATAGCCTGCAGGTCCAAGTTGAATTCGGGAATATTTTGACGAAGGAGGGCGCTGCGTTTGCGATCTTTGTTCGATTTTCACTATTGTATCATCGAAAAGTGTATGATGTTATGCAGATAATTAAAACAAATTTTCTTTCTATGTTTTTGGCTATGGCCAGCAGGTCCTACTTGAATTTGGAGATATTCCGTCGGAAGGGGGCGCTGTGATAGCCATTTAAAGATTTCAAATTCAAAAAGGATGTACAAAAAAAATTAGAAATCCTAAACGTTTTTTCCGTTAATATTCGTCCTTGATCCGGAGAATCCGGAGCAATTTTTGTTTTGCCTCTATCTTAAAAAGTGGCTGAGATATAGCGGTTTGAAATTTTAGGATGGCTGACATTTTCAAACAAGACAGCAGAGTTCATCCATAAACGAGTTTTTTTAAAATGCCATTATTTTATGACAGAAATTTACCAAGTATTCCTCGAATTTTATCCATTTTTAACGCTTTCTAATACTAAAAATACATCTTTCCGTTTTCAGTGCTAGCAAAAACTGAAAATTCATACAACTCGATAAATTATAGTTGTAAAACAATGGAAATATTTTTTTTTTTTTACTTGTTAGAGCATGAATAATGTTTTTCTAAATGTATGAGTAACCTACAGCAGGTCTTTCCAACGAGGCGCCCAAGGATCCCTTGGAGACCTTTCGAATGTTACTAGCCCCCTTCTCATTGTTCTTTGCTACAGTGGCCCGCCGCCAGCGCTTTACAAATTTGATGTAATCTGGTAGACAGCAAAAAATTCTAGCCGCCAGTAAAATATATTTACCTTTCCCCCTCCCTTCGACGAGATTGATTTAAAAAAGCACAAAAGTTTTTTATGAATTAATTGAGAAAAAATAATAACAAGCATAGTTAAGAATTATTAGCTATATAGTTCAGAATAGTACGTAATTTAAAACGATAATATAAAGTAAATTTTCTAATGAAATTTATCAAAATTATATATTCATCATATCGACTAAATTTCTAGTGGTCACTTAATTAAAAATTCGCTCTCACACATCCCTCCCACCAAAATTCTTTGAAAATCTGGAAACCGAACCCTCTCACGAAAAACATTGGTAAACTATCCATTACGAGACAATTGGGTCTAAACCAGGGTGGCACCGACCTATTGTGTAATTTTTATAGTGCACACGGGCACCATGAAAATAAAGGGACCAAGCATTTTAAGCGAGGCCGAAATATTTGAAAAATACAAAACATTCTGTAATTTTATTAAAAATAATTATTCTAGAAATTTTAATTGATTTTTATAGATTCATTTCAAATAGATTAATTATAATCTCTTATATGCTGTTATTCTTTAAAATGAAAATGATAGATTAATCAGTTTTAATTCTGAACACAAAAATTTTATTTGAAACTTACGAAAACACTTGAGTTTTTTTAAGCATTGTATCCAATTTTAGATGCCACAGAGACTGGATTGACACTATTTCTTACTGTTTTATAGAAACCGTCCCCCTCCCACCACGTTCTAATAACATGACATGCTAACTCGCTGCAGCAGAATAGAATGACGTTTTCTTTTCTGTGAATGAAATGGAAAATGCATTTTAAACTTGGTTCTCCCGTTAAAAGTACAAGAGAAGAGAAAGATCACAGCTTACCGCGAACAAGTAGGGGTGCGGTAGAGAAAAAATGTCGTTAGTGCTCATTTCATAGGTCAATTAAAAAAAACGACAACCGTACAAAAAAAAAGACCGCCAGATTAAATGACTTGGTCGCCATATAATAAAACTTGGTCACCAGTGGCGACCTGGTGACCGCATTTGTCAAGCTCTGCCCGCCTCAATTGCAGTTACGCCAAGGTCGCAGTTACCATTTTCTTCAAGATCGTCGCCAAGCTCATATATCAAGCGCATATATATCTTATACATCATACGTCATATATACGCCATCTACTCATATATACGTCATATACGTCATATACGTCATATATATGTCATGTGCATATCATAGAAATGTCAATACGTCATATCCGTCTTATATACATGCCATATATGACTATAACTTAATCATACACATCACAACTTGTCATATTATGACTATAACATCATATACGTCAGATAACGTGGCAATATGTCTCTGTGTCTTGGTGATTCATCCTTGGGAAAGCTATAACAGAAAAAAATGAAACTCCGTTTTAAAATGTGTTTTGATTTAAAATCATGAATGTTTGCACGCGTTTTGATTACAGCTGGCATTAAAGTTTTTGTTTTTTCCTTATGCTAAGATTTTTGAGATAGTTTCTCAAAAGATTTTGTGGTAGTGCTAACATATTGAGATAGTATTTTGAGATAGTATTTTTGTTTATTTTCTACAATTTATTTTTATGTGTGGTGGACTCTGTACCTCAAGAGGCCTTATGTCTGCCATTCTGAAAAGTATCTAAACCGTATTGACGTGTGTGTATTACTACCACTATTATAGGTGATTATATTGCTGCATGATACGTTATTAGATGAATAATGTCGCTCTTCATTTTTTCCACTAGTTGAGGTGTGTCCATGCTTAGGTCATAGGACTTTTAAACCTTCAAAATACCATATCTTTGAAAATATATATGTACTAGCAAGCTACGCCCTCTACGCAGGTCAATTTCTCCTAACAAAACCTTTAATCAAACAAAATATTGACATTTCATAATTCACTTTTATATTTTAACAGAATAATAAGGCTACTATAATTTGTGACTCGTGCTATAGCCAATATACACGTCAGCACACGTCGTCCTTATCATTATCTTTTTATGCGTGAAGGTTTCGCTATGGTACTCCATTGTGAAATTTGGTAATTTTTTAAAGTCAATATTTTAAAAATGGCATAATCATTAGATTTGAAATTTATATCAAGAAATATACAATTTTTTATCCTTCAAACGCAGTTTGTCCAACAATTTTCTGACAAATACTTTTCGAGCTATTATTTTTTTCAGTAACTTCAAATGTTTCATTTTCCGAGATTAATCTGTGGCAAAGATTAGCGAAAAACACAGTCGTCAGCAACGCATAGCTTTATATTAAAGAGGATGTTGGAGCAGGGATTGTCACCATCACTTTTGAAATCGGTTCTGTAGTCCCAGAGATTCCATAGAAATTGTAATTTAGAATGATTTTAGAACGCTTTTCGTTCATTCCATCCTTTTAAATTTCGATTTGTTTTTTTAATTTATTCTTAGAGAGAATTTACATCTGATAAGTAACTACTATGCCAAATTTCAAATTTTTAGCTACTTCAGAATAAAAAAAGTCGCAATTTTTGAACATTTTTCACTCCTGCACCCCATTGGGGTTAGTGGCACCGACATAAAATATAGCCTATGTTGGAGTTGGGATTGTCACCATCAATTTTCCCCCATTACTTTTGAAATCGGTTCTGTGGTTCCAGAGCTGCCATAAAAATTGTAATTTAGAATGTTTTTATTTTAGAATGCTTTTTTCTCATTTCACCCTTTTAAATTTCAATTTATTTTATTTGTTCTTAGAGAGCATTTACATCTCATAAGTAACTACAATGCCAAATTTCAAATTTCTAGCTCCTTCAGTATCAAAAAAATTGCAATTTTAGAACGTTTTTCGCTCCTGCACCACCCTGGGATTAGTGGCACCGACGTAAAATATAACCTATGTTGAAGCAGGGATTGTCATAAAAAATTTTCCACCATCACTTTTGAAAATTATCAATCGGTAAAAATCGGTAGTTCCAGAGATTCCATAGAAATTGTAATTTAGAATGTTTTTAGAACGCTTTCCGCTCATCTCTCAGTTTTAAATTTCGAATTTTTTATAATTTGTTCTTAGAGAGCATTTACATCTTATAAGTAACTACCATTCCAAATTTCATGTTTCTAACAACTTCAGTCTAAAAAAAATCGAAATTTTAGAACGTTTTTCGCTCATGCACTCCCCTGGGGGTAGTGGCACCGACATGAAATATAGCCTATGTTACAATAGGAACTGTCACCATCAATTTGCCACCATCACTTTTAAAAACAGTTCTGTAGTTCCAGAAATTCCATAGAAATTGTAATTTAGAATGTTTTTAGAACGCTTTTCGCTCATCTCACCCTATGAAATTTCGAATTTTTTTAGAATTTGTTCTTAGAGAGCATTTACATCTTATAAGTAACTACCATGCCAAATTTCATGTTTCTAGCTCCTTCAGTATGAAAATATCGAAATTTTAGATTGTTTTTCGCTCTTGCCCCCCCCTTGGAGGTAGTCAGAACACTTTCACAAAATGAACGACACTCTTAATAGCTGTAAAATATTAAATATTTTCAAAAAAGAGAACTTTAAAGTTATTTTTTTTCAAAATGTGATTTCCGGGCATTGCGCCCAAGGTAGTTATAAAAACTTTTCGATATTTTTTCATGAAATTTTCAAGATATATAATGTATGGTAGGCTCTATAAAGTGAACCTAAATTTTTGTCTTTTTTTGTTGAAAACACTTTTTCTTTGTATTATATTGAAAAACTTTTGAAAATTTTATATAAGCAAGATACAGTTTTGTTTTTAAAATATAAAAATACTATAAATAAACACTTTTTTCAGATTCAGTGTAAGCACAAGAGTCTGGATTGTCTACTAAATCTACCAATCTACCAACCTATTTGCCATTTATATACCAAATATGTATGCCAAATCTTATTTTGTTTGAAATGCAGAAATTATTTTTTAATCATGGGGTGCAACCTGGGATTCCAATTTTTTGATCGACAAATATAAAAAACCCTAAAACAACTAATTTTCCCTATTATTATCTGAAAAAAATATGAAATGAAAGAAGAAATATGTATCTATTACCACTTTCAAAAATTGTATTTTTGTAATGTATACTTTTTACGATACAAAATGACAAAAATGGTCATTTCTTTTTTTCATTTTCGACAGTTTAAAAATCTTATGACCTCTTAATGAAAGTTAGAAAAATTTGACTTATAGGACCCAGAGACCATACAAAAATATAAAGGAAATGGATAGATAAGGCTCAATTTTGGCCCCTTAATGAGATTTTAAAAAAAAGTTTTCTTTTTTCTAAGATGCTTTGACTGATTTAATATAATCAGGTGATCCAACCCGGGACCAGGTTCCCGTGTTACAAAACGTAGTAATAATTTTTAATTGAAGACTCTAATACATTTTTTTTTTATTTAATATATACTTTTCAGATTCCTCACCAATTAAACCACTTTTACTTTTGCTAGATTAAATTGGCGACTTTCGAATCCCTCTTTTTGTAAAATTATTTCAAATGCACAGTAGATAGTACATTTACTTTTTTATTTTAATAATCAAATTTCTTCAGCGGATACTGCTATATTTTTACAGATAAAGTGTGCCAATTTTACACCTATTTTACCTTTTAATGCGTACAACTTTTTATAATAATAATATTAACTGACAATCGATAACACCAGAAGGAAGGAGATATAAATCTACCTCTCATTCATATGCAATTAAAGTGGGTTTGTATGCTATTCGCCTGAAAGTGTTATCGATTATTGTTGCATATTAAGGACATAGCCTGAGAAAATGATGCAACGGAATCTGAATTAATCGTTTTCCTGAACAATATACTCCAAGACATGATTTATTATTAGTCTTCTTTCTTTGTGAATCTCTTTCCTCTGTATTTTAAACGACTTCCAGAATAAAAAGAAGGGTAATTCGGCCTGTTTACAATATTGTATCTGTTACAGCTTCATAACAAGAACAGTTCTGTAATGAAATTTCGATAAAACTCAATGAAACCAATAACATAAATCATTTCTCCTGAAGACATGATTAACCTACGTCCCAAATTCAGTTCTTTTCCCTCTTCAAGATGGAATGCTGAAAATTACTTCCCGAAGGCAATTGCTAATTCTTTAAATGAATTGGCGAAACCTTTGATTTAGGCAATTACCGTAATGATTGTCTGTCAGATAGTTCGACTGTATTTTTTTAACAATCCACACGTTAGGCTTCAGGAAATAAGTTGTCTGTTTTGTCCGAGTAAAATCTAGATGAGTTATTACGTAGACAGCGAAAGTTTTCGGAAGAAAATATTTGATTGAAGGCAGAAAAAATATATAATAATATAACAAAGAGTTTTGTTGTTGTTGTTTTACGTGGGTCTGTAAAATTTAACGCTCTAACGGAAACCTCTAAAAAAGTATCGATTTCACTTTTACAGAGATATTTGTCCTTTTTTTTTAATGTTTAGAACTTGTAAATTTTGTTCCGCCCCCTTATTTTTATTATGATAGAGGGAGAAAAACCGTTTTTATATAGGAGGAGATTAGAGTTATCATTTGTAACTGACTTTTTACAGGCAAATCTCTTTCAAAAGAAAAAAAAAATCTTTTATATAACGTAAATTTCTCTTCCCCTTATTTTAAAGTATATGAACATGCTTTAATTTGCAGCGACATAAAGTTTGATATTCAAAATCCCCTGGAAACTAAATGTTTTTCTTCAAAACTACATTTATATTTATGTGGACAAATTGCAAATTGTGACAATTTGCGGAAAACATTGTATTTAATCAGGTTTTGACTCGCAGTACTGATATTTTCCGTACTAGGATATTTTTTACGGTGTGGTACTCCAGGAAGTTAGGGACGGGGTGAGACAAAAATGTCTCGAATATATAAATATTTTTAATCGGTTTACATATATTTTTCTGTTTCATCTTTAGGGACATTTTAACGGATTTCTGCAAACACTTTCAAAGCTGAAAGAACAATTCACTTTTTCGGAATAACAATAGCTGTACCACTAAATAATATGAACAAACTGTTAAATAATATGAAATATGAACCAACTTTTAAATTATGTCAACTAGAATGATAGGAGATAAAGATATGATTTATTCACCAAAAACTAATTTTCAGTCCCAAATGCTAGACTTCAATTCTAATTTGAAAATATTTTGAATGGTTTAGTAATCCAAAAATCATTCGATATAAGTAGCTCCATGCTAGCTATAGTTACTTATTAATTTAGCTTTTGTCTAATGAGATAATCAATTTCACTATTAATTTTATCAATAATAATTTTATCATTTTTTATTATTATAAATTTATTTTTGCTGTTGTTGTTTATATGTTTGTTTATTTTATTATTGTTATCATTATATTTTTTTTAATGGAATCTTTAACACCACAATAATTATGACAGTAAGAGAAATTTAACGGTAAATTATTTTCTTATAAGTAAATAGGGTTAAACCAGCTTATTGCTATATCGACTAAAAAAAAAAAAACTCGCTTTAAAAATACTTTAAAGCAAGTTCCTTTTGCTATAATTAAATTTGTTTGCATGTCGTTAGTCTCAATTTCAAGACTCATTATACGAGCGCTTTCAAAAGCATTTAATTATAGTTTTACAGAAAAAAATTACATAGAAAGGATTAGAATAAAGTTTAAACTGTCATTAAATATCGACACATTAGACTACAAATAAACCAGTTTGCAGATATTCAGTGTCGGAATACCAAATAAACTGAGTAGACAACTGCCTATGGGCCTCGCAACTTTTAGAAACCCCCTGACTTGAGAAATTCAAACATATTTGATTTCCCTCTCGAATTTAAATTGATGCACTGTGTTTTAATTCTATTTTATCCTGATAGTGGTTATTGGAGAACATGATACTTAAAAAATTCAATTAAATTTAAAATCATTGCAAGTTAAAATCTGCTTTTTAATATCTGAAATGAGAAAGAGAACATCGAAACTTAAATTGCCTGAGGTTTTAACTCGTCGTACTGATTTTTTCCGTACTGGGATATTTTTTACGGTCTGCTCCAAGAAGTTAAAGACTGGGTGGGACAAAAATATCTCGAAAATATAAACGTGTTTAATCGGTTTAGATATATTTTTTTTGTTTCATCGTTAGGGATATTTCAACGGATTTCTGCAAACACTTTCGGCGCTGAAAGCACAAATCACTTTTTCGGAAAATAACAATAGCTGTACCATTAAATAACATGAACAAACTGTTAAATAATATGAACTAGAATATTAACAAGAGGAGATAAAGATATGATTTATTATCCAAAATCCAATATTCAGTCACGAATGATAGACTTCAATTTTCGTTTGCAAATACTTTGAATGGTTTAGTAATCCAAAAATCATTCGATATAAGTAGCTTCATGCAATCTATAGTTACGTATTAATTTAGCTTTCATCTAACGAGATAATCAATTTTATTAGTAATAATTTTATCATTTTTATTATTATAAATTTATTATTGTTGTTGTTGTTTATATGTTTATTTATTTTATTATTATTATCATCATTACCCCCACTTTGAATGAAATCCTTTACTATCACAATAATTATGCCAGTAAAAGAAACGTAACAGTAAATTATTTTAAATATATACTAAAACACTTTTTATTTTGCTTAAAAGCCGTTAATATAAACATTAAAGATGTTAAAATTAAAAATTTACATGTTTCGATTTGTTCATCAAATCGTCATCAGAATATACACAAACCACAAATACAATGTACATAAAAAACTACTTGATGACGTGATGATGATTTGATGAACAAATCGAAACATGTAAATTTTAAATTTTAACATCTTTAATGTTTATGTTGACGTCTTTTAAGCAAAATAAAAAGTGTTTTAGTATATATTTAAAAGTTAATTCTAATGGACGTATTTTGACTCTCCACTTTATTTGAAATATAATAACATTTGAATAGTAAATTATTTTCTTATAAGTAAATCCAATTGAACCAGCTTAATGTAATATCGACTAAAAAATAAATACTCGCTTTAAAAAATATGTTCAAAGCATGTGTCTTTTGCAATAGCTGAATGTGTTTACCTTTCGCAGTCTCAATTTCATGAATCAATAAATAGGAGCTTTCAAAAGCATTTATTTATAGTTTTATAAACACATAGGATTATAATAAAGTTGAAAATGTCATTAAATATAGATAGATTAGACTACAAATAAACCAGTTTGCAAGTGCTCAGTGCCAGATTACCAAATAGTCCGAGTAGACTGCTGTCAATGGCCCCGCATCTTTTAGGAACCCCTTGGCCGGGGAAATTCAAATATATCTGGTTTCTCTCTCGAATTTAAATTGTTTCAGATCTATTTGATAAAGATAGGGGTTACTTGAAAACATGATACGTAAAAATTAAATTTTATTTAAAATTATTGCAAGTTAAAATATGGTTTTTAATATCGGGAATGAGAAATATACTTAAATTGACTAAGGGCTGCTGGACGCCTTAGACAATTGAAGGTAGTATCAATAATAAAAATAGACATTTTTTACTTGATTTTTTTTTTCACAACAGTAAGCTAGTCGTGTGTTAATCATTGAAGAATCAATCTCTTTCGCATAAAAATATGAGCTTGATGTTTTTTTAATTTCTTACTTAAAAATTACTTGCTATCATCTTTAGTTTACAAAGTATGTTGAACAAAATAAGCTATTTGGAAATAACAAACGATTTATGTGCAGTAGGCACATTCACCACCTTTTTTAGATGTAATAGAATATGTGATTTAAATGAAGAGCTACTAATGCGAAAAATCATTTTAAAGATGTCCTCAAGCAACCAAATTCATTCTACTTTACTATTTAAGTAGGAAGTAGAATTCAAGAACGTCCGATCACCTCAATGTAAAGCAGCCACAAAGTCTGAGTAATCTACTTCTTCATTAATCATCAAAATCCGTTTTCTTAGAAATATGTCATTCAAGAACTATGCTTTAGAGATCAGCTGAATAGCAAATGACTGTGTCTTGCTTATTATATAATATTTTGTTTGGATTCTGTGGTGAATAATAATTAAATTAAGACCAAGAATCGAGATTATAAAATAAATGTATGTTGGGGAAAATCTACCAATCTATCTTTGATGTAATTACAGTTTTTTTCTAATTATTATTGTTAATTTCTGGCAGCAAATAAATAATCCAAAGTTATTCTTAAATCGATATCTTCATTCACTTGAAGATATCGAATACATTAAATCGAAACTTTTATGCTACTTTCACAGAATTATTCACACTTACGGATGGATAAATATTTCAGATACTCAAATATTTGTTTTTTATTTACTTGCGAATGTTAGATATTAATTGAAATTCATTATAAGGAATCGCTTTTATCTTCTTTTTATGCTTGTGTGTATGTCAATAGAAGGTCATTAAAATACTAGTATGATTCGATAACTGTATTAACCAATGGCCGAAAAATTTTATTGTCATCATACGCTTAAAGTGATGCCAACCTAGTTGAAAAATGTTTATAATTAGGTTTGTCAAGCCGTCTGTCCATGCTTTAACTCGTGTAATACTCAGATTGTCATGTAATTTATATATGTTATTAAGGTTTACCATGGTATGTTCGGTAGCGAAAATTAAATGTGTAGCATTTATAGTTCGTTTACATGGGCACTCAAAAGAATTCCGTTAGATTGTGGAATATCGAGAAAAATCGTTTGCAGTGTATTTTAATGATGCTACACTATTTCAAACATATTGAAATAGATATACATCACCGAGGTGCACAACAAGATGCTTCCTATAGAATATAGTGTGTATAGCATTTATCCTTCATTTACAGGGACACACAAAAAATGCGGTTACACAGTACTGCCTATGAGCAATATTTGCTGGACACACATTTTCAATTGTGGGATGCATTTTTAAATTTAACTAATTGTTTTGCAACATTACTTGGAGTGTATAAATTCTATAGATCATATACAGTGCTGCATAAAAAGTTTTGAGCACATTTCTGCTTTTTGACGGAAATTGCTGAAGGGGAAATTTCTACTGCCTTTCCTAACAGAACTAAATTTTTCTATCTATAGATCATATACAGGTCTGCACAAAAGACTTCGGATATTTTTCCGATTATAGAGCAATTGCTCAAATTGGATTTTCGAATGTGGTTTGAATGTGGTGTTGCGTTTTCCAAGTTGTTTACTTAGACATTATCTTTCATCTTATTATACATATTAGACAGTAAAATTTTGTTACAATATTCTCGATAAGTTGGACAGTGTTTCATAATGTATGCTTGGTGGATGATTTTTTCCTTGTTTTTTTTTTTTTTTTTTTTTTTAGAGATGTATATTACCCTAAATTGATTTTAATTAGTTTTATAAATGCACAAATACAAGGTATATCAGAATGAATGACCCGATTACAAATGACAATAACTTCGTTGTAAACAATGATCGGAAGAAACGGTTTAAACACAATACAGAAGGAAGTTTAAAGTTTGTTTGTTTTTTTGGCTACACTTTATTATAGTTCTAAGTGGCTCATTTTAATCACACACAAAATATCCAAGTGGTAGTCCGTTTCATGCCAGATATTGTGAATGTGCTATGCATGACTCTTTGTGACTGCTTTTTATGGGGATATGCATTATTTGCCTACAACCGTGAACGAAATGAAGGTTTGTATTTGTATTGACACGAGTATCTATGCAAACATGCTTCAGAATATCTGGTGTGAAATGGACTGATTGATTGTTTGGTTGATTTCATGACTGTTTTGTGCGTTACTAAAAAGAACCATTTAGAACAGTTATAAAGTGTAGTAACAAAACTTACCTTTTAATCACACACAAAACATACAAGTGGTAATCCGTTTCATGCCAGATATTGTGAATATTCTGTTGAAAGTTTGTAATAATTCTTGTAAGCTTTTTTTTTCTTTTTTTAATGGAGATATGCATTATTTGCCTACAACAGTAAACTAAATGAAGGTGCGCATAAAGAATGCACTGACATCAGTGTCCATACAAACAGTCTTCACTATATCTGTAACGAATTTTGTTGATTGGTTGATTGGTTAATTTCATGAATGTTTTGTGTGTTCTAAAAGATCCATTTAGAGCAGTTATGAAGTACGGTAACAAAATTTTGAGCTTCCTTGTTTATTGTGTTTAAAGCATTTCTCCCAATAATTGTTCACAACGAAGCTATGGGTATTTGTAATTAGGTCAATCTCTCTGATACACCCTGTATAAAACTGCCTGTTTAAGATAAAATGTTCTCGAAAAAAATCTTACTTTAGTCTGTTGTTGGACGATACATGTCGTAACAGAAGTTGTTTTCAGTAACCTGGACAGAACCCGGAGACACGATGTAGGATCTTGTCTGATGTTGAATGACTCAATGATGCCTCCCATAAGGTCCGCTAAACCATCCTGCGAGGATGCATACTTGAGGGCTTCATAAGAACCATGTAACCTAAAAGACGAATACATAGTAATGAGAAACATCTTACGGAAGAAAACTACACGGTAAAAAAAAATTAGTTTTTTTTACAGGAACCAAACTGACAGTCTTGGTTTAAAAAAAATAAACAAAATAAAATAAAAATAAAACAAAGTTTGCTTTACGGGAAAGAAAAGAAAAAAGTTTTCAACATTCATACACATAGTATTTAAATGTTAAATTACAAAAAGTTATTTAAAATATAAATTATCTAAATGATCTAAAATATATTACTAAATGTTACTTGGAATACAGGTGAAATTTTTAAATTTTCCAATAATATAATATATATACACTATAATGCCATAATTGATGGGAACTTTCAGTTTTAGACATTTTTTCGAATATTTTAAAATATACATGTCAGATTCTTTTGGGGTATTAGGATTAAAAAGAACAGGTTTTACTTCATATTTATCAATGTTGATTTGATAAGTAGGACAATTAGGGGACCAACAAAAAATTAAAGAAGAAAAATAATACTTGGGATCACCCTGTAAAATAAAATGCACGAACTGATTTACCGCTACAGAATATACATAGGCAGACATTGTATAATATGTGTACTCATTTGTGTAAGAATAGCATGCATATTACTTGAGATATAGCGATTTTTTTTAAAAATTAAAAAAATTCTTGCAAGTTTTTTGCTTATAAAATACAGGGTTTTTAACCAAATTTAACGTCAGTTTCAGAAAAATTGACAAAATGTAGTAGAAATCATATAGTGTGATTGAAATATAAATATATTAAATATTTAAGGAAATATGGGCAGTTGTATGAAATAATTTTATCTGCGCATGCGCGAACGATAACAAAAAATTTTTTGCCTAATTTAATACTCAACACTATGGAGCAACTTATAAAAAAAAAGCAGTCAAATATCGTAAAAATTCAGAGAGATATCGGCGTTAGAGTGAGCTGTTTTTTAGTTTCTGACTAAAACTCGCTGAATGATAGCGGATTGTCCACAAATTGATATTTTTAAGTTATCTGGCAGCGTTCGGAGAAAATTTTTAGAAAAAACAATTTAATTATAACTTACGCTTATGTTTAGGAAGATTTTGACTCTAAACTTCGAAGAAAAGAAAATATAGTCCATACATTGATTACATCTAGGTAAATTGAGGCGTTTATGGTAAAATTTTGAGAAATTTAGCCCAATACGCAAAACACTCTACAGTAAATTTTCGAGAAATTACGTTTTGCGTAATTTCCAGTAAAATTAGGAAAGTTTGCCATAATACATGCTAGGAGATAAAAATTAGTACAGTTGTTCATTGATGGCTACTGATGACTATGTAAAAAGTCCTGATGGATAGGAGGTGAGTGGGGGGGGGGGTTAAAATAAATTACTTTTTTTAGTTTTTTACAAAAATCTCAGAAACTGTTGGTTTTCATGAAAAACTTACTCCGATATAAATTAAAGAACATAAAATTCTCTACAAATGAGCGTTTATACAGTAGAACCTCGATTATCCGTCAGCCAGAAAATCGGAGATTTCACGGATTTTCCGCAAAAAATTCACTTTAATTTCAATTTTATTTACTTAATGTCGCCATAATAAATGCTACAGAGATAAAAATTAGTACAGTTGTCCCGTGATGGCTACTAATGAATATGTAAAAAGTCCTGATGGATAGGAAGTGAACGAGGGGAGGGAAGGGGGGGGGGGCAAAATGCTTTTTTAGTTTTTTACAAATATCTCAGAAACTGTCGGCTTTCATCAAATAATCACTCTGACATTAAAGAACACAAAATTCATTACAAATGACAGGTATTTACAGTAGACCTTCGATTATCCGTCATTCAGAAAACCTGAGCCTTGACGGATTTTCCGGAAAAAAAATTACTTTAATTTGATATTTATTTATTCAATGTCTATTCAAATTTATTAAATATTGTTGCAAAATAAAAAAGAAGACAGTAAACACTTCAATACTGCAATATTGCATGAAATAATGCCAGGTAAGTTGTTTATGAAAGAAAAATATTTATTATTAATGAAATGTTTATGAATGTGAAATATTGTAATTGCGAATATAAAACTTGGAGAAAACTAAAAGTAGGTACATATTAATTTATAATTAAATAAATATTGTGTAATTATGAAAGTGGATGGATTGTTAGGATTCATAATCATCACCTCATCTTCTTCCTTGTCCTGTTGTTATCACCCTGGTACTGAAGACAAATATTTATATTTATTATTAATAAAATGTTATTTCACGTGAAACTGTGTAAGCGCGACAAAACATAATTGAGAACAATGAAAGTAATAATTTATCATTAAGCAAATACTTACTAAGTCATAATGTTCTTTTTTTCTTGACACATCATCATCAACTGAAGCGGACGCTACATTAGAAGGCGTTCTCAGCATGACTGAATCCATAATCACATCTTCATCGTCTTCCTCGTCCTGTTGATCTGTATTTATAGCTATAAGTGTAGCATTCAGACAGTCACCATGGCAAATGTTGCAGATGAGTGTGCAGTTAATGGCTGCTTTCCTGTACCCATACTTAGCTCCACACCCAGTGGTGCATATGCAGAAGATGGTATTTAAGACAGCCTCAGGTGCGATCAGTTCCTTAGTTGTAATAAGAACCAGACGATTCTGCTTTTGTTCCCAGCCCCAGAGTTCGGCATGTTGTTACTGGCCAAACCACAGCTGCACCTGATGGTACACCCGGATAGAATATTTTCTAGCCACTACTTCTGTTGGTGAAGGATTGAAATGTCAGGTTTGACATTCGATTTAGATTTGGCGAAAGAATGGTATCGGAAAGTATTGAGAGATGTAGATGTGGGAGGTGCTTCATACAATCTAAAGAAAAAAGTTGGTTTCCTGCTTCTACAACAGCATCATGGTCAGCAATTTTGTGTACCTCTTCACATTGCTGAAACAGCTGGAAAATTTTTGTTTTCCACTTTTTGAATTCGGCTGACGTCGTATCACATCCAGTGAATGCATAAAGGTCTAGAATGATGTCTTGTTTCTTGAATTAACTGTTGTGAGAAAATAATATTTTTTTTCAATTCTTCCACTACTTGGCTTAACGAAAATTTCTTGTTCGAGCGGAGTTAGGGCGATTAGGAGGACAACAAGATCAACATCCTCACCAACAATTGCCACTCTGCCACTAGAAGAAGATATTTCAATGGCTGTTGTTACAATTAGGGTATCTGCATTGCCAGTACTCTCCCGGCAAGATATTCCATTCTCCTTCAATTTGGAAGAAAGCACAGCTGTTAATCTTGATTTGTTCTTTTCATTTGAAAGGAAGCTCTTGGTTGACGGAAACCTCTGTGTTCCCCGTTGAAATTAATATCCACGGACTTCTTCAGTGCACATCTTCGGTTTTGCTCTGCTAATTTCGTGCTGTTGGCAATGTCGGAGTAGCCATCAAAAACCACTGAACAGCCTTTTCCTTTATAATGTGTAGAGATTTATACTTCACAAATTGAAATAAAAGTGGAACCTCTTGACCAAGGGACTTTGTGAAGAAAGAAACAACCATCCATAATAATATCACAGTATTGGAAATCAATGGGCTGTTTCAATAGTAACTTTGATGCAATAAATTAGATGATATTCTGGCTTGACTAATGTTGTTTGCAGATATTTTTAGTCCTTAACTTCCCTTTAGAAAATTAAACCTGAGTCTAAAAAATATTAGATATTGTTAAAAAATATTAGACCGCAATGCGAAATTTTCGCACGGATCCATTGGTATTTAATAAATTTGAAATTAAAGTGATTTTTTTTTTTGCGGAAAATCCGTCAAGGCTCTGATCTCGTGACTGACGGATAATCAAGGTTCCACTGTATATACCTGTCATTTGTAGAGAATTTAACGTTCTTTAATTTACGTCAGAGTAATTTTTTCATGAAAACCAACAGTTTCTGAGATATTTGCAAAAAACTAAAAAAGTATTTTGACCCCTCCCTCCCCTCGTTCACTTCCTATCCATCAGGACATTTTACATAGCCATCATGGGACAACTGTACCAATTTTTATCTCTGTAGCATTTAGTATGGCGACATTAAGTAAATAAAATTGAAATTAAAGTGAATTTTTTGCGGAAAATCCGTCAAAGCTCCAGTTTTCTGGCTGACGGATAATCGAGGTTCCACTGTATATAACTCTCATTTGTAGAGAATTTTATGTTCTTTAATTTATATCGGAGCAATTTTTTCATGAAAACCAACAGTTTCTGAGATTTTTGTAAAAAAACTAAAAAAAATAATTTATTTGAACCCTCCCCCCCCCCCCCACTCACCTCCTATCCATCAGGACTTTTTACCTAGTCATCAATGAACAACTGTACTAATTTTTATCTCCTAGCATGTATTCTGGCAAACTTTCCTAATTTTACTAGAAATTACGCAAAACGTAATTTCTCAAAAATTTACTGTAGAGTGTTTTGCGTATTGGGCTAAATTTCACAAAATTTTACCATAAACTCCTCAATTTACCTAGATGTAATCAATGTATGGACTATATTTTCCTTTTCCTCGTAGTTTAGAGTCAAAATCTTCCTAAACATAAGCGTAAGTTATAATTAAATTGTTTTTTCTAAAAATTTTCTCCGAACGCTGCCAGAAATACTTAAAAATATCAATTTGTGGACAATCCCCTATCATTCAGCGAGTTTTAGTCAGAAACTGAAAAACAGCTCACTCTAACGCCGATATCTCTCAATTTTTACGATATTTGACTGCTTTTTTTTTTATAAGTTGCTCCATAGTGTTGAGTATTAAATTAGGCAAAAAGTTTTTTGTTATCGTTCGCGCATGCGCAGATAAAAATTCTTTCATACAACTGCCCATATTTCCTTAAATATTTAATATATTTATATTTCAATCACACTATATGATTTCTACTACATTTTGTCAATTTTTCTGAAACTGACCTTAAATTTGGTTAAAAACCCTGTATTTTATAAGCAAAAAACATGCAAGAATTTTTTTAATTTTAAAAAAAAATCGCTATATCTCAATTAATATGCATGCTATTCTTACACAAATGAGTACACATATTATACAATGTCTGCCTATGTATATTCTGTAGCGGTAAATCAGTTCGTGCATTTTATTTTACAGGGTGATCCCAAGTATTATTTTTCTTCTTTAATTTTTTGTTGGTCCCCTAATTGTCCTACTTATCAAATCAACATTGATAAATATGAAGTCAAACCTGTTCTTTTTAATCCTAATACCCCAAAAGAATCTGACATGTATATTTTAAAATATTCGAAAAAATGTCTAAAACTGAATGTTCCCATCAATTATGGCATTATAGTGTATATTAAATTTATTTAACTTAAAATTATGGTAAATGAATTAATAGTTTTTATATTATTTATTTGTATTTATTATGTTTTTAACTTGGAAAATGTTGTAATCTCTGTGGTTAAAATAATAACTGCAACTGTTACTAACAATTGATGATATGGAGGAGGTTCCTTAACTGTAAATTTCACCTGTTCTGTTGGTTTTAATCTTACAACCATGTGCTTTCAAATTTTGCTTCGGAATATGGATAAATAAATGATGTAGTAATGTTTGGATTTTCTTTATCTTCCTTTTTATTTATTTGTTTATACATTTATTTATTTTCTCCCCTCTTTTTCAAATTGTTCGTTTGATTTGTAGTGTTCCATTTTCAATGGTATCCTTGTTTTTCAATCTTGTTACAATGATTGTTCGGGCAAGGATTTGACAAAATTTTTGGCATTAAGCTGGTGTAAATTACAGAAAACAATCATTTTTTGCTTATAATGTGGTTTCCCTGCCCTTGAAAAAGTGAATTACATTATAAGCCTCCATTTGTGTTTATACTTTTGTTTCCCTTTTTGAATAAATAATACTTCATATATTAGAACTATGTTTTATAATTTGTAATTTGACAGTGTTATATGGTATAGTAATTTCATTGTATATGGTCAGTTGCTTCTGTTTCAATGGTTAATTTTTACAATAATATATATATATATATAACAAAAATGTTTTAAATTGACGCTTTTTTCTGACAGTATGTTTTGAAGTAGTCAAGAAATAATAAAGTACAAAATCAAGATTTTCATAGTGTCCGACAAAGCGTCACAAAATGTAACAGAATGTGTGTTTTGAAAACAATTGTGGCTTTCTTTTATACTCATCGACATAAAATTAACACTAATTCTGAATTTTTGCTTACTCGGTGATATAAATAATAAAAGAAAACGTAGAATAAGCTGTAAAATAGCACGGTATGGTGGAGATGCTAGAAAAAGCTAATTCACACTTTTCAATCATTTCAAAACAAAATATGTTTACATCTGTTTTAGACAGTTTATTGATGCACTCAAAATTGTGTTAAATTTGGGTGTGCGTGTGTGTAGCAGAAGTGAATGTATATATATATCGCTTTGGGAGAGGGATGCGTAAAAAAGTTATACTTAAGGGCTGACAGGTGATTAGTAACCGTTTCTGACTTGAAAAACAGTTTTAACAGTTAAAAAACAGATTTTTTACGTAAAATAACCGGAGTTCTTTTTTTTCCTGTCAGCTAGAACGCCAATATTTTTTTCTAAAACTAAACAGATTTTTTTTTAAACTTTTTATAGCAAATGTACAGAATTTTTAAACTTCTGAGAATAGTGAAGATATCTCACCGTAACCATTGACTCTTTAAAGCACAAAATGTTGATATTGATTAGTGAGTTAATCGAGAGGTAACAGGTTCGAATCCTTGTTCTTGCATGAAATTTACTTTGATTTATAGGTCGCAGTGCATTTATTTCTCGTAAGCAAATGACGACCGCAGCGCCACCCACACTGAAAAAAGTGGGTTCTCAAAAGTGAGCCAAAAGTGCTCAATTTTGAATACGTCACGTACTTAAAACAGCACCGATCTAAATTACTCAAAATTAAAAAACACGAGTACTCATTTTTGATTCCATGGATGTGTTCAAATATGAATTGTTACGTGAAATGTTGAAAATCACATTCTTCCTATTTTCTTTTCACGAGCAAATCCATCTCACTCAGCACACAGACCGGACCGACCGCACATGAATATACGAAGCACTCATAACAACAATGCAATGTAATCTTACGCATTATAAAGGAGGCGTTAGATATAGTTCCTTCTGAGGAATAAAATGTAATATTATTCCCTGACTTCCAGTGTATATTGCATTGTTTTCCCATTAATGAACATCTTTTATGCCGCGATGAATGAAATAAACCATTACAAAGTACAAAATTAACGTTTCGACTAGGTTTGATAATACTATGTGATGTTTCAAAATTGAGAAAGCATAGGTTCTCTTTTTATCCGAACATGCTCAATTCGATATGAGTACGTCGATTTACTTCTTTTTTTAGTGAAAACGCACATTCCAAGTTATAAAACTGGAAGCTTACAAAAAAAAGGAAAACTTGCTCTGTAAAAAAAAAAGAAAAGATTTCTTACCTTTGTCCTTTTTGACAGTCCCCCCTATGCTAAAACTCTTGATCGTGGTAAAGTGGATTTCCTAAGATGAGTACTTCGATGACTAAGAAAAATCATTATTACCTTCCAATAAATCTATAAATTCAGGAGAAATGAGAATAGGCACATTTGGAAGAACAGACAGACATGAATAGATGCAGGTATTTTAATTAATCCCAGGTTCTATATATAATTGCACAAGTACAGGAAACGTTGCATGGCTACGGCTGCTCACGGCAGCGCAGGGGCACCCGGGCCCGTAACACAGTTCTTGAGAAAATTACATGTTGGTGGGTTGATGGTCAGAGATAGAATTCCATGTTTCTCGTATATGACATGAACTCGAATGAATTTACATTTTCGCCACAGGGTTACAATACGGCGATTATTTCTCCAAACAGAGCATAAAGACAATTAAAAATTTAGAGGACAGAGCCATTTTTGGCATAAATCATCCTAACGAATTTTTCGGCGGTAGCCAACATGTGTGGGAATGCAAAAACCACACATGGGGCTCGAGAGAGTTTTTCGCATTCTTGAACCCGCGAACCTTAGAATTTGTTATGACTTCGATATGAACGTTGGATATTTTTGGACAAGAATTATTCGGTTGCGCATGGGAATCATTGTAATTACAAAGGGTGTGTATGTAGAAATCAGTTAGCAACAGATCTGTGTGACCAAATAAGGAGACGGTAGATGGGCATCTTATGCTGGGAATTTGAAAGGGTTAGATGTAATGGTTTTCGTTTACATTATCAGCACAGTATAGAAATATTTTTAGTGTAACTGAATTAAAATGATATTAGAATAAACGGAATGAAATTTGTTCCACTGAATTTAACAAAGGGTGGGAAAGTAAAATGAAAAAGTATTTTTGTGGAACAGTGAGCGTTAAAATAATGAAAAGGGGGAACAAATTTGGAAAAGGGAATTAAAATGAGAGGGGAATAATTGTAAAAATTGAATAATATATGATGCAACATCATACCCTCCCTCCCACCACCCATACCACGTTTTCTTTATACAGTGTAGATTCCAACTCGGTGTCATAGTGGTGGTGATGGGGTGGGGGGTGTCTCAGTTACATTTTTCTAATAACGAAACTCTTCAGTATTTAACATATAAAGAAGTTAACACTTGAGCAATGTTTTCACGTACCACTTCACGTACACTTTAGTAGTCTTACAAAAGATCTATACTCATAGGTAGAAAAAAAAAAGAAAGAAAGGGGAAAAAATAAATTAAACTAAGTATTTTTAAGAGAGCAGTGAAAAATTAAGAAATGATATCAAAGTTACTTTGATAATCTCTTACAAATATTTAAAAATTAGGTTCATTAAAGTCTTAAACGCTTAATAGTTGTGATTAGTAATACGTCAATATATGCTTTACTTCATCACAAAAGATTAATATAGTATCCACTAATCATTTAAACTAGAGAGTTGATTACAAAATGTTTTCTGTTACTTGTTGACTGGTTTGTTCAACTACAAACACTCATTTTATAATGTGAAGAGTAATAATTCCAACTCGAAGAATTGAGTGTTAAAAAAATGCGTTGTCGTATTAGTAATAACACTTAACCCCTTTGCGGCGAGCGTCACATATACGTGACGCATGAAGTGGTTAGAATCTTACTAGTAATTAATCCTACTAGTAATTTTTAATTCAAAATTTTGTCGTATTTAATCACGTTTTTGTCGTTTTTTTCTTTTTTTTTTTTTTTCGATTGAATTAGACGAAAATTTCTATTTTTAAAAACCGGTGAAAACAGATTAAAAATTCTGTAAAATGACGCTTGTCGCGAAGAAGTTAAAAACAAAAATAAATAAATAAATAAAAGTTCATAAATACATATCGCTGAAAAAATTTGACATAAACATAAAATAAAAATAAATGTGGGAATAAACATGATAAACTGGGAATGAACTTTTTAAATACATCACAGTAGCTTTCTCAGAAGTCTGAAGTCATTCTTTAAATTCTATTCAGCGCCCGTAGCTCATTTACCACGTACACCTACTGGTGCCTACACGATTTCTATCGCTTTTGTTGCATGTAACGTCCTACAGACGCTCTCCAAACCTATCACTTTCTCAGGAAAAAGAAAATCCTAAACAGATCACTTACCTTTAAGACGATAGAAGAGGAGGTTTTTTGTTTTTAACCCTTCAGTTCCCACAGAATAGAGGACCTATGGAACAATATTTTTACTTTCTTCTATCTTTACAAGAAGAAAGTATTGGATTCATGAAAATTTTCGACCTACGGATTTATACGTTTAGAAGGACCTGGACACAATTTGCCTGTTTTTAGAAAATGTCTGTCTCTGAGTCTGTCTGTCAATGTGTCTCTTTGTCTGTATGGAACAAAAATTTTGTGGTCGCTCTATGTCAAGATCCAATGCACGGAATTTAATAAAACTTTAGATTCAGTTAAGCTGATTAGTTTTTGGTGTAATATCGGTCAATAGGTGATTGCCCAATAGGTGGCGCTGCTATGCTACATATTTCATGAATTTCACGATAGCTATATCTCAAGAACTAAAGCACAGAACTTCATCAAACTTCAGATTCTGTTAGATCTTGACATAAATAAATGCTGGTTACGTTTTGGTGTGAACAGCCCAATAGGTGGCGCTGCTATGTTACATATTTCATGAATTTCACGATAGCTATATCTCAAGAACTAAAGCACAGAACTTCATCAAACTTCAGATTCTGTTAGATCTTGACATAAATAAATGCTGGTTACGTTTTGGTGTGAACAGCCCAACAGGTGACGCTGCTATGGTACTTTTTTCATGATTTTCACGATAGCTCTATTTCAAAAACTAATACACAGAATTTAACAAAACTTCAGATTCGGTTATACCTTGATATAGATTGGTGCTGATTCGTTTTTGGTGTATGTGAAACCTGTATGAGATAGAAGAAAGTTTTGGAATTGGCACATCTAGTTTCAACTGTTTTTAGTTATTTAACCTCTAAATAAGACATATGTAAGCAATTTCATTTCATTTTTATATTTATTTGTTTATTATAGTGCTGCATACTGTAAGTATTCATTACGCTCTTGAGCAATAATTCCTTGACTTTTTGTGCATTTCTATAGGTGGTTTTCGAATTCTCTGCGAAACTTTCAGGCTCATTTATAAAAGTAAAGGCATAAAATTGGCAGGCTGGAGTATTGAAATGATTTGGAATTGAATAGCGCTTTCCATTTTTTGATAAATAAATTACTTATTGAGTTATAAGCTATTATTGCTGCCTGACGACAAGTTTTCCCCTTTCTCACGCTGTCGCATCGGGAATTCGGTTCAAAACTCCGACTTTGACAGTATTTTTTGAAAGAACTTCTGCTTTTACCAAAAAACGGAAAATTCCATTCATTCATAGTTTCTGAATAAGAATATCTGGAAATTTTATGCGTTTCCGAACAAAACTGAATTCAGAAATGTATCAGAAAGTAGTTCCTTTGGATTTCAGAACAGCCTTGAGTAGTTTTCAGCAATTTTCGCAATTTTCACTATTATTAAAGTAGTCAGCAATACTAATTTAGTACTTTCAGTAATTTTCAGAAATTTTAATAATTTTCATTAATTTCTAAGATATTTTTCAACTGTTATTAGTTATTTAACCTCTAAATAAGACAGATGTATTTGCAATTTTTTTCTTTTTATTGGGTTTTTATAGTACCGCGCACTGCAGTATGCATTAGGTATTTTCTGGAGCAATAATTCTTTGTAATTCTAAGTAATTTTAGCAGTCATTAATTAGTCATTTTACTCGTTTTTAGTATTACGATAGTAGTCAGTATGACTAATTTAGTAATTATAGTAATTTTCTAAGTAATTTTCAATACCTTCAAAATTTTTTGCAATTTATAGTATCTTTTTCAATTGTTTTTTGTTGTTTATCCTCTAAATAAGCCAAATGTAAGCAATTTTAATTTAAATTTTTAATCGGTTGTTATAGTATTGCACACTGCAGTATTCATTAAGCACTGGAACAATAACTCCTTGACTTCTTTTGCAATTCTTAAGTTCAAGGTTTTCAGCAATTTTAGTATTCAGTATTACTAAAGTATTCAGTATTACTAATTTAGAAGTTCTAGTAATTTTCTACGTAATTTTCAATAATTTTAGTAATTTTCAGAAAATGTAATAATTTTCAGTAATTTTTAAGATTTTTTTTTTCGATTGATTTTAGTTATTTAACCTCTAAATAAGATAAATTTATGCATGTTTTTGTTGTTTCTTTTATTTCGGTTGTTATAGTACCGCACACTTTAGCATTCATTAAGCACTGGAGCAATATTTCCTTGACTTTTTTGAAATTCTTAAGTTCAGAGTTTTCAACAATTTTAGTAATTTTCAGTATTACTGAAGCATTTAGTTATTACTAATTTAGTAGTTTCAATAATTTTCTAAGTAAATTTCAGTAACATTATTTTAATAATTTTTAGTGATGTTTAAGATTGTTTTTAGTTATTTAACCTCTAAATATTTTTTTTTTTTGCTATAGTACCGCACACTGCAGTATGCTTTAGGCCCTGGAACAATAGTAATTCTTTGACTTTTTTAGCATTTCTTAAGTAATTGCAGGTCATTTTAGTAATTTTAGTAATTTTTAGTAATATGATAGTAGTCAGTATTACTAGTTTAATAATTTTAGTAACTTCCTAAGTAATTGTCAGTAATTTTAAAATTTTTAGTAATTTATATTTTTTTTTCAATTGTTTTAGTTATTTATCCTCTAAATGAGACAATTTTATTTTGTTTCTTTTCATTTGGTTGTTGTAGTACCGCACACTGCAGTAATGCCTTGACTTTTTTAGTATTTAATAAGTAATTTTCTGTAATTTTAGTAATTTCAGTACTTTTCAGGGGTTTTTTTCAGCGTATTCAGTATTACTAATTTAGTAATTTTAGTAATGTTTTACGTAATTTTCAGTAAATTTAGTAATATTCAGTAATTTCTAAGACCTTTTTCAAATGTTTTTAGTTATTTAGCCTGTAAATAAGACGTATGCAATTTTAATGTTTTTTGTTTATTTTTATTTGGTTGTTATAGTGCCTCACACTGCCCTATGCATTGGGCACTGGAGCTATAGTTTTTTGCTAATTTTCATGCAATAAATAATTTAAAACCATTACGATAAATTATAATTAAATGCTAGATCTCACCTTTTACAAATCATGGCAAGCACACAATTGAAGCAACATCGAAGTTTCGTGAGTTAAAATGGCACGAGGAAGTACGGGAATTTGTACAAAGCATCTGGGTATAGCAACAAGTGTTGATTAGATTTCAACGCATTCCTTAATTCAAAGTCAATAGATGACCCTGAACTCTCCTGGAGCGATTTTTTTCAAAAATTACGGAGAAAAAAGAAGCGTAACCTGGAGAGGGGGGATATGTTTGAAACGGAAGGATTAAGCCGATGAATTATAGGAAAGTAAGTTTTCACAGTTTAAAATTTAACTTCGCAACATTCTAAATTTGTCATAAATTAAAAACAAGATGCTTGTATGAAGTTGAATCCTGAGGATCTTTTTCCGAGTAGCTAATCAGTATTAGCATAATATTTGCTCAATCTTCCTAGAGTATTAGGCTAAGCTAATTTTGCACAGTGCAGTGTCAATGCTGGAGTACTTGAATTCTTGCAATTATTTAGCTCTGGTAAAATAATATTATTTCAACCAAACCAAAAGCATTTTTAGATTTAATCTTTAGAAAATATTTTAAATTTTAAATTAAAAATAAAACATTTTATATGTACTTTAATTTGAATAATTTAGTATTAACCGACGAAAAAGTGGTGATTGTTTGAACTTAGAGATTAGAAGTCAGTGCAAGTCGTTTGTGTGGTAAAGAATTCGACTGTTCTATAATCGAGAACTCAAGACGTGGTGTTTGTGTAAGTATCGTCTGCAGCCAGCTAAAGCTGCATGTTCCTTGGTTTCATGTCCTCCGAATTCATGTAAGTTTCTTTTTCTTACTTTCCGCGTTTGGCAACACTCAGTGTTCTGTTTTCTTTTTGTGTTTTGGAATGTGAAAAAACGTTATGATAGAATAAGCCGTGTGATGGCTCGCCTTTTGTTGTTTGTGAATAAACCGCTTTTATACAGTCCATTAGTTTTAGTTAAGTGTTTTTAGTTAAGAACCAGCAGTGTGTGTGTTTAGTTTAAAGCGCAATAACATTTTAAGTCCGTCGAGCCGGAGCGCTAGTGAAGGGAAAAAAAGTGTAGAATCGAACATTTTTCTGAACTGACGTGATGTCGTTTTGCGGTGAAAGATTACCTCAGCTTGTGAGGTAAGCTAACTTTGAACATTATATTTCGTGTGCAAAAAATAATTTCCTATTTAAAACTGTAGAATTGTGATGAAAATAATAGTTTAGATTTAAACTAAATTTCGTATTAACATATTTAGAACTAGTTTTGGGTTTGATTTAAGTAAAAATGAGTGAACTAACAACTTTTAAAACGAAAAGAACTGCTCTACGGAGAAGTGTAACGAATTTTATTAAGAAAATCGAAAGTATAATCGCAGATGGTGAGATTAATTTAACAGAATTAGAAGAAAATATTGAACTGTTAAAACAGAAAGAAACGGAACTAAAAAAAAGTGGATAGGGAAATTGAAAGTTTAATTACAGAATCTAAACAATTAGAGAGTGAGATAGATACCGCACAGGAAATTTCAGATAAAATTGATTTGTGGAAATTTAAAGGTGAAAAAGTATTGAAAATCGAAAATGCGAAGTTAAATAAGAGTGAAAATAAATCTGATAGTGTAATTTCCGAAAACATTTGTGAGAATATTAAATTACCTAGGTTATCATTACCTACTTTTGGAGGCAATATCAATGATGTTGGCAATATCTGAATGGATAGCTTTTAAAGATCTTTTCAATGCATGCGTAAACAGTAATACGACTATATCTAATGCTCAAAAATTGCAGTATTTGAAGGCTTCATTGAAAGGTGAAGCGTATCGCGTCATTCAGTCTATTCAAATTTCGGATTCTAATTTTGAAATTGCATGGAATCTACTAGACGAAAGATATTCAAATAAGAGAGAACAAATTTTTGCATATATTAAACGATTTCTAAGTTTACCATCAATTCAAACAGAATCAGCTATTGCTATTTTAAATCTAGTTGATAACATTAATGAATTCATTTGCTCGTTAGAAGTATTGAACCAAACCATTGACAAATTTGGTGATACATTAATGACTTATTTAATTTTGCAAAAATTGGATCCTTCTACAAAGTTGTGGTGGGAACGTCAGCTTAAAAGCAATGAAATTCTGAAACTTAAGAACTTAATTGAATTTCTTAAAAATTACGCGAGAACTCTTCAAAATAGCAAGTTAGTGGTAAATAAGGTACCTAAATCTGTATTTCCAAATAAGAGTAATGCTTTTGTAGCTACTTTGAGTTGTGGTTACTGTAAAGAAGAACATAGTTTAGCTAAATGCTCGAAATTTCTTAATTTGCCTGTTCAACAATGAGTAGATTTTGTAAAACATAATCATTATTGCTTCAATTGCCTATCTAATATCCATTTTCTCAATAAATGTAAGAGTCTAAATACGTGCCATCATTGCTTTAAGAAACATCATAGTATTTTGCACATGGTAAATAATTCAAGGAATAAGACTCAGACGAATAGTGTGTCCCCACACGCACAAGAATTTATCCCTAAAAAAGTTGAGTCAGCGAGTGATAATGTTTCGTCTACAGTCTGTGCCTCTCATTATGAATCAAACGCAAGGAGTAATCAAAAGTGTCATATTTTGTTGTGTACCGCATTAATAAAAGTTCAAAATTCTAAACAAGAATTTGTAAAATGCAGATGTTTATGTGATACAGGCTCTCAGAAGTCATTTATTTCTAGAGAATGTGTAAGCAAATTAGGATTAAAGGTAAAAGATAGTTCTATTTCTATATCATGTTTGGGATCATTTAATACTGTGAGTAATGGGGAAGGTCGATTTATTATTCACTTCTCACTTCAAAAGTGATCTTAGAGTATCAACATCAGCATTCGTAATGGATAAAGCGACAGATAATATTCCCTATGTGTCTTTACCTTCAGTCATTTACGATAATTTCAGTGATTTAATGTTAGCTGATCCATTGTTTTACAAGTCACAAGAAATTGACATTTTATTCGGTGTAAATGTATTTATGCATTTAATGACTGGGGAAATTGTCAAACGTGAACCTAACCTTCCATTTGCCTTAAATTCGAGACTTGGGTGGATAATTTCAGGTACTACAAATTTTGAAACGCTGGCAACTGATCCAGTACATGTAAATCATCTAAGTACAAAAACTGACGAGTTAGTAAATTCATTCTGGGAATTAGAAAAAATTCCAAAGGTTCAACCTTTAACAGTTGAAGAAAAACATTGTGAAAAACATTTTGAGAGTTCTCATTCTAGAGAAAAATCAGGTCGCTATTCAGTCGCATTACGATTCAAAGAAGATCGAGATATTTTAGGTGATTCACGCCAAATGGCGTACAGACGATTTCTTTATCTTGAGAAAAGACTAATATCCATGCCAGAAATTTACAACCAATATGTTCAATTTATGAAAGAATATTTATCTCTGGGCCACATGGACTTTGTTTCGAATACAGATCGGGAATTAAAAACTAAACATTATTACATCCCACACCACTTCGTTTTAAACAATTCTAGTTTAACTACCAAATTAAGAGTAGTTTTTAATGCGAGTGCTAAAACAACAACAGGTGTTTCTTTAAACGACACTCTAATGGTAGGTCCCAAAATACAAGATGATTTAATTTGCATTTTATTAAGGTTTAGATTTCATAATATTGCCATAACAGCTGATATAAGAATGATGTATAGGAAGGTAAAAATCCATGACAATGATAGGGATTTTCAGAGAATATTATGGAGAGATAGTCCAGATAAACAAATACAAGTCTTTCGCTTAAATACTGTCATGTATGGAACTGCTGCTGCTCCATATCTTGCAACTAAAGCTTTGAGTCAGTTAGCAATTGATGAGAGTCTTAATATCCCAAAAGCAAAGTCTATAGTTTTAAGAGATTTTTATGTCGACGATGTTTTAACTGGTATTGAGAATTGCCAGGAAGGTACTGAATTGATATCTGATTTGCAAAAAAATGCTAAAAAAAGGTGGGTTTGAGCTACATAAATGGTCCACAAATGAATCATCACTATTGAAAAATGCTGGGTTAGCAAACACAATTAACGATAATTTACATAGTGTACTGGGCAATAAGGCCACAAAAGTTTTAGGAGTGGAATGGCATCCTGATAATGATATGTTAAAATGTAGTTTCAGTGATATAAATTATCAAGGTGTCCCTACTAAAAGAATTATTCTGTCATTTGTCTCAACGCTGTTTGATCCATTGGGGTGGATTGCACCTTTTGTGATTCTAACTAAAATGATCCTTCAAGAACTGTGGAAATTACAATTATCATGGGATGATCCAATACCAGAAAATATTGACCAAAAGTGGAAAATTTTGTGCCAAGAAGTCAAACTCTTAAATTCCATATATATACCTAGAAAAGTAATTTTGCCCAATTATTCTCGATGTGAACTTCGCGGATTTTGTGATGCGTCAGAAAAGGGTTATTCAGCAGTTATTTACGTTAAAACTTGTGATAACTCTAACATTGATGTGAAACTTTTAGCAGCTAAAACTCGCGTAGGACCACTAAAACCTGTCACGATTCCAAGACTGGAATTAGGTTCTGCAGTATTACTGGCAGACTTAATAGAGGCAGTCAGAGCTGCATTACATATAAAACCTGATTCTGTGCACGCATGGAGTGATTCACAAATTGTATTGTCATGGCTAAGATCAAATCCTAAAAGATGGCAAGTCTTTGTAGCCAACAGAGTATCTGAAATCCAATCCATTTTACCAGCTGAGAATTGGAACCATGTGGACGGAAAAGAAAATCCTGCTGATTATGCATCACGTGGGTTACTTCCTGCAGAACTACTGTCCCATGACTTGTGGTGGAACGGCCCACTATGGTTAAGAAGCAGTGAGGTTCCCGTGCATCAACCTATTCCCATAAATGAAGAAGAATTACCAGAAGCACGTAAAACCTTATCATTTGTAGCTTCTGAAACTGTAAAAGAACTTGATATTATATCAAAAATGTCTTCGTTTTCCAAGTTGCAACGCATATTTGCTTGGATATTGAGATTCATCTCCAATTCAAAAGTAACACGTGTAGAAAGAAATACATCCTTTTTATCAAGCAGTGAAATTCAAGCCGCAACACGCTGCATTATTCGGATAGTTCAACAAGTGAACTTCAGTAAGGAAATTCAGTGTTTAGAAGCTAGAAAAGAGCCACCTGCAAATAGCAGTCTCATGTGATTGTGTCCAATTTTAGATGATAACAAAATATTAAGAGTAGGAGGAAGATTGAAAAACGCACAGCTGTCGGAGAATGAAAAGCACCCAATCTTATTACCATCAAAACACCATGTGACTAAGATCATAATTAAACATTATCATGAAAAATACTTACATGCAAGTCCAGAACTTCTTCTTTCTTTAATTAGACAGCAATTTTGGATCATTACTGCTAGGTCTGTTATTCGGAAAATGGTAAGAGCTTGTGTTACGTGTCGCAGATATAAAGCTCAAACTGCAAAACAAATAATGGCTGATCTTCCAGAATCCAGAGTAACACAATTATGACCATTTCATCGAGTTGGAACAGATTTTTCAGGACCATTCATGATTAAATATCGTGCAGGACGTGGAGTAAAATCATTTAAATCATTTGTGTGTGTATTTGTCTGCTTCGTCATCAAAGCAGTCCATCTTGAAGTGATCGAAGATCTTTCAACAAAGGCATTCTTAAGTGCATTAAAACGATTTATTGCAAGAAGAGGGAAACCTTTTGAGATTTTTAGTGACTGTGGAACCAACTTCAAAGGTGCAGAAAAAGAAATTAACAAATATCTTTTGCAGTGCAAGCAGAATGAAGAAATCGCAAATTTTTGTCGCCCAGTTGTGAAACTGTGTCCTCTTCCTATAGAAACTAAAAACTGTGAACTAAAAACTTTTTAATACATTTTTCTATTTTTTTTTCATTAATTTGTTTGTGTTATTAATTGTTTTTATCATTATAGTCAGAAATTGTAAGCAACTAACCACTTGTTGAAATCCCAGGGGATTTCAACGGGGGCCAGAATATTTGTGTAAGTATCGTCTGCAGCCAGCTAAAGCTGCATGTTCCTTGGTTTCATGTCCTCCGAATTCATGTAAGTTTCTTTTTCTTACTTTCCGCGTTTGGCAACACTCAGTGTTCTGTTTTCTTTTTGTGTTTTGGAATGTGAAAAAACGTTATGATAGAATAAGCCGTGTGATGGCTCGCCTTTTGTTGTTTGTGAATAAACCGCTTTTATACAGTCCATTAGTTTTAGTTAAGTGTTTTTAGTTAAGAACCAGCAGTGTATGTGTATAGTTTAAAGCGCAATAACACGTGGTCTCCGTCTGAAGATGAGAATTAACCCATTTCATTGTAGAAGGCAATGCCCTTGTATGAAGCGTTTAATTTTATTGTAATAAATTCTTTGTACATAACCATTTAATCCTCATTAATCGTTTAAATTGTTACTCAGCTGTATCATTATATGCAAGTAATACACCATAAAATGCACGGGCGCCCGCGAAAAATCCAATGAGTGGAAAGATTTTGGAACAGATGTTTCTGTAGTCTGCTAACTTGTCCACACTATTTAGAATGGAGAATACAAACAAACAAGAAATAAGTTAGACAAAGATTTTTTTCACAACTTGCTTTGCAAGACAATTTTTAATCATGTCAACTTAAAAAGAAATAATAGAAACATAACAAAAAAGGAGTATTAAACATCCAAAAGGTAAGCTTTTGCCCACTTCTGAAGGACTGGGAATTTTCAAAATGAAGAATTAAATAGTATATTATATTTTTGTTAGAGGTGCTACGCTCCTTTGAACCCTCGTTTAAGATAATTTTTGAACACTTGAATTTAAAAAAATAACTAAATATTGCCTTCCACAAGAGGGCAGCGCTTGAAAAGTCTTAGTTCTTTTTTCTCTAAATGTTTAATTATTTTAAGTTATTTCAGAAGAATAAATTCTATTATTTTTTAAATCATCTGATAAAAGAAAATTATTTAAGTTTGCCTTCATCAGCCCTCCTTCTTTGCGGGCGCCCATGATAATATGTATATAAATACAATCGTCACTTACTTTGCATAAGCCTTCTCAAGTAATGCTGCCCAAAACTGATTAGAATGTTGGGAATGAATGAAGACCAATTTTCCGTTGACGGTGGGCAAACGGTCGTCGACTAGAATTTCTTGCCACTCTCCACACCACCACAAACGAAATCTGAATATTCCGGCATAATCTGGATCCAGTTCCGCATCGATGGATATAGTTTTGAAAGAACTGAAGGACTGGTCAGCGGGAACTACCCTATAAAACAGGCCTTTTGTGATGCATAAGCAACCAAGAGCTGATACCAGCCAGTGGTCTCCTAAAAATAAAAATAAAGAATCGTGATCGTAAAATTTTAATCAAAAGACTACATTGTTAAAGAAAACAAAAAAAGTGCTTGAAAATAAAAACATGAACCTGTTCTTTCTTCCAATAAATTTTGACTCGAAAATGAGCATTCGCTGTTCTCAGTTTTAATTACTGATACGTACTTAAAACTTGCATAGTTGGAAAATATTAAAATATATTTACTTATTTACAATAAAAAATATTAAAATACCTTTAAAAACACCGTACACGCATAACGTTTTGCTCACGTACGTGAGCATCCTCAATATCATCAAGTCATTTTAAAGTGAACGGGTTTTCCCGGTTCGTTGCTGCTTTTATTGTGTGCTTTTAACTTTTGAGTAAGAGTCTCCATCTTTTATCAATAGTTATATGTTCTAGTAAGTTAGAAACGTGTTCATTTCTAGAATTTCCTTCTTCGCGATAGAAAGCACAGTCTTTCTTAACACAGTTTGCTAGTTTGTTCACATTATTAAATTATATTTCTATTTTTTCGCAGAATTTTTGGCAAATTTCGAATGTAAAAAAAATTGCATGTACCAAACACTTTTTAGAAAAAGATAGGGGAAAGCCGGGCAAAGTGGCCAGAGTGGGCAAAGTGGTCACCCAATATAATGACGTCACCAGAGCGCTGGTATTGCGTGGTTTGTGGTAAAACTGTTTTGTTTGATGGCAGTAAGTAACCAGACAATCGTTGAACAATGTGGTTCTATGCTTTATAATTTTAGAGCGGGTTTTACAGTTTTTGAAGTTTGTGATCTAAGGTAAGTAACTTATATTACATACAATTAACAATAACCTGTTGTACTTGCATTTATTTATTGAATGTGTAAGGAAAGAGATTGTTTTCAGTTTCACATTGGTGGGTGAGTGGTCGCTGACTGTTCATTAGTTTCTACTGTAGAACGTATTTTCTGTCATGGCTCCCAAACGGGCAAAGGGGTCAGGTTAGTGGCCGTTTGATTGGATCAAGTGATGAAGTGTCGTATCAAGCGAGTATATAGAAATGTTATAGTGCCCCTCAGTAATGTATATCAATTTCATTATGTTCGAACTGGTGTAACATCCTTAAAATGCACTAAAACGATTTTTCCCCATTGATTGTAATGTAACGGAATACTTTTAAGTGCCCCTATAAACGAACTATAATTGCTGCTTATTACATCGATATTATTAACAATTAACGAATTGACACCGATATTATTTTTAATTTGCCTTATACAGATATTTTTCTTTGACACCAATCTTACAGGTTTTGGATCAGTCTGAACACTTATTACACGTGGCCGCCCGCTCTTGGTTTTCGGTCGAAATTATTATTTCTAGAAAGTTCTTAATATATTTCTCGCTTTTAAAGATTTAATATTCTAGGAAATTTCAATGAAAAAAAGCCTTACCTTTCAATTTCAACTTAAAAATCTTTAAAATTTTTTCTTTTGTCAAACTCGTAGCCTTCGGCATCTTAAATAACCAACGGAAATTGAATATTCGCTATTATGTTGTTTAGGGAAAACGGTTGGTTGGCTGAAATCAATCCAGCATTTGTAAACATTTTCAGAATGTGCCTAAACTTTTGAAACAATAACAAAAATATTAAAAAAAGCGTCATTTTTAAATAAATGGGTGTGATTTAAACATTGTAATATCTCTACTATGTTTAATTTCCATCACATTTTTAACACTTTCCAACATTGTTGAAAAGTGTTTATGAATTCTGTTTCTTTGTCTATTTGTATGGCGACCGAGGGGAGGTCTGTCCGTGCTCTAACTAGCATAAATACATTCGGATCGCCATACAAATGATATATGTTATTGAGGTTCACCATGGCATCTTCTGTATTGAAACTGAAGTGTGTATCATTTATGGTTAGTTTACACGGACACTCAAAAGTACCGTTACATTACGGTCAATGGAAAAATATTTGCATTTTAATGTCGTTACACTATTTCAAATATAATAAAATTTATATGTATAATTGAGTTGGACAAAAAAGTGTTATCTATGGAGTATGTAATAAGCAGCAATTATAGTTCGTTTATAGGGGCACTTAAAATTATTCCGTTACATTACAATCAATGGGGAAAAATTGTTTTAGTGCATTTCTAAGATGTTACACTAGTTAGAACATAATGAAATTGATATACATTACTGAGGTGCACTATAACATTTCTATAGATAATTTAGTACGTAAAAATTATCGATTTTTTTTTTCATGAGACACTCAAAATAATTCGGTTACAGGACTGACAATGAGACATAACTGCTTTATGTGCGTTTTCATCTATGATATGTATTTTAAAACTACTTTTTTATTGTGCATTACGAGGCGTTTAGATCATATACAGGGCTGTATGAAAGAATTGCACACAATAACTACCATGGACATCTCTTTTTTAAAATAATTTTTCGCTACCTTGTGGAGTTTTTTTGAAGTGAAAATTTCTTTAGGCGCGTTGGGCATTTTTTGAGATGGGAAAAAACCATTGAACTCTCGACACTGTTACTGTAACCGACACCTCTGTATATAAGTATGTACTTTACATGTATTGTGTATAGTTCGGTATGAGGTAGGGCGGAGCGGGCGCGTCGCGCGCTGCATTTTCTTTAATTGTATGAACAAAAATTATTTTTTTTTTTTAACAATATTCCGATAGTGTTTGAAAGTTTTTCATAATCTATGCCCTGATGCATGATTTAACGTTCTTGTTAATATTTATCATGAAATTATTCCATAAATATATCTCCTTCTAATTTTATTATCCTATTTTAGCATGTGTCTAAACTTTTTTAATTTCCAGATTGCCCTTGAAAAATGCTCTTTTTCAAATAGTTATTACTTCTAAAAAAAATGTTATTTTTTTTTATTTAGAAAAATTGTATTTTGGATAATAAATCGAAACAACGTGTAATATGTCTATTAAAAGTCGTAATTTATGTTTTTAAAAAAATCATAAATTTTTAATGCTTCATAGCTTGAAAGGCACTTACATTAAAATGACATTTTGTGTACTGGTAATAAAATAAAGTATGCTTTATAAATAGATACCTTTATCTAGTTTAGAATAGAAAAAATGTCTGTGTTTGCGCGACTTTGTGAGTTAAAGACAAATAAGTTTTGAAAAGTAAAATAAAAGTAAAGTAAAACGTAACTTTTTGCTGGTAAAAGTGGTTTGGAAACATAAGCGCATGATTTTTATTGATCAGAATTTTTTTGCTTTAACAACATACAACATGTTTCATTCTTTATTTTTTTCAGCACATTCTGAATCTTAATTTGCACATATATTAACAAAATTTCTGTTTTTAAAATAAAGTTGAGAATTATTATTTACTTTCTCAAAAAAGATGACGAAAAGTAAAGAAAAAAGAAAGATTATCTATGCATAACGTCATCTTGTGGGTGATGCAACAAATAAATTTAGGTTCTGTTTTCAAACCAGAGGCATGATCTATAGTCTGTGAAAATTTCGTATAATATTATTAAGTAGTTCAAGAGATACCTTGATGACAGTTTATCAAAAGCACATCTTAAGATAAATCATCTTAAAGTACTTTTTAAACATTGTTTACAAAGAATGCATCATAGATTTCTAGTTATAACTTGCCTATTTATACGATTTTTTAAAAGATTTTACTCAAAAAGTGCTCTTTCGTTCATTTTTTTCTATCAATTTTTCTAGGAAATGTATGTAACGTATAATCCTTCAAAAGAGAAAGAGGAAGAAATGGTTGGGTTGGGTTGATTATTGACGGCCAATTATCTACACTAGGGATATAGGCCCGGGGGGAGTGCCCTTCGTGGGGGTCTTTCTAAGGGAACCTAACCCGTATTTACGCATGGAAAAATCCACGGCTCGAAGAAAACAACGAAAACTCCGAACGATTAGGCCGACGGGCGCGATTGAGATCGAACCCAGCACCTCCCGTCTACCAGCTTCGAGAGCAGAACCTCTCAGCCACTAGGAAGAAATGGAGTGGGAAGTCTATAGAATTAAATTTATGTTTTAATATAAAGAAATTTTAAATTTTGAGTGGATTTAAATATATAGACAGCTAGTTCTCTCGCCTAATTTTAAGTACGTAAATTAATTGAAACGTTGTTTCAATCGAATGATACCTGTATTCATTTTATAGAATAAGTTTGGCAGATGTGTCGACTCTGGTTTCCTTTTTCTTTTCGTTTTATTTTTTTCCCAAGGTTTTTTTTCCCCGTTTTATAAGAACTTTTAT
This sequence comes from Maratus michaelseni, assembly GCA_963931845.1. Lineage (NCBI taxonomy): Eukaryota > Metazoa > Arthropoda > Arachnida > Araneae > Salticidae > Maratus > Maratus michaelseni. Next base: position 63,852,803 of record OZ007589.1, read on the forward strand.
TTCATAACAACTTGCTTTTTTGTGCTACTTATATTTATTTATTTTTACAAATAAGTAAAGATTTTGGTAATTAAAAAGCGGTTTAAAACACTTTTTTTTTTTTTTTTTTTTTTTTTTTTTACAACAGCAATCTGTAAAGCTTATTTTTAAAGGGAGAAAAATAACTTACCCAGTTTTCCAGGCGTTATATCATACTGCAAAGTACCCTCTTGGATAAAAACAGGATTTGTACATAACTCCTAGAAAGAAAGAAAGAAATGGAAATTTACTTATTCACAATATCAACTTATAATGAAAAACTGTTATGAAAAATACAGTTAATAAATACTTTTGAATATAGTATATTCTTTAGGAATTACACTATAAACGCGCATTACAAAAGTATATACATTAAAAGCTCTATAACGGACACCTCAGTAAAGCGAACACTTTTTTTATCCTCAACACCGACATATTTGTACATTTTACCTCTGAATAACAGAAACTTCCCAATTCCGCTCTCTCGAAATGTCCATTATTCAGAGGTCTGAAAATGTCTGAAATTCTATGTCTGAAAAAAATATATTGTCTGAATAATATAAAAAATATAACGATTGATAAATTTCTTTCCTTCTTTATCCTTTCTTCTTTCTCTCTCTCTTTTTATTTAATGTACTGGAAAGGTTGATTCAGTTCAATTAATTCATTTATTATATCATTAGATCATTTATTTAACTGTATAAAATAGACTTCACTTAGAATTAATTAAAAGCCAGGATATTATATTATGCAGTCGAGATAAATGGTAAATCTAAATATCCCAATGATAATAAATGAATGATGAATCAAAATACTATCAGTACTTTTATATGAAACTGTGTGAAAGTTTACCTACATATTTTCTTCTATAATTTCCTCTAAATGTGTACTTAAATTGTTTTATAATGCAAATATTCTCTAGATTTACCCTTTCAAAAGGGTCACTTTAATACTTTGTAGACTCTCCGCGAACTGCGATGACAGCTTTGCAGCGGTCCGGATGGAAGAAATCAACTATCTGAATGTAATCATTACCAATTTCATGGTACCGAACCCTACTAATAATTTCTTTCAGCTTAATCTTAGTAGTCTGCTTCTTTCTAGAAATTTTATCACCCATTACATTCCAACAATTTTCAATGGTATTAAGATCAGGCCTATTCTCAGGCCAGTCCAAAGCTTTAATACCAGATTTTTTTCAGATAGGCATGCACCTAGACTGGGTAAATAGAGGAGAAATTACTTTAGTAATATATGTTATGTTATGGAGTTAAACCTTTCAAATGACACAACAACATCATCTATGAATAAATTTGATTCTACTTACCAATTTGACCATTTTTTAACAAGGTACTTTCTTGTTAAAAAATGCATTTTTCTGCAATTTTAAAATTATCGAGAATAACAGGCTTTAAACATTCTCCAAGAGGTTGAATGAAACTGAATTCTGCAAACTGATGTTCAATAATAATTTCAGTCGTCAAACCCCTTTACCAGAGGTGCCAAGCTCTCACTAATCTTCCGTAATATATGGGTTAATTTAACCCAGGTTTAATACGTTTCGCACCTGAAATTTTTTTAAGAAATGAAATGAAATGTATTCCATGTAGAAATCTGAAATTAACTAAATAAAGATTCGTCAAATTGTTTTTCTGGTTCGAAACATTGTTAAACTGGGTCAAATTAATCCACATATTACCACTTTGCCGTCCGCATGTCTCGTAAAAATACTTCTATTCGCAAAATGTTGAAATGATTGATTGACACCAGAATTTAGAAACAAATTTATTCGAAAATGAGTAAAATCATTTCTTCATGTACTTGATAAAAGGGAATTTTTCATTCCAAAATTCTGGTGCCAATGTAGCATTTAGAATTAAAATTAAGTTACTTTACGTACGACACCACTATGGTGTCGCCGGACGGCAAAGTGTTACGGACGATTAGTGAGAGCTTTGGCACCTCTGCCCTTTACTGGATATGCTTTCCCAGACCATTTGGCTCACTGGGAATTTCACAGTCGGCGGTATGCTGTCTTGATGGTATTCTCCACTTTTTCGTCTCCTAACATGCCGCTTATCATCCCCAAGGCCTCCTTATCATAGTATCAGGCCTCACAATCAGCAAGTTTCCTTTGACCGCTATATTCTCCTGCTACTAGCGCCATCAATCGTCAGTAATAGGAGTATTTTCGACATGAATTTTTTTCACAACTCCATTTATTCTATGCATTTGCTTATGAACTAGTATTGGTACGTAGCACAGCTGCTAGATTTTTCTATTCTCTTTTTGGAAACCAGTTTTTTAGTACAGACAATTTTGTTTTGTTTGATCGGAGAATTCTGGGATTTAAAAGAACAACATTTTCTCTAAAAATATACTGGTGTTCAAAAAGCCGGAGACTTGGCAACTCTGCGGTAGTATCCACCAGGCGGCGATACTTTCCGGAGAAAGTCAATTAATAAGTGGCAATTACCGCGGACATTTTCTCCCATAGACTTTCTCCGGATTGTCAAGTCTTATCTATTAAGGAAGTCTTGATTATCCCATCCGTGGAGTGTGAGTTAACTTTCATCCCAAACAATTACTGAGTCGTAGTGAGCCCTTGTCCATGAAACATGTATTTTCGCCCAAGCAAGTCGCTTGTGCATATATATTTTTGTAAGTAAAGGTTTTTTTGGAGGGCTGAGAGGGGGGGGGGGGGGTGATAGGCATGTAGACCACATAAACCGGTCAGTTTATGCACTTATATTAACATCACAGGAGTTGTCAGATTCAATATTTGAATCAGAACACTTGCATGACGATTATGGAGATACATCCGTTTCAGATATCGATTTTCAGACTTTGTAGTTATTCTCTTTCGGCCTGATAATGCTTTTCTCTCGACATCACCAGTTTCACGTTTCAATTTAATCACTCTCGGAATTGTAGACTGGTGGCATCCAATCTTTTTGGCGTTCTCACTTGTCGGAAAAAAACCCTTCTTTACATAAAACAACGGCCACATTTTTTTTCCGGGGTGTCAATCGAAAATACTGAGCCATGCTTTCAGAGCAGAAAAAAATCACAACAGTTGGTCAGTCTCTCACTTTGGCACTTTGTGTATGGAAACTGGATGGTGTATTGCATCGTAACTACTGTATGATGCAATAATGACGTGCATTGATGCCATACGTTGCTTTGAAGCAACTGAACTAATTTTAGGAAAACAAAATAGTGTGTAAACATTACAAAACATGTATTTTTCAATTTTGGTTGCAGGATTTTTTTTTCTTTATGAATGTACTTTCTTTTTCGAAAGCGGTTCCGAAATAGAAAATGACCACATAAAAAAAAAAAAAAAAAAAAAAAAAAAAACTGCAACAAAAGTCGAAAAACTAAAAAATAATCCTGTTAGAAATCGACCTCAGATATTCTGTACAAAAAAAAAATCATTTAAATATATAGAAATGCAAATTTAAATTTGAAAAGAACGCTCTCATAGGATTAACATTAGTTTACCAGTGTTTCTGCGTGACTAGTGTAGGCTCTTAAACATTCGTATCGGGAAACGGGAGTTCTCGTTTTTAAAAAATAAGCGTTGTCATTGGGAAACGAGGATTCTCGTTTTTATTCAAAAAACATCATTGACTAAGGGCGTGGCTTCTACCTTACAGAATATGCATTTATATCATTTTATATCATGTTGTACATTTTTTTTTAGTTTGTAAGATATTTTATATTGAATCCGTATATTGAATGATATATACTGATGCATAAACTTGATAAAATTATCTAGGAAACAACTTGCGAAAGCCTTTCAGAAGAGGGAGGAGCTACCATTGTTTTAATATCATTAAAATACCCAGTTCTATAGGAAATTTTAAGGAAATATTGCCGATGCGAATGTGTTAAGAAAAAACATGTGTAAACTTCAAACACTCACGGAAAGTCATCAGAAATATCCAAAAAAAATATTGTAATGCAATGTTGACACTCTTTCTTAAATAATTTACTTCATTATCCGTTTTTAATAACTTACTTCATCTATATGCAATTTCCGAACCGAAGTAATTTCAATAGGTCTTCCTCATGCCTAAGGTATGAAAACAAACATTAGCACTTTTTCATTACTATAAATGAGAACATTCTTCCTATCTACTAGATGTAGAGGTCACGCAAAACTTTATAATATCGTTTCCTAGAACATTTGTTTAACAGCGGGGAAGTACTTTTCCCGGGGCATTTATTGAATAAAAGTTTAGATTCCAAAAAAGCAAAATGTTGCCTGAAGCTTTATTTCAACACGTGCTTATTGAAATTTGAAACATGCCCAGCTTGTAATATAGATGTTTCAATGTATTGTGTTGCTTTATTTGATTGACTTGTGTTAGTTGTATGTAATAATGTATGTCACTAGAGCTTTTGAGAATTTTAAAAAATGTGATTTTCTTTTTACATTGCATACAAATAAAATGTAATAACCGACTACATTAGTATTAATTAAATGTTTCTTTTTGGGTTTGGTTGTTATGCGAATGAATCTGACAAAATGAGAAAAAATATATTAAGCAGTTTTAGAATTACATTATATTAAAATTATTAATATTTTAATGTAAGAATCTGTTCATTTCGTTTTTTAAATGACTGATACTTCTAAAAGCAATGGTGGAAACTTTATAAAAATGTATTTTCGGCTTGTTAAGAAAAATAAAAGTTAATAAAGGAAGAGAATTGGAAATCTGTAGAATCACATTCAAGCTTCGACATAATAATTTTTTTAATTTGTATTTCATAACATTAAAATACGGCACAAACATTCTTATAGCTTCATTTGTACGCGTTATTGAAATTTTAAACATGCCCAGCTTGTAATATTGATGTTTCAACGAAATTGTGTTAGTTTATTTGATTGATTTGTGTTAGTTGTATGTAATAATGTATGTTACTAGAGCTTTTGAGAAATTTAAAAAATGGGATTTTCTTTTTTCATTGTATACAAATAACATGTAATCAGTGACGGATCTAAGGGGGGGTTAGCCGGGGCAGCTGCCCCGGGTGCAAGACTTGGAAGGGCGCAAAAATGAGGAATCATAAAAGATTAAGAATGAAGGAAAATTAAAAATTCACATGAAAATATATTCAATTTTATTTTGTTCAACGGCGGTTTACTTTCGTTGTATAAGAATCAGAAATAAAAAATAAATTAAGTTGTATTACATTATATAAAATATCCCATTGCCACCAGTATTTTTAAAAAATTTTTATTTATTTAAAATACAAAGATTTTGCGTCATTTTCTAACACCGTTCTATGTTGTTTTATAGCGTGTGCAGTACTTTATTTCGGTTATGTCAAAAACACATTCGGGTGATGATTACAGAAAGAAGGCTAAAAAAAAAGAGAAGAGGAGGGTTCACAGCTATCATCTAATATGCCCTCATGGCTTAAGCCGAGCGATATTCATGAAGGTAGTAAGCAACCAAATTACTTGTGTTTTTTATACGTGCTACACCATATAATAATTTATACAGTGAAACTTCCATATAACGAAGTCTCATCGTTACACTTAAAAACTTCGTTATGAAGAAAATTCGTTAAATAGAAATCAGCTTAAATTAAGGAATTTTTTCTTTCAGATATGAGAAACAGGTATTGGATTCAGAAGCATTTGATTCAATTTCAATTATGAAGCCGTCTTTTACAAAACATTTGTGTACGGTCAATGAAATCACGTCACATTCCCAAGCTTTGGCTCTAGCTTTCATCAGTTCTGATACATAGGTTCTCTAGCTAATGTTTTCACTATATTCTCTTTTTTCTGTCTTTTTCGATAATGTACTTCAAGATTTTTTATTATCCCTTAGACTAATGGCTGAAGTTTTGAAGTTGTATTAACAGGAACAAAAATAACTTTGATGTTCGATTTGCATTTTGAAGAATATTTTTGTTGAAGCAATTGTCAATGAGCAATGGAAGGTCCGAATGGTAACTGTCTGTCTCTAATTGATATTTTTTGCTTCAATGCATCTGCCGCCATTACCACACTGCATCTTCTATATCATTGAATGTAAAAAAGGGATTTTGACTTTCCCCAACTGTTATCGCTTGAGTCTCGGTTTGAGAGAGTAATGATAACAAGTGTTTTTCTTAGTGTTAAAAAAAATTGTTTTATTTATTAACAAGCAGAATGGAAATTATTTAAACATGTTTATTTTCGTTCAATCCGCTGACATAAATTCGCCTATCCATCGCAACAACACCCTCTTAGTTTGAATTCTATACAAGTACAAAAGTGGAATAAACTTCGTTATATAGAATATATTTTTCGTAATATAGAGATTAATTTACATGCTAATGGTGTTCAAAGTCAAAGTTCTGCAGAAAATTTCGTTAAGTAGAAAACTTTGTTAAATAGGGACTTCGTTAAAGGGAAGTTCTACTGTATGTATTATTTCTGTTCTAAAAATCTCCTTTTTATGCAATAACTGAGTTCATATGTGAGAAAAGAATTATAAATAGATTTTTTTTTATTAATTTCTTCTAAATTTATATATTTTTGTAATTAACAGACATTTTTGTCTAAAAAATGAAAACGAAACTTATAATCGACTTATACTTATTTTATAAAGAGTTTCGTAATACGAATCGACGTGTATTTATTTGGTAATGATTCTCATCAATGACCCATTACCGCAGTTCTGTTTTAAGACCTTAAAACAAGCCTGCACATGTTGACTTGGAGAATTTGAGAATTCAACGCGTTCTGGCCGTTTAAAGCCATTTAATTTATGTAGTTAAAAAGGTTTTCTATCCATGGGAATCAGGTTTATGTTTTTATTTATGTATATCAGTTGTTAATAAGCCTTTTAAATTTTGATTTCCAAAATATAGCACCTATGCTTTTAAAAAATTAATTAAATATTTCATTAGAAATGTTTATCTAATAAAATATGTTAAATTAAGTTATGCTTCACAGTCACGCCACTTGTACTAATTTTGAAGCAAAAAAGTACATTAATTAAATTTAAACGGCGTAGGTTAACATAGCAATAAATTTAAACGTTACTTTTAATCGAGATCGTCATGATTGTTTACATTTCTTGCTATGCTTATATTTTCGCTTCAAATCTCCTGTTTCTTTTTACGTACAATAACGAATAAAGTTTATAACAGTTCTACTATAATTTTTAAAAAGTTAGTTATTTGAAAAATGTTTCCTGCTTAAAAAAAAAAAAATTGCTTGCTTTTTTTATTTCTAATGTAGTTCAATAACAAATATTTTGAAACTTATTAATGGAGCATTTACTCGGCAACCAAGTATAGCTGACAAAAAACTGAATATTATCACCCTTTTAAGAGGTGATTTCTGGCAGTCAGACTCATGGTCATCACTCTAATTTTCATTCGTTATCTAACCGTGAAAGTTGTAACAGAATATTTGGTGCGTGTTTTCAGACTTTTGTATATTAAATATTTATTTTTAAACTTTTATAGTATTAGTCAAATTTTAGAATAGTTTATGCAGTAAAAAAATGAGAAAGACCAAAGTATCTGTTTATAGCATTTAAAGATTATTATCAGAACCGCGGGAAATTTTACTAAAGCTTTATAAAAATATTTTATATGAGAATTTTTATTTAAAACCATTTAACTTGCATTTATTTTTGTAATGCATACATGGTTGGGGCTTATTAAACTTTAGCTCTTGGGTATATCTCCTCACCTAGCTGAACCTGGGAAACATACATTTAACTTATACTTATTTTATAAAGAGTTTCGTAATACGAATCGACGTGTATTTATTTGGTAATGATTCTCATCAATGACCCATTACCGCAGTTCTGTTTTAAGACCTTAAAACAAGCCTGCACATGTTGACTTGGAGACCTTTTATCAGCGCCCAAGGGCGGCCCGATCGCCGCTCCTTTGAATCCACCATTGTTATACATAGATAAAGTTACTGTTTCTAACTGACGTATTTATATTTATAATACATTGTTTGTATAAATAAGAATATTGTGTATATTTTTGAGAAATTCTGTAACATATAAAATGAAAAAAGAAACGCCCGTATACAGAGTTAGACAAATCCAAGTGACTTGAATTCAAAAAGCTCACTTTACATAGTCCTCGTTCATTAAAGGAATTAAAAGAAAATGCAAAATTTAAAAAAGTATTTTTAATTAAAAGCGATAAATGAGTTGAAATATTTAAAAGCCAGTAATGTAAGAAAAATAAATTGCAATTTTTAGAAAATTTTTAAATAGACAGGTTCAAATACATATTTTAAAATACTACTCCGCTTTTATTTTTTATTTTTTGTCATTTTCTTTACGTGGTTGTAAGTAATATAGTCAACGAATTTAAAAACCAGCTTTTAATAAATGGATTTGATTTTTGGAAGGAAAAAAAAAGTTCTAACAGAAAAAAAAAGAAAAAAGAATAGTCATGATTAATATCATATTATAATAATATTAAAGTATTAAATAAATTTTCAATCCTATCCTTAAAGAGGCATACTTCTCTTCAATGTTCAAAAAATTCAATTTTTCTAGGAACATGTGAATAAAGCAACGGCATTTTCTGCTTAGTTTGAAATGATTTGCATGAAAAATTCCAATAATTACATTACTTAAGACAAAACACAATTCCTTTGTAAGCAATGTGTAAAAGAATATTTTTAAATTGTATGCTTCAAAATGATAAAAGTGTGCTTTTTTTTTTAATTGCGCGCGCAAAATGTATTTTTACATGCAATCTTCACCGATTTATAGTGTTGTTTTTATCGTAACACCGAACCTATGTATGCGTTTATTTTAGCAAAATTTATATTTAAAAAATAAAGTTGAAAGTAATGCAGAATTTTTTATCAATGCAAAAGTAAATGCAAGGTAATGCAATATTTTTTACAGGTTAAACACTAGTAAAAATACAGATTTTGAGTATTGAGTATTAATATTACTTCCTTAAGCAATTGTTTACGCAGATTTTACTCTGATATTCTTGGGAGCAGGGGGGGGGGGGGGTTGCAAATCTACAAGCTTGCCCCGGCTAAAATTTAGTCTAGATCCGTCTCTGCATGTAATAACCGACAACATTAGTATTAATTAAATGTTGTTGTTGTTTTGGGAGGGGGTGAGGGGTTTAATTGTTATGCAAATAAATCTGACAAAACAAGAAAAATTATATTAAGCAGTTTTAGAATTACATTATATTAAAAATATTAATATTTCAAGGTAAAAATCTGTTTTTTTTTGTTTTTTTTTTTATAACTGATTACTTCTGGAAGTAATAGTAAAAAAAATTAATTTTGATTTGTTAAGAGAAAGAAAAGAAGAAAATAGTAAATATTTTTAAATCATATTCAAGTCTTGACATAACAAAATTGGAAATTTGTATTTCACAAAATTTAAAATAAGGCACAAACATTGCTTAAAGTTTCATTTCTACACGTGCTGATTGAAAATTTAACCATACCCAGCTTGTAATATAAATGGTTCAACGCACTACATTACTTTATATGATGGAGTTGTGTCAGTTATGAGTAATTATGTATGATTTTTTTTTTTAATTGCACACACATAATGTGTTACAATCAGGGCTTTACAAATTTGGTAAAATCTGGTAGCCAGAAAAAAATACTAGTCGCCAGTCGCCAGTAAAAAACATTTGCACCTCATCCGCTTTCTTCACCGTCATTGATTTAAAAAAAAAAAAAAAAAAAAAAAAGAGTTTTTTGTGAATTAATTGACAAAAAATAATAACATAGCATAAACAAGCATAGTTTAGAATTATTAGTTACTTAGTTTAAAATAGTACATGATTTAGAAAGATAATATAAATTATATTTTCTAATCATTTTCTTATAAAACTTATAATGTCTTATATTATGATGACAACTTATATAAACACAAAAATCAGATTTAAAACTTAAAAAAAAAAAAAAAAAAAAAAAAAAAAACCTCAAGCATTTTTTAACATTGTATCCAATTTTAAATGCCACAGAGACTGGATTGACACTATTTCTTACTGTTTTATTGAAATATCCTTTCTCTCTCTCCCCCCCCCCCCCCCCCCCACATTCTAATAAGGTGACATATACTAGCTGGCTATAGCTGAAAATAATGGTGTTTTCTGTGCATAAGTTGGAAAATGCCTTTTAAATTTCGTTATTCCATTAAAAGTACGAGAGAAGAGGAAGATCACTGCTTGCCGCGCATGAGTAGGCGTGGGAGAGAGAAAAAATATCATTTGTGCGCATTTCTTATGTCAATTTTTTTACAGAAATCACCCCGAAAGATCAGATCATTTTGGTCGCCAGATCAAAAAACTTGGTAGCCAGTGGCGACCTGGCGACCGCATTTGTTAAGCCCTGGTTACAATTGACTATATTAGTCTCAATTAAATATTTCTCTTCAGCTTTAACTCGTATGTGAATGACAGTCACAAGAAGAATGGGTCACAAGAAGAAAAATAAAACAGCACCAATTGATCAGGAATAACGTCTACTTTTATTCATTTATTTATTTATTTTAGTGTATAGATTTCTGTATTAAAATAGACACAAATTTTCAACGTAAATCTGCTAGATTTCAAACAGTAAAATATCTACACCCTTCAATCATCCTAAATACTAATTTTTAAGAACTTCCTACGATTACTTTCAAAGTTAGAGTCAATTTTAAAAAAGGGTTGATTTCAGAGCCAAATTCAAATTCAGTACGTCCAAGTATTCACAAAAATCAATACCTCAATCTATACTAATAAAAGAAAGATGTTTGTCAGTGTGTCTGTATGCCGGTGATGGCTAGGAAAATCTACCGCACGTAGAGGGCTGAAACGTTGGATAAAGATGGTCTAAGGCAGGTCCGAATGTATCTGAGATTCAGTTTTTTTTATGTTTTTATAATTAGCTGAGATATTAATTAAAGACTCATATATGAGATTTTACGTTCATTAATGGTCAAAAAATCCAAATTCTCCTCGGAACTGCATAATGCCCCGCCTCCCACGGAGAAAAATGTCTAAATTCAACATTGCAGCACCATATGTTCAGAAATTTAGTATACATCCTGTGTGTCTCAAAAATACTAGTACAAACTTTGAGGGAAGTTAGAGTACACTACAACAAACATTTTTTGTATAGGAAACTTGGGTCGCAATCCATTTATTCAGTCAAAAAATATAGGGCGTGTCACCACAATCCGTACCCGTATTTCTGTTCGTAATTTTAACAATAACGAATGTATTTTAACGAAATTTTCAACACTTCCATTGCTTTGTGTGAAATGAAATGATATTACGAATAGGACTGGAAGAATATAATAATTCAACTTGTGAATTTTCTTGTAATGTGAAGTACATTATTGCAAATTTAATTCAGTACTGTTTGGATGTGGATACTGGTCACTTCTACCACTTCTTGCGATATCGTTCCATTTTACTCAAAATAAGATAAGTTCACTGCAAATTTTGCAAAAGTATATTCATTATTTTTAAAATTGTGGGAAAAAAGATTCGAATTTGGATGGAAGAACGACGCTTTGTATTTTAAATTTATGTTTGAATTTATTAGTGTTTCCTTTCCGCCAAATTGGAGTTTAAATAATAAATGATAAAATTATTAGCTCTTATTTAACAAATATAGGTTCTCTTGGGGTTTTTTCTTTCAGTTTCGTTGCTTAATGGGTAATTCTTCCAGTTTTAATAAGTTTGGGGAGAGTGTCGCGAAAAGAAATTAAATTTCAGAATGAATTATGATTGATTTCGAAATATATAAGTAATAGACAAATAAATTTTTTTAAGTAAAATGCTCGTGTTAATTCAAACATAAGTTCAATTTTTTTTTAAATATTTGAGCCAATATTTGAATAACCATTAATAATATTTGATCTGGTCAATAATACTATTTAAAGATAGCTTCAAAATGTTAATTAGTATTAATATTTTTACTAAAACGTTTTTACTAATTTTTACTACTTACTTTTAAAAAAATGAATTGCGACCCTAGTTTTCTACCAGGGACATAACCAGACGGGGGTAGGGTGGGCTGACTCCTCCCCCCCCCCCCCCACACACACACACAGAGAGAGAGAGAGAGAGAGAAACTTCTTGAGCCCCTTCTAGTCTTCATAATCTTTCAATACTATTATCATCTATACTACATTTTTAAAAAAATTAACTTTGTAGTAACCAAAATTTTATGAGAGGTGAGACTTTCAGTCTATATTCTGTCTATATTTATATAGCCCTAAATTAGAGAGAAAAAAACAATCTGTGAATTAACCTCACCAAAACTTTTCCAAACCCGCTCTGACTTTGCCGACTTGCTACGGCCCTGTATCCAGTGCAAAAATTATTTCCTATAGTCTTACCTCCCCTCAAAGTTTGTGCCTATGTTTTTGAGAAACCTGTGTAAATGTAGCTGAGGACTTTTTTCTTCTTAAATGAAAGGACTTTTAAATTTTTATAAGTTTTTCAGTAATTTTAAATTTAAATGGTAAATAAAATTTTAACATAGACTATATTAAATTTCAAAAACAGTTTTATATTTTACATGATTAGTCTCGAAATCCTTACGTCACACGTGTGTCGCGACACACCTGTTGAGAAATACTGATCTAGATATATAACTCACCATTCCTCTGCATGATAAATTGGGCTTGCATTTTGTTGATATACATTAGGATGTAAGAGTAATAAATAACACATTGTCATTTATGTGTTACTAGGACATAACAAACGAAGCTGAGGTGCATACAAATTAGAAGATATTTATTGATTAATGGATGTCATTAATTGATGGGGTGTTTTACAATTACTACAATAAAATAATTAAATATTCAAATTAAGTTTATCATCACAGCATACAACAATTCACATCTGTTATACACATGTACCTACATATCTCTAATACACATAATAATCCACACAACTCATTTTAGAAGCGACCAACAGACCGCAGATATATTAATCATATAAAGTGTTTCGCTCATTATAATTCTTGTGTCTTGAAAGTTTTATCGCATTTTCATCTCGCGCAACCTTTAAACTTCTTTTGTTTAAATTCAATGGTTCAATGATAATCAAATTTTTTATATAAAAAAATCGAACAGTATTGTTATCAGTATTAATCATTTCAGGTCTGGCGTTGTTATAAGAAGACATGTCTTTACATTTACTATTATTGTGTCGTTATAATTACTTATTATCTGCATGTAATAGTATAATGTCTTTACATTTACTATTATCACTCCATTTATGTTTCAATAATAAATAAAAAAAAAAGGGTTCCCTTAAATCAGAGTGTCCGTAATGCGCATTATTTTTTAATATAGAGATTTCTCCTTATTACTTTGGTTAATTAATCCCGCGATATTACCTCACTTATGTTGCTGTACTAATCAAAACATATATTGAATGGGAAAAACTGCAATGGATCCACAGCCAGCTTTCTCAAAAACCCACTATACATAAATTGACAATGTAATAATTTCCCTACGATTTTCCACAATGATATTGTTTTTTATGGCATTATTGTTAGAAAGTACATATTACAGCTTGTTTTGAAACTTTAAGAAAAGTTTGTAATTTTCATGAATTTTCATTAACCTAAACGTGTGGATTAATTTAATAAGTAGCAATCGAGAACATGGAAAAGTCAATTTTAATTTTAATTTTCCATTACAACAATTTTTTAGGTTATTTATGATAGCATACCTTCTATTAGTTTATTTTTTAAAACCGTATATACTTTGGTTCAAAATTTCTTGTAATACAATTTCATTACTTCAAACATACATGCATTTTAATTTATCTAATCAGAAACTGATCAATTGCCAATTGTCCAGTGTTTTTCTTCGCTTTTGAATACGTCTTGCAGTAACACAAAATTCTACTCCACGTTGTACTTGCACACTTCCACTGATGTCTGGGTCTATGTCTATCAAATGCTGTCTGGGAAATTCTATTTTTTTGAAAAACTTCTTTGAATTCTTTTAATGTTATTTCTATTTTCGGCATTTCCTGCATATTTCATTTTCAAAAATACAATACCATCTTGCTGGAAGAAAAACGACCACCCATTGCGTGCTTTTTGCACTAATCGAAATTTTGCCCGCACTAATCGAGAGAGCATCTAAAAAAAGTTTACCGCACTAACTGAAAATCGTACTAAATGAAACCGCACTAAGCGTGGGATACCTATATTGTGTGGGCAAATGGATATTATTTTTATATTTTATTATGACCACAATTTTCATACTATAATTTTCAAGGTAGAAATAATAAATGCGTTTGTTTTAGAAATATATTACGATTTTTTTCTTAAATTTGTGGTATAAATAAAATAATAAAAGTCGAAAGAAACGCCTGTGATATATTTATTTTATGCTATTATGCTTTACTGGTAACGCCGGCTCTATTTTAAACTCTATAAACCATTGCTGGGACCTTTTTAATTCGAATATCTGTTTCATTCTTTAAATTTAAAAGTACTTTTACGAACCAATAGTTTATGATTACAAAAGAAAAGGAATAAATAAATACTGGAAAATATTTTTATTTATTTAATCCTGTTGTAATCCAAACGTCTTCAAATATTCTCCCATTTCCTACCACCATATACATAGCTGTGAAAATAATTATATTCGTTAGATTACAGTCAATGCATATTCGTTAAATTTCAATAAACCTTAATTTTTGTCATTTAAATAACAAACTTTTGATTTTTATTTAAAACTAAAAGTAATTTTTCCCCAAAATTAAAGTATTATATATTCGATCGCAAAGAGTTAGGAACATGTCGCAATGATTTAGCTATGTGACAGAACAAAGGAACCATAAAGAAAAAAAAAATACGTTTCGGTAAAAAAATTTTTAGAGTTTTAATGGAAATAATTTTCTGCTCACAACTAAAATTCTTAACAAATTATGTTTGTTTGTTTGTTTGTTTGTTTTACCTACAACATACACTATAGATTTTCTGTTAACAAACATTTCAGCTAACGAACGTAATTCCGGAACGAATTATCACTGCATAAGCTTATCATTGTATAGGATTATTGTATAATATCACTGTATAAGCTTATCACTGCAGACTTCGGAGCTGTCTCTTTTAAAAGACAGCAAATTGAAACTTTGTCTACCACTATTTCCTTGCAAAAATTTTCGTTTTAGATTTATCTTGCAAATTTCGTAGAAACACGTTTCGTGATGAGCTTTTTCTTGTAATTGTAGTCATTGTATATCATAAATAAAATAACTGTTAAATCACAAGGTAAATGACACTATAGAAACTAAAAAATTATTAATCAAGCCTATATCTATATACAACCAAAGCACCTTATAACGCAATCGAAAGTGCTCTAAAAATTTGTTCGTTATAATGTGCTTTTGTTAAAGCGTTATAACGAATTATTTCGTAAAATTCCAATTACATCAAGATTTATAAAATAATTAAAAAAATAGTGGTAAAGAAAAAGGGACCGCTCCGAGGCCTGTCACTGTATAAGGTTATTATCGCATTTACTGTCGCTCGTATTGTGCTAATCGGCTTTTATACGTTCGAAGACTTTCTTTGTTGGTAACAAAGAGCTTTAAACATCAAATGATCTTTTTCCAGACAAATCTACTTTTCCTTTTTTCAAATTAATATTTAGATTTTTGCGGCTCTCAGTGATTTCTTTTCAATATCTAAAATGTGTAATAATTTTCTGTAACAAATAATCCTAATTTATTGTTGTCCTAGCATTTTAACACTGAAATCGTTAAAAGAAAAAAAAGAGAGAGATTTTATATTGCAAAGAAAATATTTAAATTTAATAGAAATTTGTCTATTTTTTTCCTGGTACTTTACATTTTTTATTTAATATATATAAAATTCTAAGAAAAATTCCGGTATTAAATACTAAATTATACATCATGGCTGTAGTTCCGTGATACACACTATGAATAATGCAACATAAATTACATATTATATGCACTAATACACATAAATTAAAAATAGAATGTATAGAGCGCAAAGGATTAATGCTCACGTATCAAAATATTTGAGATTCTAAAAAATAAAAACGCATGGAGTGCATAAATAAATGAAATAAAAATTAAACCTTACTCACTTTCATGCACGAAGAGTGCATTATAAATTATCTAGAAAAACAAAAGAAGTCAGGCAAATGCTTTAGGAAGAAGAAAATAAAATGTACACGAAAGATATATATATACACAGGATTGTCATAAAAAAACTTCAACAATATATGAACCTTTAGCGGAATAACCAGTCAACCAAGCGAAAAGAAATTTCAGATATTGTTATTTGAAGGTATGCGCCCGAGATCGTGATGATTTAAAACAATAGAGTTCTCACGGTTACGGTTACAGTGAAAAATTTGCGAAAGCTTCGAATAGCAACACCCACTTTTTTCCTGCGCAGATTCATCAGCGCATTGAAAAAACATAAATGGCGTTGGAACGATACACGTATGATGAAAATTGCCTGCGTAAAACATTTGCAAAGAAGAGCATTGTAAAAGAGAAATAACATCACAAGAGAAGAGATAAAAAAAAACTTTTATTGAAATTAGCAGTTTTCAACGTGACCACCTTCCCAGTAGATAACGCATTGCATGCGGGAGATTGTTGACAACAATGATGAACGTATCATTGCAGGGCGGATTTGTATAATTTCATGTTTTATGGCATCTTTCCATTCTGACAAATATCTTGAATTTGATGTGTCCACCTTTGATTTCAGATAACCCCAAAACCAGAAATCCATCGGAGTGAAGTCGGGGTAGATCGCAGTGATCATGAAACTGTAAAGTTACGGGAGATGACTCTATCACCAAAGTGCTGTTGCAGCCCTTGTCGAACACACGTGGCGGCGTGTGGAGGAGCACCATCTTGCATCCATACAATGTCAATAACGACATTTCTCTGCTACAATTACATAATTCTGCAACATTGTTTTATAAGGAGCATTAGTGATGAAACATGTTTTCATACCTGTGGAAGTTCGAAGAAGTACGGAGCGAGAACGAATGTGTTTGAGATGCCGCACTACACAGTAACTTTAGCTTCGTGTAAAGGCGTTGGTGCCATATCGTGAGGATTTTCGTCATCACAGTAAACGCAGTTCTTGGAGTTTACGTTCCCAGTTAAGGAGAAATAGGCTTCATCGATCTGAAGCGGCCACCTGCCATCTTCATCATATCTGATGAAGAAATAATTCGAAACGCTGTTGTTCGTCTCCAGATTGCAACATCTGGCCGCGTTGTATTCGATAAGGAATCATCCACAGAACATAGCACAGAATCTTGAGAACTGTGGTTTTTGGTGCATTCAAATTGCGGACGACTTCTTGCAGTATGTAATGGACCTGCAGTAATCGTATTATGCACTTCCACAACAACTTCAACAGGAATAGATGGTCATCCAGATCGCGGTCTATCACTTGTGCATCCAGTTTCTTCAATTTTTTTTTACCGAATCACGTACAGTTTTTACGGAACATGGGCCTCATCGTATCTTATTATTTCGCCGATAAACTTGCACTGCTTCGGCAGCGTTTTTCCCCTTTCAGATAAAACAGCCTTATCAAATTCACCTCGTTGTTTCCCCGTAAGTGTCATCTTGTTGGCACGTTCGAACACCTGAATGAAGAAACAATCTTTTAACACTGCTTATTAAAGTTTTTCCACACGCAATGATTTGCACATGGTGTTCTGTGATTGCTGCTTCCACTGTATATCCCTGTGAATTATGCAAAGTGCGTCAATGCACCTCTTTTCTGTGTTGTCATTGGTCCTTACAATATGCTCTTCTTTGCAAATATTTTACGCCGGCAATTTTTGTCTTATGTGTATCGTTCCAACGCCATTTATGGTTTTTCGATGCGCTTATTAATCTGCACAAGAAAAAAGTGGGTGTTCCATTCGAAAATTTCTAACTTTTTCCACTGTAACCCTAACCGTGAGAGCTGTAACAATATTTGTTCTATTGTTTTAAATCATCGCGATCTCTACAGCATACTTTCAAATAACAATATAAGACATTTCCTTTCGATTGGTTCAGCGGTTAGGCCGCTAGGGGTTCATATATCAGGGAAGTTTTCTGTGACCATCCTGTATATGTATATATCATAGTTGCCAACCTCCCGATTTTTTTAATACCAGTAAAATCTTACAAAAATATTCGATTTATTAAATTGCAAAAATTGTACAATTCAATAAAACAAGTATTTCTATATAAAAATATTGGTATGAAAAAAATCGGGAGATTAGCAACTATGATATATATATATAATAATAAATTACATATTATATGCACTAATGCACATAAATTCCAAAATAGAATGTATAGAGCGCAAAGGATTAATGCTCACGTATCAAAATATTTGAGATTCTAAAAAATAAAAACACATAGAATGCATAAATAAATGAAATAAAAATTAATCCTTACTCACTTTCATGCACGAAGAATGCATTATAAATTATCTAGAAAAATAAAAGAAATCAGGCAAATGCTTTAGGAAGCAGAAAATAAAATGTACACGAAAGATATATATATACACAGGATTGTCATAAAAAAAAACTTCCCCAATATATGAACCTTTAGCGGAATAACCAGTCAACCAAGCGAAAGGAAATGTCAGACATTGTTATTTGAAGGTATGCGCTTGAGATAGTGATGATTTAAAACAATAGAGTTCTCACGGTTACGGTTACAGTGAAAAATTTGCGAAAGCTTCAAATAGCAACACCCACTTTTTTCCAGCGCAGATTCATCAGCGCATTCAAAAAACATAAATGGCGTTGGAACGATAAACGTATGATGAAAATTACCTGTGTAAAACATTTGCAAAGAAGAGAATTGTAAAAGAGAAATAACATCACAAGAGAAGAGGTAAAAAAAAACTTTTATTGAAATTAGCAGTTTTCAACATGACCACCCTCCCAGACGATAACGCATTGCATGCGGGAGATTGTTGATAACAATGATGAACGTATCATTGCAGGGCGGATTTGTATAACTTCATGTTTTATGGCATCTTTCCATTCTGACAAATCTCTTGGATTTGATGTGTCCACCTTTGATTTCAGATAACCCCAAAACCAGAAATCCGTCGGGGTGAAGTCGGGGGAGATCGCAGTGGTCATAAAACTGTAAAGTTACGGGAGATGACTCACAAGAAGCCAAACCACGCGCACCAAATCATATGGAATCAATACTTGAGCTACATCTCAAAATGCATGATAATCACGATTACAGTTATATTAAATTTGAAACAATAATTAAATTATAGAAATACCTTAAAAATTATTAAACAGTAATTATTACTAGTTAAAATTCATTAATCTATATCTATACTATTATATAAAGAGGAAACGGTGACTGACTGACTGACTGGGTGACTCATCAACGCCCAGCCGAAACTACTAAAGTCAGGGTCACGCAATTTGGACTGTAGATTGCTGTTATGGGCTAAGCAAGCAATAAGAAGGGATTTTTGAAAATTCCCCCCCCCGAAGGGGGTTAAAGGGGGGTTCGAATGTTTTAGGTCATTTTGCCATATCTCAGCAGCAGTTATAGGTAGGAGCTTGAAATTCCAGAAAACAAATCTACTAACCAAATGATTAAACACCTATTTCAGCTATTTTAGAAATTCCCCCGAGAAGGTGGTTAAAGGGGGTGGTTGAATGTTTTAGGTCATTTTGCCATATCTCAGCAGCAGTTATAGGTAGGAGCTTGAAATTCCAGAAAACAAATCTACTAAAAATATGATTAAACACCTATTTCAGCGTTTTTGGAAATTCCCCCCAGAAGGGGGTTAAATGGGGGGTGGTCGAATGTTTTAGGTCATTTCGCCATATCTCAGCAGCAGTTATAGGAAGGAGCTTGAAATTCCAGAAAACAAATCTACTAAAAAAATGATTAAACACCTATTTCAGCGATTTTAGAAATTCCCCCCAGAAGGGGGTTAAAGGGGGGTGGTCGAATGTTTTAGGTCATTTCGCCATATCTCAGCAGCAGTTATAGGTAGGAGCTTGAAATTCCAGAAAACAAATCTACTAAACAAAAGATTAAACACCTATTTCAGCGATTTTAGAAATTCCCCCCAGAAGGGGGTTAAAGGGGGGTGGTCGAATGTTTTAGGTCATTTCGCCATATCTCAGCAGCAGTTATAGGTAGGAACGCAAAAATCAGGAAAACAAATCTACTAAAAAAATGATTAAACACCTATTTCAGCGATTTTAGAAATTCCCCCCAGAAGCGGGTTAAAGGGGGGTGGTCGAATGTTTTAGGTCATTTTGCCATATCTCAGCAGCAGTTATAGGTAGGAGCTTGAAATTCCAGAAAACAAATCTTCTAAAAAAATGATTAAACGCCTATATCAGCGATTTTAGAAATTCCCCCAGAAGGGGGTTAAAGGGGGGTGGTCGAATGTTTTAGGTCATTTTGCCATATCTCAGCAGCGGTTATAGGTAGGAGCTTGAAATTCCAGAAAACAAATCTACTAAAAAAATGATTAAACACCTGTATCAGCGATTTTAGAAATTCCCCCAGAAGGGGTTAAAGGGGGATGGTCGAATGTTTTAGGTCATTTTGCCATATCTCAGCAGCAGTTATAGATAGGAGCTTGAAATTCCAGAAAACAAATCTACTAAAAAAATGATTAAACACCTATTTATGCGATTTTAGAAATTCCCCCCAGAAGGGGGTTAAAGGGGGGTGGTCGAATGTTTTAGGTCATTTTGTCATATCTCAGCAGCAGTTATAGGTAGTAGCTTGAAATTCCAGAAAACAAATCTACTAAAAAAATGATTAAACACCTATTTCAGCGATTTTAGAAATTCCCCCCAGAAGGGGGTTAAAGGGGGGTGGTCGAATGTTTTAGGTCATTTCGCCATAACTCAGCAGCAGTTATAGGAAGGAGCTTGAAATTCCAGAAAACAAATCTACTAAAAATATGATTAAACACCTATTTCAGCGTTTTTGGAAATTCCCCCCAGAAGGGGGTTAAATGGGGGGTGGTCGAATGTTTTAGGTCATTTCGCCATATCTCAGCAGCAGTTATAGGTAGGAGCTTGAAATTCCAGAAAACAAATCTACTAAACAAAAGATTAAACACCTATTTCAGCGATTTTAGAAATTCCCCCCAGAAGGGGGTTAAAGGGGGGTGGTCGAATGTTTTAAGTCATTTCGCCATATCTCAGCAGCAGTTATAGGTAGGAACGCAAAAATCAGGAAAACAAATCTACTAAAAAAATGATTAAACACCTATTTCAGCGATTTTAGAAATTCCCCCCAGAAGCGGGTTAAAGGGGGGTGGTCGAATGTTTTAGGTCATTTTGCCATATCTCAGCAGCAGTTATAGGTAGGAGCTTGAAATTCCAGAAAACAAATCTTCTAAAAAAATGATTAAACGCCTATATCAGCGATTTTAGAAATTCCCCCAGAAGGGGGTTAAAGGGGGGTGGTCGAATGTTTTAGGTCATTTTGCCATATCTCAGCAGCGGTTATAGGTAGGAGCTTGAAATTCCAGAAAACAAATCTACTAAAAAAATGATTAAACACCTGTATCAGCGATTTTAGAAATTCCCCCAGAAGGGGGTTAAAGGGGGATGGTCGAATGTTTTAGGTCATTTTGCCATATCTCAGCAGCAGTTATAGATAGGAGCTTGAAATTCCAGAAAACAAATCTACTAAAAAAATGATTAAACACCTATTTCAGCGATTTTAGAAATTCCCCCCAGAAGGGGGTTAAAGGGGGGGTGGTCGAATGTTTTAGGTCATTTTGTCATATCTCAGCAGCAGTTATAGGTAGTAGCTTGAAATTCCAGAAAACAAATCTACTAAAAAAATGATTAAACACCTATTTCAGCGATTTTAGAAATTCCCCCCAGAAGGGGGTTAAAGGGGGGTGGTCGAATGTTTTAGGTCATTTCGCCATATCTCAGCAGCAGTTATAGGTAGAAGCGCGAAAATCAGGAAAACAAATTTACTAAAAAAATGATTAAACATGTATTTCAGCGATTTTAGAAATCCCTTCCCCGAAGGGGTTAAAGGGGAGTGGTCGTATGTTTTAGGTCATTTCGTCATATCTCAGCAGCAGTTATAGGTAGGAGCTCGAAAATCAGGAAAACAGATCTACTAAAAAACGATTAAACATGTATTTCAGCAATTTTAGCAATTCCCCACCCGTAGGGGGTAAAGGGGGGTCGAATGTTTTAGGTCATTTTGCCGTATCTCAACAGCAATTTTAGTTGAGAACACAAAAATCAGGAAAATAAATCTACTAAAAACATGATTAAACATGTATTTCGGGGATTTTAGAATTTCCCCTCCCGGAGGGGGTTAAAGGGTGGTGGTCGAATGTT
Organism: Maratus michaelseni; assembly: GCA_963931845.1. NCBI lineage: Eukaryota > Metazoa > Arthropoda > Arachnida > Araneae > Salticidae > Maratus > Maratus michaelseni. The sequence goes on from OZ007589.1 coordinate 63,875,185, forward strand.
TTACGTCATTTCGCCATATCTCAGCAGCAGTTATAGGTAGGAGCGCGAAAATCAGGAAACTAAATCTACTAAAAAATGATTAAACACGTATTTCAACGATTTTAGAAATTCCCCCCTGAAGGTGGTTAAAGGGGGTGTCAAATGTTTTAGGTCATTTCGCCATATCTCAGCAGCAGTTTTATGTAGGAGCACGAAATTAAGGAAAATAAATCTACTAAAAAAAAGGGTTAAACACGTATTTCAATGAATTTAGAAATTTCCTCCTAAAGGGGGTTAAAAGGGGGGGGTTGTATGTTTTAGATCATTTCGTCATATCTTTGCAGCAGTTTTAGATAGAAGCGCGACAATCAGGAAAACAAATGTACTAAAAAATGAATAAAACACATATTTCAGCAATTTTGGAAATTCCCCCCAGAAGGTGTTTAAATGGGGGGGGGTTGAATTTTTTAGGTCATTTCGCCATATCTCAGCTTTTATGTAGGAGGGCGAAATTATTTAAAACAAATCTACTAAAAAATGGGTTAAACACGTATTTCGGCGATTTTGGAACCCCCCCCCCCCCCAGAAGGTGGCTAAAGGGGTATTCAAAAGTTTCGGGTCATTTCGCCATATCTTAGTAGCGGATTTAGGTAGGAGCGTGAAATTCAGGAAAACACATCTACTAAAAAATGGATAAACAAGCATATCGGTGATTTTAGAAATTCCCTCCGAAGGGATTTAAAGGGGGTGGTTTCGAAAATTTTAGGACATTTCGCCATATCTCAGCAGCTGTTTTATGTAGGTGCGCGAAATTCAGGAAAACAAATCTACTGAACAAATGATTAAACGCGTATTTCAGTGACTTTAGAAATCCCCCCCTCCTCGAAGGTGGTTAAAGGGGGATTTGAAAGTTTTAGGTCATTTCGCCATATCTCCGCAACAGTTTTAGGTTGGAGCGCGAAATTCAGGAAAACGAATGTAATAAAAAAATTGCATTGTCTACCCGTGCAAAGCCGGGACGGGCCGCTAGTAAATTAATAAAACCATATATAATTTTGAGACGTTCAAGTATAGGAAAATATTACATAATTCATATCCTACGGTAAATAACAGTAGAGTAAGTACAGTACCGCCCTCTATAGAGTAATGAAATTACTAGTAGAAAATAGTTGCTAATTAGAGTGCTGCCATCTATATCCCTTATTTAAAATAAATATAAAAATATATTTTATATATAGAAAATATATTAAGTCTATTTTTAATATAATTATATATATATATATATATACAGTAAAACCCGTTTAAGAAGTTCCCGCTTAAGAAGTTTTCCCGTTTAAGAAGTTTATATATTCGATTCCCATTTTTTTCCTATTCTTACAATGTTAAAACAACCCGTTTAAAAAGTTTAGTTCCAAACTTTTTCCCGCTTAAGAAGTTTTTTCTCCCCTTAATTTTACTTTCAAAACACGTTTACTTCAGTCTTTTGAGGGATTTTTCCCCCCCATTCTGTACTGGAAAAGCATTTCTCTATATTCTTCGCTATTCAAAAGGGCACATTTAAGATTGAAAAGGATTGTCGTCACCTTTATTTCACCTTCATATCAGTTTGTCTGATGAAATGTAGAGAGAGGGTAAGTCAGAGTCCCTTATGGCTGCAACATTAGTGACTGATAAGGGATTAAAGAGAAATGGTTTGCTCCTACTCAGGGGTAGTTCGTTAAGTTGACCAGTTGCTTTCTCTTAGAATAGAGTCTCTTTCACCCCTTTCCAGGAATGGAATGAACCAAAGCTATGTTTGGTTCATTCCAAACCAAAGCTGTGTTCAGTTTGGCTCATTCAATCTGTTTTTGAGTGAGTGTAAGCGTCAAATCTCTCTTGGAAAATTCACGAAAAAAATTCTTATTTATTTTTTCCTTTTCAAAATGTCGGACAAGGGAATTAAAAGAAAGGCCTTGTCAATTGAAGACAAAATCAAAATTTTGAAAGAAGTTGATAGCAACCCAAACGTAACAAGAGTTGAAATTGCTAAGAGATTGAATATGCCGGTGACTACTCTGAATGGAATTGTAGCAAAACGCAATCTTATATTAAACGACTCCTCTAATAAATCTCGAAAAATTAAAAAAGTGAAAAAAGGAAAATATGAAGCTATGGAAGAAAAATTATTACTTTGGTTCAAGCAAGCTAGATCCGCCAATATTCCTATAAGTGGACCTATTCTTAGAGAAAAGGCTGAGGAAATTGCCAAAAAAATGGAGATTGAATTTGCACCTTCAAATGGATTGATTGATAGAATGAAAAAAAGAGCTGGTTTAAGTTACAATTCTATAAAAGGTGAGAGTAAAAGCGTCGATCCACAAGAAATCGAAGAATGGAAACAAATCTTACCAGATTTGATAACCGGCTATCATCCTAAAGATGTCTTTAACATGGATGAGTGTGGGCTTTTCTATAATCTTTCACCGGATAAAACGTATGCATATAAAGGTGAAAATTGTCACGGGGGTAAAAAAAATAAGGAACGACTTACAGTTTTATTGGGTGCAAACATGGACGGTTCCGAGATATTGCCAATTTTGGTTGTTGGGAAATCCAAGAAACCCAGATGTTTTCAAAATGTGAAATCACTGCCTTGTGATTATGAAAATAACAAAACTGCGTGGATGACGATTACAATTTATGAAGCCTATTTGAAAAGATTAAATGTTAAAAAGAGGAGAGCTAAACGGAACATCATCATCTTTGTAGACAATTGCGCCGCCCATTCCAAAGACACGAGTAACTTTACTAACATAAAAGTGCATTTCCTACCACTGAACTCGACTTCGGTTTTGCAACCGATGGATCAGGGAGTTATTAAAGTGTTTAAGAAGCACTATAGAAAACGGCTTGTGAATTGGATGATTGAAAAACTGGACAATACTGGAGAGATAGGAAAAGTGAACGTTTTGCAATCCATTCATTTTATTTTATCTGCATGGGAGTTAATAACGCCATCTGTAATTGCCAATTGTTTCCAGAAAGCAGGATTTTTGGAAAGAGAATCAACAGAAGAATATGAATTGGACATTGAAGATGATTGGAAGACGTTACAAAGGATGGATTTCACAGCATCGTTTGAAGAGTACGTGTCAGTAGATGACGAGATATTGCCATGTGAAATGCTTACAGTAGATGATATTTGTGAGCAGGGGCGTAGCTTGAAATTTTTATTGGGGGGGGAGGACCTGACTTTAGCGCCCTTTTATAATTTTCATTTTCCACCTCCCCATCCCCCCCCCGTCTGCGGTATGTATTATATTCTTTTTGCACGGATCAAGACATTTTTCCCTGTAAGAAAGGTTTTCGCCATAGACTGTTTCTATTTCACAGGTTTTACTATACTTTAAAAAATTTTTTGCTTAGAATAGTATGTTCTTTAAAACGAATTTTAATTGTAGAATAATGGCCATTTATATATAAAAATATATTTATTTTTTGCAAAAATTGTTGTGCCAGACCTAATTTTCTGATTTTTACGCTGCCCTACAAATTTCAGTCCATGCAGAGCTTTAGGAAGAATAACGTCCAAGCACAGCTTGGCCCAGAAAAACAGAAGTTTGGACCGTCCCGGCCCAAGACTGCAAAAAAAGTTAAGCCCGTGCCGTGCAGATCTCTAACTCGCACGTCTCGAAAGCCTGTTTAAAATATTAGATTTAATTTTTACAGAAAAATTACAATACTATTTTATTCTTAGAGACCTGATTAAAAATATATGAAATTTTATATACAAATAGATAATAATGATTTTATGAATGTGTCAAACGTAATAATTTGAAATAGATTTGAACCTTAATTAAAGCAAACATTTGTATATGCTCTTAAATTCTGCTCCATCATCAATAATTTAAAACCACTTTTTCATGAATGAAGTTACATAATCTGCTTTCTTCTTAAATTCATTTATGGTTTTGATTTTTGTAACTGGTTCCTTGTTTATTTCTTTCATTTATTTACTCTGGAAGAATTCGTGCCTGGGATATAAGTTTCTAAAAAAATATACAGTACACTCATTTCAAGAAACACATGCCTCTAATCCTCCAAATGAACGAATATCAGTGTCTGTTGTCTCGTTTTGCACAAGAGGGGATTTCAAGAGTTCAAATGTCAGGGTGGAGGAAATTTTTTCTTCAGAGGATTCTTTCAGAAGAATTGCCATATGACCACCTTAGAGTAGAGGTCTGCACGGGCTCGTACCCAGCCCGGCAAAATGTAGGTCAATTTTCACACGGACCGGTCTGGCAGAATGAAGAATAATAAATGTTTCGGGGCGGGCCGATAAAAATATTAAGTGAGCCAACCGGCCTGATATAAGAAATTTAAAAGGATCAAAGTAAGCTGATAAAATATGAACAATTTTCAATGGATTTGTCTGGGACGAGAATAATTAAACGTACTGCACGAGCTGATCAAAACATCAATAAGTATAATGCGTACAATATGTCAAGCGTAGAAATCGGCATTGGACACTTGCATCATACTTGAGTCTGGGCTTAATTTTTTTTTAAATGGAATTTTTTGTAGAAATTGAGTTGGTCAGATCGGACCGGGCCTGATTTCATTGATTTTTCAACGGGTCGGGCCTGATTTCACTGAATTTTCAACGAGACGGTCCGATCCCGGGCCAAACTTTTAGCTTTTAGACCGGACTGGGCTTGGCCAAGATAGCTTTCGTTCGGCCGGGCCTGTAAATTCTGGCCCGTGCAGACCTCTACCCCAGAGATAATGTTCTGCACGGTCTGATTCCCGCACCCAGCCAAATGAAGTCAAACGTTCAAATGGACTGGGCTAATAATAATTAAAAAAAAATTAACAGGCTAGGCGGTCTGGTAAAAAAAAAATTAAGAGGGATTACCGGGGCACCGATATACCAAATTTAAAAGGATCGGACTAATCCGATGAAATATGAACAATTTTCAATGGAGATGGATATTTACCAGAATACGTTATAAATATGTTGCACAATTCGATACTAGTTTGACAACATCAATACAGAAATTTAATATGCCTAACGTAGAGATTTTCATCGGACAGTTACATTGTGTCTGAGCTTGCACCTAATTTTTCCTGTCGACTCGGGCCGTGTTTAGGCGTACATTTTACATTTTTTCTATATACACGGATCGGGCTGGACCTGAACTTAATTATTCCTAAGACGTATCTGGCAGACTGTTTTTTATTCAAAACTAAAATTGATAATGGATTTTTGGTAACAAAATCTTTGGAAATAAACTTTCCGAAGAAATATTTTTTTAATCTAAATTTTTAATTATAAAGCTTCAAAATGTATGATGTTTTTAAACATTTTTTATCTTTACTCTAAAGTACATTTTTTTTTAATGAGTCTTTATTTGAATGTAAAAGTCTAGAAGTCTAAGTATTCATTAATGTTGACATTTTGTATTCTATGGATTGCCCACATGTAGTCTGAAATATACTTTAAACATTTCACAATATATATATCGGATTTTTTTTTTTTTTTTTTTTTTTTTTTTTTGTGGGCCGGGCCGGGCCGAATTTTCGGTTTTTAAAATGGACTGGGCAGGACCAAGATAGCTTTCGTTTATACCCGTGCGGGTCCGACCCTAGAAATAAATTTCAGCCCGTGGAGACCTTTACCCCACCCTCTATGAGACGTTCTCTAACCTCTCTCCAGTCACTTCCATTTCTTTACACTTTCTTTAGATTACCAAAAGTGACCAAAAACTACTGAGATAAGGAAAGAATTGTACTTCTAAGGATCGAATTACATTACTGCCCTGCAATTGATTGCAATTATTAACATTGAAAATAATGTTTTTGTATAATTTGTACTTGCAACTACTATTTAAACACTTTCTTTATGGGTGCCTGACGGCGCCCTTAAACAATCTTTGGCCCACCAGTCAGTTCCACTTTTTCACACCTTCTTTCTACTACAAAGGGTGGCCAAAGGGAATATTTGTATTTCTAAGGATCGAATTACACTTACCGTCCCGCAATTGATTACAATTCTTATTTTCAGAATTTTTCCTTTTGCATGTATACTTCTTTTGGTGGGACGGGGGGGGGGGGAGGGGTAAGAAAATATCTAAAGTAGTAACAAATCTAAAATGAAACCCCTTATGCAAAATTTGTATGTTAAAAGTATAACTTACTTTCTAATTTAAGATTTTAAATAAAGTGTTTGTATAATCACTTATTACTACTAATAGGCCTTTTCTTTATGGGCGCCTCACGGCGCCCTTAAACCTTCTGTGGCGCCCTACTACTTGAACTCATTGGGAGGGGAGGTTCCCCCCCTCCCCCCCCTAAAGCTACGTCCCTGTTTGTGAGGTTACAGAAGATGAAGAAATGAGTGACACTGAGGAAGAGCACGTGGAAATTCCTAGTTTTTCGGATGCTGTGAAAGGACTAGAAACATTTCGCCGTTTTATCGAAAGTGTTGAAAATGTGCCTGAGGAAATTTTTAAAAACTTAAGACAACTGGACTGTTATCAACTAAAAATTGACGAGAAAAAACATAAACAAAAATCTATAACCGATTTTTTCTGTAAAAGCATATCAAATGATGCTTAAAGAGAAATGTCCCCTCCCTGTCTTCAAACATTGGATTAAATAAAGAGTTTCTAAGGTAATTATGCATTTTTACTTGATTGACAGATTTTTTAAAATGTGCAAATCAGTTTATATTTCTTAAGTAAAACTCAACTTTATATAAATTTATGTATTATTTTAACAATGCAAAAGACCTCTCCTGACTATGAAAACTTAAACTAATTATTGTTTCAAACATTCTTAATTTCCCGTTTAAGAAGTTTTCCCGTTTAAGACGTTTTTGACTTCCATTCCCTTGGAAAACTTCTTAAGCGGGTTTTACTGTATATATACATACATATGCAACTTTTAAAATCAAAATACAATACTTTACAAAATACAATACAAATACTTTAAAATCAAAATACAATACTTTACAAAATACAATACAAATACTTTAAAATCAAAATACGTCATACTGGCTCTATCAACAAAATCTGAACAAATCTCTAATTTAAAGATGGCAAGTATTTAGTTTATATAGAATACCGTTAAGTTAAAAAAATAACTATTAAATACAGACAACCAAATAACCGAAACTCCAATTTAAAGATGACATGTAGAAGTAATACATTACATAACAGTTATAGAGAAAATAAATAAATAAATAGGTATATAAAATGATGCCAGATAAAATAAAATAAATATAATTTAATCAATATTTGAATAAAATATGGAATTAAGATAACAAATGATGATGAAAATGAAATACGAAAATGCCATGTGTATGTATAATCATCAGCTGGCAGTACATCACACATGTCGTAAAAAAAAAAAGAAATGCATTATTTCATAAAATATCCTAGAAATTTTGCTAAGAACACTATATTTCTACCAGTATAATGCATAAAAATGAGAAAACAAAACCGAGGAAAATTAATCAAAAACGAAATTACTCAGATACCAAACAGCCGGTCACAAGAAGCCAAACCACGCGCACCAAATCATATGGAATCAATACTTGAGCTACATCTCAAAATGCATGATAATCACGATTACAGTTATATTAAATTTGAAACAATAATTAAATTATAGAAATACATTAAAAATTATTAAACAGTAATTATTACTAGTTAAAATTCATTAATAAATTAATAAAACCATATATAATTTTGAGACGTTCAAGTATAGGAAAATATTACATAATTCATATCCTACGGTAAATAACAGTAGAGTAAGTGCAGTACCGCCCTCTGTAGAGTAATGAAATTACTAGTAGAAAATAGTTGCTAATTAGAGTGCTGCCATCTATATCCCTTATTTAAAATAAATATATAAATATATTTTATATATAGAAAATATATTAAGTCTATTTTTAATATAATTATATATATATATATACATACATATGCAACTTTTAAAATCAAAATACAATACTTTACAAAATACAATACAAATACTTTAAAATCAAAATACGTCATACTGGCTCTATCAACAAAATCTGAACAAATCTCTAATTTAAAGATGGCAAGTATTTAGTTTATATAGAATACCGTTAAGTTAAAAAAATAACTATTAAATACAGACAACCAAATAACCGAAACTCCAATTTAAAGATGACATGTAGAAGTAATACATTACATAACAGTTATAGAGAAAATAAATAAATAAATAGGTATATAAAATGATGCCAGATAAAATAAAATAAAAATAATTTAATCAATATTTGAATAAAATATGGAATTAAGATAACAAATGATGATGAAAATGAAATACGAAAATGCCATGTGTATGTATAATCATCAGCTGGCAGTACATCACACATGTCGTAAAAAAAAAAGAAATGCATTATTTCATAAAATATCCTAGAAATTTTGCTAAGAACACTATATTTCTACCAGTATAATGCATAAAAATGAGAAAACAAAACTGAGGAAAATTAATCAAAAACGAAATTACTCAGATACCAAAGAGCCGGTCACAAGAAGCCAAACCACGCGCACCAAATCATATGGAATCAATACTTGAGCTACATCTCAAAATGCATGATAATCACGATTACAGTTATATTAAATTTGAAACAATAATTAAATTATAGAAATACCTTAAAAATTATTAAACAGTAATTATTACTAGTTAAAATTCATTAATAAATTAATAAAAACATACATAATTTTGAGACGTTCAAGTATAGGAAAATATTACATAATTCATATCCTACGGTAAATAACAGTAGAGTAAGTACAGTACCGCCCTCTATAGAGTAATGAAATTACTTGTAGAAAATAGTTGCTAATTAGAGTGCTGCCATCTATATCCCTTATTTAAAATAAATATATAAATATATCTTATATATAGAAAATATATTAAGTCTATTTTTAATATAATTATATACAGGGTGTAACTGAAATGCTTCAACAAACTTTGAGGGATGATAGTACTCATGAAGACGAACAAAAAATGCAATGGAACATGGGGTCGCAAATGACGTTTAACCCCTTCAGGGGCAGTGGTATGTTTATGAAACCGCTTAATTTTAATTCCAAAACGCCATAATGGCACCAGAATTTTGCTAAAATCTTTTCCATTTAATATGTATGTGAAATATAGCCTTTTTCTTATTTACAAACCAATTTTTTTATAAATTCCGGTGCCAGTAATTTATTTCAACATTTTAGTACTAAAAGTAGTTTGCCCCTAAAAGGCTTAAAGGATAAAAATAGAGAAAATGCGTCTGAAAATGGACTGGCACCGGAATTTACAAAAAAAAATTGTTTGTAAATAAGAAAAAGGCTATATTTCACATAAATATTAAATGGAAAAGATTTTAGCAAAATTCTGGTGCCATTGTGGCGTTTTGGAATTAAAATTAAGTTGTTTTTTAGACATACCACTGTCCCTGAAAGGGTTAAATGTCATTTGCGACCCCGTGTTCTATTGCATTTTTTGTTCATCTTCATGAGTACTATCATCCCTCAAAGTTTGTTGAAGCATTTCAGTTACACCCTATATATATATATATATATATATATATATATATATATATACATATGCAACTTTTTGAAAATAAAAGAACCACTAAACAAAATAAATGACACTATTGAAATTAACCTATTCATTGTAATTATAAATGTAGATAGATAGATAGATGCAAATAGATAGATAGATAGATAGATAGATGATATAGATAGATAGATAGTTATAGCTATAGATATAATCAAGCCTATATCTATATAGAGTCAAAGCACCTTATAACGAAATCGGAAGTGCTCCGAGAATTTGTTCGTTATAACGTGCTTTTGTTAAAACGTTATACCGACTTATTTTGTTATACAATACAAATTCCAATTATATCAGGATTAATGTATTTTGAACATAATCTAGATATGCAGAATCCGGGTAATGGGGACAATCATAAAAAAGGGAATTTTATTTTTTAAAAAAATTCTTAAAAATCGCTTTTGTTTAATAAAAGTCCTTATATATGAAGACTTCGTATGATTACTTTTACTCATCGTTGCCAAGTGTTAAGGATTTCGAATACCACTATTATTTAAAAGCAGTCTTCGCTTTACTTAATCGCAAATATATCTATTAAAATATACTGGTATCAAAATCCGTAACTCTTGGCACCTAAATTTTACTCCAAAAATTTATTATTATTATTTTTTTTTAATGTTGATTTAAAAATAAATTTCAGAAAGGACAGCTGCTGTTTGAGAAATAAAATCCTATTTTACGCACCTTTTTTAAGTTTAAAAAACGTTTAAAAACTGTCGGTTTTTTTTCTCACTTTTTCATGCTCGAATTCTTTTCGTTTTATCGTGTTTTTTTGTCATAAATATTTCGTTATATCGGTTCAAATTTTCTTTAACATACAGACCAACTAAATGTCTATGAACATTTCGTTATATCATACGATACCATACGTTATACCGTAATTCGTTGTAACGTGCTTCAACTGTGTATACATATAAATCAAGACCTAATATTTTAATCAAGCGCATGATCAACTAAGATATCTTTTAGCCGAGCAGTATTTAGAGAAAACGTTGGGAAGTTCTACAGTTCCGGACGCTAATAAAATCGCTAGTTAACCGTACAATGCACGAATTTTTATTTTGGAAGTATGGTTTTTTTTATCATATTTAGGGTTAGATACCACAAATTTTATTGAATAATTATATAAATTAATTAATAGCATACTTTTGTGATTAAATAAAATGAATATTTTTATTTAAGTATAGTGGTGCCGTGAAACTGAATTTATTTAATGAAGGTTAAATTTTAATTTACTCAAATATGCATCCCTACACAGTGTAGGTTGCTGGTCAATCAAAAGGAATTTTGCATTCTTTTGGGCTGTTTTCAAATCCGAAGGAGCTACTATCTGACACATTTTTGAATGTTCGGAAACGCATGCAATTGGCAGGTGTTCGTATTGAGAAACTATGTAATCGATCGTGTTTTCCCTTTTTGAGGTAAAGGCAGAAGATCTTTCAGAAAATATTGTTAAAGCTGGCCTTTTGAATCGATTTTCACAAATGACTGCGCGGGAAAAGAGAAAAATCTGTCGTCGCTTGACAACGATCGTTTATAACTCGATAAGTGACTTATTTGTCAATAAATGGAAAACACAATTCGATTTCAAATCACTTCAATAGTCAGGCCTGCCAATTGTATTCCTTTACGTTTAAAAATGAGTCAAAATATGTGCCAGAAAGTTTCGCGTTGCTGAACAGGAAATTTGAGAATCGCCTTGCGAAAAACCGGAAACCCTTTGAAAGCATCTTTATCCCAAAAGACTTTCTTTGCTTAAACTCATTGACAGCAGGAAGTCGTTTCTTGCGTAGTGATTGAATACCGTAGAAGGGGAAAAACTGATCATCGCCATAACCAAGTTTTGAGGAACTTTTAACGAGCACGATCAGGATGAGTCCTCTGTGCTCTATGGCCGATGGGGACACCGCCACCTGCGCATCACCTCCATACTCCCAAGAGATTGACGACTTAGTCGCTGTGACAGCATACGATGGTAGAACCCGTGCTCTAAAGCGAACCACCGCGTAGCACTTGAGGACGTGCCAGAGACCCCCGACAACTTCGGGATCCAGACACCCAAAAGGTGCTGGGCCCTAGGCTCCAGGTTTCCCAAGCACGCACTCGTTGTACCAGCGCTCCGGGACACGAAAATCTACAAAGATATTCACTAGCGACTAGCCCCTTTGCAATGGTTTGTAAGCCCGAGAGGACGGACCACCCCACCCACCCCTTACCTACGAACTCTACCTTAGCCCTGAAACAAAAACATTAACAACTAAAAACGGAAATGGAACACGAGAAAAGAAACAGTATGTTTCATATCAAGAATATCTACCTCTTTAATAAATGAAAATAAAATCATTTTATGTCAAAACATAAATTAGAAACGTAAGTTTTTGTCGCGTTTTTAACATTTTCGGAAATATTAAATAGCACTATGAAAATTCAAATATATAGAGCACTGGTTCTCAACCTGTGTGCCGTGGGAGGAGCTGAAATGTGCCACAAAAATATTCAGTAAAGTGGTTTCAAGATTTTAAGAATTAACGAAACTATCGATATTTTAACATTCATATTCATATTATACGATTTATTTTGAAATCGTGTTTAGTGTCGTGCAATTGCATTATTCAGAAGTTTATTTCTCTATTTGCATACGATAAAATTATGAAGATGGTTTTACATCTTCAATAAATTTAATTCTTCCAGAAAAAAAGTATGCCTCCTGAAATATTATAAATGTTCGCATTGGATAATTTAAGATTATGCCTAATCCAAAATTCTACCTTATAAAGAAAATATTTTAATTAAAAAAAATCAAGCTCAGATATTTCTATAAATGTTAAGGTACATGATATATATATATATATATATATATATATATATATATATATATATATATTAACGATTACGTACGTTACGTAGATACTCGCGTTCTCTTTTCGTCATACCAGTTCTTTTAGATTTCTGATAACGCGGGCGTATTGGAATTTCCTTTTGAGGTGTGTAGTCGTGTCCGAAGTAAAAACAGTTTTTTCAAGGAATCTGACTTTATTTCCACTTTCGTTACATGTTCCTTTTAAGTCAGGCCCAGGGGTAATGAGAGCCGATGTTACGGGCCCACTGGAATAATGAGCCTAGCACTTCGAAGGCGGCATTTTCGGACCGGGGCCGAGCGGCACGCCGCACAGTGGGGCGTTTTGATGATCTAGGTGGACAAAATTCATTTTTCCGATTATCTCGGAATTTAACAAGACCGCGTATACTGGTAGCCGAATGTCTCTTCTGTTTAGATCCATAAGAGTTTTGTCGAAAAAATCCGATGTGTGGATAAACTACGAACGTAAAGAAGGCAGTTGGTTTGAGGGAGTTTCAACAGTTGCACTATTTTTCTGTAAGTTCAAAAGCAAGTCGTGACTTTTCTGTTTTATTTGAAAGCAGGAGTTTACTGGACATATGTCACATGTTTGTCACAAGATTTAACATGTTGTTTGAAAATAAGCGCCATCTTGTTTTCAGACTTCATCTTGAATTTTAATACAGTATTAAGCATTATTAAGAAATAAGCATTTTTTTTAAATCAATGTACCATTCCTAAAGTATTGGAAACTTAAGAAAGCTCCTGCGAAAATTTGCGAATCATTAAGTTATATTAACTTGAAGTGTCTGTTTGAGTGTTTAATTCAAATCTTGCAAGTCAATTTTAAACAACTTTTAATTATCCGATTGAGCTGAAACTTTGAATACATGTGTAGTTTCAAGGACAATACAATACAATAATATAAATAAATAATAATAATATAAATAATAATAATAATAATAATAATAATAATAATAATATAAATTATTAAATAAGCCAAATATTTATCATTGTTTAATTATTTTATTACTGATAGATTCGAAAACCCAGCAAAAACCTCATTAAACTTCAACGCAATAATTTTGCCCACCTAGATCCTCAAAACCAGTGGCGTAGCTACACATTCAGCGTCCTGGAGCAAATAAAATTGGTACGCCCCTTGCCACTATAAAAACACTTCTGCTAGCTCTGTTTGAGGTTTAAACTCGTATATTATATTCTTATTTATATTTAAAACCCAGTTTTTTATTTAAAAAATAAAGTATTTTCATAATAAAATATTTGACGAAATAAATACAAATAAAATATTAAAATAAACTATAATTGTTTAAGTTCGGACTACCTACTGATTTTTACGACGAATTGAGCAGTATTTCCGATTTAAATGGTCCCATGGTCGCAGTGCAATCTACCACTAACTTCTGTTGTTCCTTTCAAGGCTTTTGAAGCAATATAGAATGCTAATAAAGAAACACACTATTGTCGAGATATTTTTAAGATGCGTTTTTTCCGTTTTCAGTACCGAAAGCTCTGAAAATTCATAAAATTCGAGTTATTATAACTCGGTAAGTTTTGATCATACAAAAAATGAAAGTTTTGGTTTACTTGTTAGTGAATATAGAAAATTTTACTGAATTAATAGTTTTACTAAATATAGAACTTAGCAACAGTAAAAAAAAAAAAAAAAAAAAAAAAAAAAAAAAAAATTCGTAATCTTTAAAAAAATAACTACTTTGATATAAAGGATTTTAATAGGATCATAGTTGCCAACCTCCCGATTTTTTTCATACCAATATTTTTATGTAAAAATATTTGTTTTCTTTAATCGTACAATTTCTGAAATTTAATAAAGAGAAAATTTCTGTAAGATTTTACTGGTATTCAAAAAATCGGGGCGTATCTAGCGAGCTGCTCCACGGTAGCTACGCCACTGCTCAAAACGCCCCACTGTGCGCCGGGTGCAGGTGGAAACTGGCAAAAAGGCGCGCTCCCACTTTTTGTTAGAGCTTAACTCAAATATTTTCTGCTAGAATGCACTACTGAGAATGGAAGGAGAAAAACAGTTAATTGGTTAATTAGCTTTTGATTGGTGTCTGGGGTCTTATGACGACAACAAGGTTTGGCCAAGACCTGGGTGCCGCAAACCACAGAATGCTGCAAGAAATACAAACTCAGCACTTTTTATCTTAAAGATCGATCGAAATTGATGGATGCAAAATGGATGAAAGGATAATTTACTAACGTATTTTACGCACATTTTCCACCATTTTTACGCTTTGAAAAATTAAAGGGTGCGAAAAATATGCCAGTTTTTTATAGTACTAATTTTTCTCGAAAAACAACTTAAAATAAAAATATATATTACATTCTATAAAAGGAATATAACATTTTCTTAGAAGATATTACTGCTTATGCTAATATAAAATAAGTGTTTCATTCACACCGAATTTTCCTCCATCTGTCCTGTACTGTTTTATTTAACAAAACACTCTACCATGAATAAGAAATTTTCAGCATCAACAAATCATTACTTTTGTATCACAGTATTTATGATTGTACTTTATCAGTTATAATAATACTATCTGCACAAAGTTGTGATGCAACTGAGGGAGGAAGGGATAATAATTTTAATCTAAATAACAAAAATAAATATTGAAAAAATGAAAGGAATGAGGATACGTGCGATTTATTATCTCAAATTATCTCATAATTATAATACGCAATAGCATGGAGGGAGGAAACAGAAATCTTGCTAATCATCCTTAATATACAGGGTGTCCGAAAATTATGGGACACATTTCAAAATTATGTAAAACAAAAACTAGATAGTATCGAAATAAAATGTGTTCACTAACTTACAATAGAAGTACAAAAGTTAATACATCTCGAAGTAAGTAACTCTTGGTTACGTGTAGTAGCTATGTCCAAGCGATACTCGATTTCATACCATGTATTTGAAAGCATCTGAGGAGTTATGGATGGAACAACAGCTGTGATACGCTGTTTAAGTTCCTGCAAATTAGTACAAAGCGTCTTATACACACAATCCTTCACATAATCTCACAGGAAAAAATACAAAAGGGTTAAATTTGGCGATCAAGGAAGCCAAGGAATTGCACCACGACCAGTCTATCTTTTGGGGAAAAATTTAGGAATAACAATGCTGCGAAAAAAAAATCTTTCGAAAACATGTTATTAATATGTGACATCGAAAAACCACCACTGTTCTTAGCTCTTTTTTTCCCATAATTTCGTAATGTGACCAATAATTCTCGGACACCCTACATACAGACCAGTTATTAAAATGAATTTGGTCGAGACAAATTCAAATCAGTATTATACCATTGTGAAATCTCCATTTAAAATTTAAAATTTTCTCTAAAATTAACTTGGCCTCTAAAAAAAATCGGTTACAGTTATAAAGCAATCACGAAAAATAGGTAACAGACTTTAATATACCAATAATAATGTCTCGTAAAAAAATACAGAAGAAATTCGACATTTCGCAATAAGCGTGATTTTTCACAGAGTTTATTTTTTCTAGTTTCTTTTTAAGAATATTTATGTCACAAAATGAATTTTGGGTTTATAGTCCCAATTATACTTTGGATAACCGGGGTTGAACAGTATAAGCTTATGTTAAAACCCTTTAGCGGGCAGTGTCCACAAAAAAGGACACCTAATTTTAATTCCAAAACTGAGAAACGGCACCAAGAAAATTTAATTAAAATTTAACTTTTATATAGTACTGGAAAATAAGCAAGTTTTTATTATCTAATGAATTCTTTTGTAAATTCTGGTGTCAGTCCATAATTTCATCATTTTAAAAACAGATTTACTCCGTGCCGGAAAGGGTTAATGATGGATCAGCAACTTCGGAGAGGAAAATTCCATTTTTGGCATTTGACGAAAAAAAAATATCTAAATTCGTTTAATAATTTCTTTGTATTTCATTAGTATTTAAACTTAATTATTTCTTGATATAACTGGCATATTTATAATTTACTCATATATGATTTGGTAAACCCTTAGCGGGCATCAGTTGCATATTATACTTAGGTAACATCTAACATCTATGGACATCTCTAGGCTCATCTATTAGGTAACATCTCTTATGATTCTGAATAGGGTTAAAAATATAATCAGTCATGAATTTATTTTTAATGATAACAATTTAAAATAATAATGGAAAATTACATAAAAGTAAAAAGCGATTCAATCATCCGGAAGTCAGCTAACCCGTTTGATAAAATAAATGTCAAAATTAGTCTACTGTGAAGAACTTTTCTAATAGTTAACTACATTAACTTGAAGTCATTCCTAATTGAAAGAAAGAAAAATTGTTCGACAAAATTAATTGAATTTTTCATGAAAACAAACATGACAAAATATTTAGAGATCAAAATCATCTATTTAAACCAAGACGAGAAGATTCACTATAACTTCTGTTTCTCTAATTGCGCAAGGTGTTAAATTAGTAAAAACTAGTCGGATGTGCCAATCTCAAAACTTTGCTCTATCCCATACATGTTAATATTTCAAAAAGTGCTATTTTTTTTTTTTTTTAAGCATGCATTTTAGAATCCAAAAACGCAGCATAGCAGCTCTACCTGTTATATGATATAAACGAAAACATAATCAGCACCAGCTTATGTCAAAGTCTAACAGAATGTGAAGTTTGATGAAGTTTCGTGCATTAGTTCTTAAGATATGACTATCGCTAAAATCGTGTCAATTGTCACCACTAAATTTAAAAAATATTGTTCGGCTTTTAAAAATCTCAGAATTTCTGTCCTTAAATAAGACGAAAACGACTATTAAATTTAGACGACTATTTAAATTTAGCGGTGTCAATTGGTTATGTGTTGCGCCACTGCTCCACCGCTGATATAGAGATACGTACCAGACTCATGCGTTAGTACGCCAATAAATTACGAGTACATAATTATTGATTTCTTCATAAATTAAAAAAAAATTTTATAAATCATATATTACTTTTAAATGCTAAAGGTGTAAAATTAACAACTATAATATAAATTAAAATAACTTTTATTAGTTGTTTTACATGTTTCGACTCTTCTGAGTCATTTTCAAAAACAAAATGAGAATATTCTAAAGCTGCACGGGCTTTGAAGTTATTACTTACATGTACTTTTTAAAAAAATTACGCACGTTATCTATTATTTTTTACTTGATTGTTTATTTTCATATCTTTGAGCATGGAGTAATTCTAGCCACAGTTTCGGTAAATTAAAAGATGCCGCATCGTTACATATTGTATTTTTGCGCGTGAGTATCTCTATGGTTTCTCTTATTATTACGCGCAAAAATACAATATGTAACGATGCGGCATCTTTTAATTTACCGAAACTGTGGCTAGAATTACTCCATGCTCAAAGATATGAAAATACGCGCAAAAATACAATATGTAACGATGCGGCATCTTTTAATTTACCGAAACTGTGGTTAGAATTACTCCATGCTCAAAGATATGAAAATAAACAATCAAGTAAAAAATAATAGATAACGTGCGTAATTTTTTTAAAAAGTACATGTAAGTAATAACTTCAAAGCCCGTGCAGCTTTAGAATATTCTCATTTTGTTTTTGAAAATGACTCAGAAGAGTCGAAACATGTAAAACAACTAATAAAAGTTATTTTAATTTATATTATAGTTGTTAATTTTACACCTTTAGCATTTAAAAGTAATATACTATTACAAGGTGTTATATTTTATTATATTGTTTTATAAATCATGATAAAATGTTCTGTAGAACATTTTCTGGGTTAAATTGTAATTTAAAAAGTTACACAATTTTTCTGATTTATATAATTAATGGGTCTTATATTTAAATATAATGATGCTGTGACTTCCTATTTGAATATGAATGAAAAATGGATAATTGGAGTTCGAATGTTAATTTAGTGACAATAATAAAGCAATTTCAAATGCCAACATTAACCTTTATTGAATGTAGTACGACGAAATTCGGAATTTTGATTTCGTGGTACAACAGTCTAAAAGTTAGGAAATCCCTGAGCTAAAATCAATTTTTCATTTTGAAGGGAAGTGGTGTATTATTAATAATACGTAATTTAAATTCTAAACTGTCAAATAGCACCCAGAATGTTGGATGAAATTTTGCTTTTATAATGTTACACAGCAGTGGTTCCCAACCTTTTATTGGTCACGCGCAATCGAAGTATCTGTAAAATCAAAATCGGTAACATTACCTCTTAAAATTTAAAAAAAATCCCTGACGGCTCGGCCTACAGGCACAGGTAGATTTCGAAGACGCAGACCGTGGGGCGCCTGTTTGTCGGGAATTGCGGAAAAAATGACCTTTTTTACGATGATGCGGCAGTTTGAACCGCCTACTTCGAAACCTAACTTGTTTGCAGGCGGATCCGGCAGGGATTTTTTTGTTTCTAATTTTTTTTTTTTTTTTGGTATAACGGTTGGTCCTATAAAAAACTTGTCAATATAAAAGTTTTAGATAATATTAAGAGGATTTATAATAAATTTAAGCGGATTTGAAATCTTGGGAATTGATGAAGTTATGAATTTTTGTCTTCTAAACCCCCCTTCCCCCCCTCTTAAGGCAATTTTTAATTATATCAAAAATCTGTCATACATAAATTTTCGGCCCTTCTCCTAGAAGTAATAATAACTTCAAACGGATTCGATACGTATCATAATTAAGAAATTATGTTTTTTTTTCTGTTTTCACAAAAGGTCCCCCCATCCCCCCCCCCCCCCTGGTTCGATTTTGCCCATTAACGAACTTGACCGAGATTTTATGCCTCTTGATTTTATGTATCAGTTTCGAACAGATGCGGGAGTTGGAACCGCTTACTTCGAAAAATAACTTGTTTGCAGGCGGAGCCGGCAGGGGTTTTTTTGTTTTTAATTTTTTTTGCTATAACGGTTGGTCCTATAAAAAACTTGTCAATATAAAAGTTTTAGATAATATTAAGAGGATTTATAATAAATTTAAGCGGATTTGAAATCTTGGGAATTGATGAAGTTATGATTTTTTTTCTTCTAAACACCACCCCCCCCTTCCCCCGCTTAAGGCAATTTTTAATTATATCAAAAATCTGTCATACATAAATTTTCGGCCCTTCTCCTAGAAGTAATAATAACTTCAAACGGATTCGATACGTATCATAATTAAGAAATTATGTTTTTTTTTCTGTTTTCACAAAAGGTCCCCCCATCCCCCCCCCCCTGGTTCGATTTTGCCCATTAACGAACTTGACCGAGATTTTATGCCTCTTGATTTTATGTATCAGTTTCGAACAGATGCGGGAGTTGGAACCGCTTACTTCGAAAAATAACTTGTTTGCAGGCGGAGCCGGCAGGGGTTTTTTTGTTTTTAATTTTTTTTGCTATAACGGTTGGTCCTATAAAAAACTTGTCAATATAAAAGTTTTAGATAATATTAAGAGGATTTATAATAAATTTAAGCGGATTTGAAATCTTGGGAATTGATGAAGTTATGATTTTTTTTCTTCTAAACACCACCCCCCCCCCCTTCCCCCGCTTAAGGCAATTTTTAATTATATCAAAAATCTGTCATACATAAATTTTCGGCCCTTCTCCTAGAAGTAATAATAACGTCAAACGGATTCGATACGTATCATAATTAAGAAATTATGTTTTTTTTTCTGTTTTCACAAAAAGCCACCCCCCCCCCATCCCCCCCCCTTGGTTCGATTTTGCCCATTAACGAACTTGACAGAGATTTTATGCCCCTTGATTTTATGTATCAGCTTCGAAAAGATGCGGGAGTTGGAACCGCCTACTTCGAAAAATAACTTGTTTGCAGGCGGAGCCGGCAGGGATTTTTTTTGTTTTTAATTTTTTTTTACTATAACGGTTGGTCCTATAAAAAACTTGTCAGTATGAAAGTTTTAGATAATAATAAGAGGATTAATAATAAATTTACGCGGATTTGATATCTTGTGAATTGACGAAGCTATGATTTTTTTTCTTCTAAAACCCCCCCTTTCCCCCCCCCCCTTGGAGCCATTTTTAATTATATCAAAAATCTGTCATACATAAATTTTCGGCCCTTCTCCTAGAAGTATTAATAACTTTAAATGGATTCGATACGTATAATAATTAAGAAATTATGGGGGTTTTTCTGTTTTCACAAAAAGCCCCCCCACCCTCCCCCCCTTGGTTCGATTTTGCCCATTAACAAACTTGACCGAGATTTTATGCCCCTTGATTTTATGTATCAGTTTGTAAAAGATTAATGCAGAATTTTTCCAGTTATCGTGGTCAGAAAAAAGTGACATAGATAGATAGATAGATAGATAGATAGATAGATAGATAGATAGATAGATAGATAAAGTTTTGAACTGGGGGTGGTTTTGGGTTCTGGGAGTCATGATCGGCGTAGATATGCAAAAATTTTTCAAAATTTCCAACTTAGGTGAGAATGTAATAGGTAGTATTTCTTACGAAATCTACCTAAAATGATCTATATTCACATGGAGAAGCCTAACAGTGCCTTAACAATAATTAGTCATTTCACATTTTTTAACTTATTAAACAGATTAATTTGTTCATTGCTAACATTCCTCGGTGATATAATCTGCATTTTATCTCCACATTATCTCCACAAAATATTTTGAAGAGAATTTCACATTTGACATTTAAATTGACAGCACTGCCATATTTTATAATTGATTTTAATAACATGTAAAGAGTTGATGCAGAAGTTCTGGACACTAAATTTGATCCCTGCGAGTAAGAAAATGCACAAGAAGCATTTCAGAATTCTTAACTTTATCAATTTTAAGTAGCTATTTTCCCCATCGTTACACATTTCTCTGTTAGCGCATTTTCCCTTTCCCATTATCGTCATTTGATTACCGTATATTATTTTGATTTCAAAATTTAAAATGTATATGTTATGATGTATATTTATTAAATGTGTAGGAGTCCTGCAATAAAACCATATAAATTTTATTTTCAGATTTCATTTTCTAACGCATATTTGAAATTTATTAATTTTATAAAATTCGCAGTAACTCATTTACAAAATTCAAATATTTTTAATGTTAAATATGTTCAAGAGGGTCAGCTTTAGATGTACCCTTAAGTAGTTTCAGGTTTAAAATTTCTTTATGTGACATGGTAGAGCTATTCGCTCTACAGAGGTATAAGGAATGCAAGACTCATTCAATAAATAGTCGAAAGAGTTGTGAAAAACTTTCATAACCAGAAAATTTGTAGAAATTTTTAAATATAAGGAAAGTGTTTGAATTTTTATATATATATATAATAATTCTGGTCATGTTTTTATTTGAGCGTTTGATTGGAAATTTCTATAAAAAATTTTTTAAAAAATGCTTTTTTTTTTTTACAGTTTTGTGTTTATTACTTTTATTTTTAGTGTACAACATAACTTTAAAAAAACAAAAACTGGCTGCGAATGGTTTATTACAATTTTGGAATCCCCCCCCCCTTAAAAAGTCAAATTACTTTCCGTGGGCGTACGCCCTACGTTCGGGACCACAGATGTACAGGAAAAAATTATTTTCAAATGAATTTGTTTGTAAATCCTCGTGGCAGTCAATCGTTTCAACGTTTTAGCAACAGATTTACTTTGCCCCTGAAAAAAATATTTAACTAAAGCATGAAGATCCTCTGTAATTTAGCATATGATATACAGTAATCCCTTAACATTCGCGAGGTTTATGTTCGAGGAAAACCTCGCGAATGTTGAGCCTATCTCTCTGCACTAAAAAAGGAGTTACCGTAATTTCCGGCGTATAATCCGTGGATCAAACAATTCTGTTTCAACCCAGAAATTTTATTCAATAATTGAAGTCAAATATTTACAGTGATCTAGCACGTTAAATATTATAAAATAAAATTTCTGGGTTGAAACATGATTGTTTGATCCGCGGATTATACGCCGGAAATTACGATACGTTCTAAAAGTTTTAATTAGAATGGCAAAGCATTTCAAAGAACAAATATATATACGTAATAAGAATATTTTATGTATAATATATAATGTAGAAGGTGGATACACACACATATTCATAAAAATGAAATTAATTTTATTGAAGAAAATTCAAATTAACTGACTGGAGAAATAATTACAGCTAAAAAAAAAACAGGTTTTTGTATAAAACATTTTCGACTCTCTCTATTCGCAAAGAGGTGATAATGCGTCATAATGGATCAGTATGCGATACAATATTAAAATACGATATTTAAATACAGCTGAATGCTTCAGAAATGCTTTTATTTTCGATCTAAGAGCAACTTCAGCTCCATCTCTACAAGAACCTGCAATTTTTAAATTAATAAGTTGAAAATGCCATTACCTTACCACTTTTAATATCCACATTGCAATGAATATTTTGCTGTTGTTATTATTTTGCTTTCCTACAATACTCGCTTTTTTTTCAGTTGAAAATTAAAAATGATTTGTAAATATATACTAAGAAAACACAGAGGAAATTATCTTTAACCACTATAAATTCTGAAAAAGAAAGATATAATAAAAATAATCGCGAATAATAAGTCAGATTTGTGATGATAAAAAAAATGAAATTAATTTTATTAAAAATGAAATTAATTTTATTGAAGAAAATTCAAATTATCTGACTGGAGAAATAATTACAGCTTAAAAAAACATAGGTTTTTATATAAAACATTTTCGACTCTCTCTCTATTCGCAAAAAGATAATAATGCGTCATAATGGATCAGTATGCGATACAATATTAAAATACTATATTTAAATACAGCTGAATGCTTCAGAAATGCTTTTATTTTCGATCTAAGAGCAGCTTCAGCTCCATCTCTACAAGAACCTGCACTTTTTTAATTAATAAGTTGAAAATGCCATTACCTTACCACTTCTAATATCCACATTGCAATGAATATTATGCTGTTGTTATTATTTTGCTTTCCTACAATACTCGCTTTTTTTCAGTTAAAAATTAAAAATGATTTGTAAATATATACTAAGAAAACACAGAGGAAATGATCTTTAACCACTATAAATTCTGAAAAAGAAAGAGATAATAAAAAATAATCCCGAATGATCAAGTAAGATTCTCGCGAATTTTCTTGTTTGCCGCATTTTCATATTAGCGAATAATCAAAACTCGCGAATGTTGAGGGATTACTGTACATGATGTTTTTCATACATGCAAACTGAATCATAGGAAATTGAATTTTAAGATGCTTCACCCAAAAAATAGAAAGAATGGGGTAACAAGGTCGCGGAATCCACTATTCCAGACCGCGTTTTTTGTTTTGAAATGAAGAAAGAAAAGAAAATACAATAATAACAACGAAGGTCAAAGGATCTTGAGGTCACGAATCCGCAGTTACAGGTGTGCCACCTCTGAAAATGTAAATAGACTTTTCTATCAAACGCATACTGAATAGATTGGATTGATAAAATTAGAAACACTCAAACAGTAAGAGTTTTCCTCGTGTTGCATTTGCTACTACTGCTATGCTAATGTGGAATTATATTCCAAGGTTTGGCATGTATATACTACATGTTGATGAGTTTATTCACCGACTTCAAAATGGAACAAGAAAGAAAAGTCATGCATCAAGCATATATTATGAAATACTTTCCAACGCATTCAGAATATTGTAACGAAATTTCCCCGTGTAATAAGGTAAAAGATGATTCTAAGTAAACAATTTTAAAACCAAATTTCAGCAATTACCATCTATAGTCGGAGTAATATTCGAATGTGCAACTCTGCATACGATCTATAGATTTGCATTATACTACATAGTATACAAAAATTAAGTTCAATTAAGAAACGCATAACACAGGTGACAATTCCCCTTCAGCAAATTTCGTCAATAAGCGGAAATGTACTCGAATTTTTTTGTGCAGCCCTGTATAAGATCTGTAGGTGCATTTCGCCAGCCTCCACCCTCCCCCCCTCCCCCCCTCCCCCACCACCTCACAAATTTTCGAAAATATTGCCAATCGTTTATACCTCGTTTGTACCAACAATCTTTTCGTTTGTACCTCATTTGTACTAGAGTAATAAAAGATTTTTATTGTGGGGATGATGTCGTTTTCTCCCCCCCTACCACTACAATGATTTAAAAAATGAATAGTGTCAATCGTTTATACCTCGTTTGTAGCCGTTTGTACTAAAGTACCATTTGTACTAAAGTAATGAAAGGTTTTTAGTGTGGGGCTGCCGTTTCTCCAGCTATATAAATAATGCAGCTGTTCCCCAAATTTTATCTGCCTTTCTGATTGTCACATGAGTAGTTTTATACAAGGCGACAATAGAAACATATTTTATTATATATTTAGCAAAAAACATTTTATTATATTCTTTAGAGTATATATATACATATATATATATTTGGGGGAGGGGGTAAAATTGGTAAAAATAGGTTGTGATTACATTTAAAATCGCTCTAGAAGATGAGTGCATCAGGTGAGGATAAGGGACAGTAGCGACAATTTGACTATTTAAATTCTATTGGAGTAAAATATATAGTTATTTTCTTGAAAATATCTTTTGAAATAGTGGGAACACATTACAAATTACATTACACATTATTTTATGCTAAATAAAAATATATACATGATAAAATACAGCATATAACCCCAAAGACATAAATTACACATTTATTGGTAAATCGTTCAGATATTCATGGTTTATGAAATTAATTTGCTATAAAAAATCTAAAAATGTTACTACTACTTATTTTCCAATAAATGTCCTTTATCAAATTCAGCGAGAGTTATTGAAGGATATTCGGACTTACGAATGAATCACCCTGCACTTTTTTTATCTATCAACACGTGACGTACAAATATACATTTGTTCGTTAATAATATAAAATAATATTTCCAGTACCATAAATCAAATATACAAAACTATGGAGAAACTGGCAGAGTTACAAGAAATACGACAACTTGTTCATAACGAAGGCTCCTTTTATTTTTAAGAGGTGATCTAAAATCTTAAAAATTCCAATAGCTGCAAAACTTATATGATGTGCTATGCATGTTTTATAGTAGCATGTAAGTTTCTGTAAGATACCGTAATTTCGCGCATATACGCCGCACCTCAGACAATTCGATTTCCTACCAGAATTTATTTTAAATAAAACGTGAATTACTTCTGCTTAGCACTTATTTGACTTCTTATTTTCAATAAAATTTCCAGTTTGAAAAGACTTAACTAAGCTGCGGCGCATACGCGCGAAATTACGGCATAATAAATTGCAAGCCTATTTCGTTTTATTTGATAGTATAACTGCATAAATTTTGTATCATTTCATTTATAAACAATCATTAGCCAGTAATTATCGCATCTGTATGTAATTAAATCAGCAATTTTTCATTCAACTTGAATACATTTGCTATTTTTTGCATATATAAACATTTTGCTAAATAAGCAAGTATTATGGTAAATGATTTGTTTTCTGTTATTCAGAAGAAAGACAAAGCCATGTTATGTGACATATTTCAATATTGCAACAGCCGACATAAACTTCACAAATGGCGGATCTAGATAAATGTTTAAGTGGGCGGAGAAATGGATTCCTTGTATTTTGTTTGTAATTGGTATTACGTCTGATAATTATAAGCTGTAATTGATAATAATTTGTTGTGAATATTTATGTTGTAAGTTATATTATGACTGTTCTTGCAAATATTGAAAATATCCTGTCAATATTGTAAAGTTGTAATAGAAGTCCATGGTGAAAGTAATTCAGTTTCTCACGCCGAAAAGTATAAAGCATTTCTTCAGCATTAACAACGACTTTAAAAAAATTCTACATGGTTCATATTAAAAGATACATCAAAATAAATCAAAAGATAAAAACATTTTTTTTTTGCAAGTCATAATAATAATAATAACAATAACAATAATAATGAAATCTAGATTAAAAGAAATATATTGTGAAACCATTACGATGCCACCATTGAAATTGTTGTTTTTAATTAAAGCAATGTGTTTATCAAGTCGCCTATGCGATAGTATATTTTTCGAGCAATGGGATCAATTAAAACTTAAATTTATCATGTAGATCATCAGATTCATCAGATCTCTCAGAAACCAACAATCTTGAATGCTGATTTTTTTTTTCATCTAAGCTCCATTTGCTTAAAAGTATTTCGTAGATGTAAAATATTTCATTTGACATCTTCGGAATGCGTTTACAAAAGTATAAGTCCACCATATATCTTCCATATTATTTAGGTCGAAATACCTAAATACGAATATATATTTGCATATCCGATAGGACTACTTATGAAAATGTAAGAAAATGCAAATCGAGGAGCCGTTTATCGACATGCTTTATGCAAAATCATGAATAACCACGCCCACTGCCACATATAAGTATAGTGCCATTTGGGATTAAAACCGTGGTTAGCGAACCCTAAGTTAACGTTTGTGATAGTTCTCATTATGCCTCGAGGTTCGCAATTGACGGAACGGGAAAAGAAATATATGATAGAAACTTTTAATCGCTGTGGCAAAGGTATACGAGAATTTACACGTGATATTAGCAATTATCATAATGTTGTTGGTAATTTCTTGCGTAAAAAGGGTGAGTATGGTAAAATTAAGGGTTCTGGACGCCCTTTACTACTTTCTCAGAGATAAAAACGAGCAATTGTGAGAAAAGCATCGAAATCAATGATCTCTGCAAATGAAATACGGAATGATTGCAACCTTAAAGTCTCTTCGGAGACTGTTAGACGAGTTATAAAGACTTGTACAAACAGAGTTCATGCAAAATTAAAGAACGCAACGCATCTGACCGTCCATCACAAGGTTAAGAGGCTGGAATTCGCTCGGAAAAACATGGACAGAGATTGGAGCAAAGTAAGATTTTTTTTCCTCCATGTCTATACAGAAATTTAACCTTTTTCTCAAATTTATCTTTTTTCTCATTTAAATGAGTACAGGTGATATTCAGTGACGAAAAAAAAATTACACTGGACGCCCCGGATGGGTTCAATTCTTACTGGCATGACCTGAAAGTAGCCAAAGTACTTCTTGAAGAGAATTTTCGGAGGCGGTAACTGCATGACTTGGGAAGCCATTAGTGCACAAGGAACTGTTTCATTGGCCTTCATATCATAAAAAATATACAGCAAAGCATATCAAACCGTGCTTCAAAATAATTTTCTGCCTTATTTACGTCTTCTCCGACGAAATCGTCCTATCTTTGAACAGGATAATGCATCGGTACATGCCAGTAACAGCACGAAACAATGGTTGTCTACTAAAAAAGTGTATGTAATGGATTGACCAGCATGTTCCTCAAACTGCAATCCTATGAAACATGTTTGTTGGATTCCTGTGCGCAGAATTTATGATACAAACTTGAATTACACTTCAGTTGCTGATTTAAAGATAGCTATTCAAAATGCTTGGGACAATTTGGAACAAAACACTTTTAAAACCCTTGTGGACAGCATGAAAGGTAGAATTTTCGATCTCATTCGTAAAAATGTGGACCCAATTAGTTCAAAGATTGTTTGGACCTATATTTATGTGTTAAGTTACATGTTGTTGGAGTTTTTATTATTATTATTATTATTTTCAAATGTTTAGTTAATTAATCGAATATAAATAAACTTTTTATTTGGATTTTGTATTTTTCCTCATTTCATTTCATTTCATGATGTTGTATTATTGATTTTTGTGTACAGAATTTCGAAGCATCATTTCTTGGGATGGATCTATACTTTTGTGGAACACTTTGTAGTGCATTTCACCATTAAACAGCCGTGAAAACAGCAAAAAATATTAATGTTTATCGAGAAAAGATGTTAAATCACAGAGCAGTTTCAGCTTTATGTCTATTTTCTTTCTCTCTCTCTCTCTCTCTCTCTCTCTCTCTCTCTCTTTTTATATTATTGGGGGTGGGGGGGGTTCGCTAGATAACTGTCAGATATAATTTATTTTAATTTAATCTTCGTTATTTTTCATATTATCATATTATATTAATTCTGATGTCAACATCCCTTTTTCTTTGCGCATGCAAAACGCACAAGAATGAATGAAGAATCATACGAGAGTAAGCTTTTGACATAATACATTCACATTTAATTAAAACACGTTGTTTGATTTGAATAAAAAAAATTACAGTTAGTTAAAAATTAATGAAAAAACGTATCTATACGTTTCAGGATTAGAATTTCAGGAATAAATTGGAGAATGATATAATCACACGCATCTTTCAAAACTTGAATACGTACCGTAAAAAAAAAAAAAAAAAACTTTGTTTTCGCACCACTTTTCTTTTAAAGTTAATTGCATCCATAATTTAATTCATTCAGTTTGTAGAAATTGCTTTTTCATATATTTATTGGAAATCATATCATGTAGGCTATGTTCCTCTAGTGAAAGGAACATGGTGAAGTGAAACAGAAGTATTTTATATTCCGATTTCAGTTTTTTCATTAGTCATTCAAATATAAACGGGAATTTTCAAATAAGAAACTTTTAACCAGGCAATTAAATTTATATCTCTCAGAATACGTTCTTATTTTTTTCCATTTGCGCTTTATTATGATTTTTTTTAAACTGCGGAATGCTATTTATATTTTTCATAGCGTTAAGCCGATTCATTTAATTATGTAGTATTAAATTTCTTCAGGTTCATCCTAAAATGTCCTCAAAAAATAATAATGTTTGATTAAAAACATACTAAATAGTAAAATTGTTAAAGAACTTACAATTAATAATTTAAAACATCCTTCTGCAGATAATGGTTGGTAGAAAAATTGCTATTATTTGGTAATTGTTGAATTTCGATCTTTTACATATTACACTTTTCGGAATATTCCCCGTTTTCAAACGAACTGAAGGGGGAGGGGGGGGTATTTTTGCATTTATTATGTTATTGTAACTCAAAAATACTTTACTTTTTTATTATTATTATTTGGCTCACGTTATCTTTTAAACAAAAGTCCAAACCCTTTGCCATTCCAAACTGCATCCAAAAGTGAAATCGCTAATTGAAGATCATTTAAAACTCAAGATATAATAAATGCATACAAAACATTAGAATTTCGCACAGATATGTACAACATTTAGAATTCTTGTGATAATTCATGAAACAATGAACTGGTAGCTTTACAAATATTAAGTATTCCACTTAGTAATACATCTGTTTAAAGAATATTAACTATGAGCAATATAATAAAGCAGAGTTAAGAATCAAATTAAATACAGAAACATTGGAATCTATTGTGGAATATAAGGAAATTTTACATCAAAAGATTGAGAAAATGCTAAGAACATTCCAGCCAATAGACAAAATTCTAAAACTATTTAATTGGAAACTTTACTATTTGGGATCAAATAACAAAAATGAATGCCTCGGTATTACAGATATGGATTTAATTTGAATTTTTTAAATACCTAAATTTATAAACTATAATGTATTAAGATTTTCATTTGGTGCAACAATTGCACCGTATCGCTCCATCGATATAAAAGTAATAGAATCATAAATTTTGTAAGTTAACGATTTCAAAAATTATACTGATACTGCCGGTAAACTACGACTGACTACAGGACCTTCCCTATTGGAATGGAAGAACTTAGATTACAAATATAATACATTACACACTGAAAGAATTCCATTGATTGCACTTTTAAAAATTGGGCTATTTTGAGGACATTTTTCTTTTTGGTCTTTTTTCTTTATGACTTATCAGACCTGGCAATGAAATGCTAAAGTGGAATTTCGATTTTATAAGATATATATGTTTTTATAAATGTTGAATCGTCTCTTGCATACGTGAAAAAAAGCATTGCGGTTTCTCCTTCATAATATGAAACATGATTTGTAAAAAGTGGGGTTTTTTTCTGTTGTTGAAAAAACAATATAGCTTTTGCGCGCACAAAGTTATTATGTATTTCACAAGGACCGATTTATTAATTTAGGAGTCCTGGGTAGACTTCCTTATAAGGGTGGGGGAGATGATATAACACATTTCATACATTCTAATTCTGATTCCGGCGCTCCTCCCTTCCTCCTTATTATTATTTTTTTCTAGGATTCGAGCATGTCTATCGAATATACCTTAACAATATACCTTAACACTAGAACAGTCAGCAGCAATAAATTTGACTTCGACCAATTGAATAAATATAGATTTGAATTCGATTTTTTTTATAAAATAAGTTTAACCCTTTCAGGCACAAAGTACTTCTTTTACTAAAATGTTGAAAAGATTAAATCACACCAGGATTTAAGAACAAATTTATTTGGAAATTACAAAAGCTTTTCTTCACGTACATTATAAAAGGCAAAAATTTATTTCAAAATCCTGGTGCCGTTGGGGCGTTTTGTGATTAAAATTAAGTGGGACAGAATTTGGCCCACCATGCCTTAAAGGGTTAAAATATGCCATACAAAACTAAGTTAAATAAATAGGATAAATAGTTCGAAAAAAATATTCTGGTGTGAATTATTTTTACAAAACTTGAGTAAAATTTTTAATTATTCTAGTGTTAAATCAGGTATTAGCCTTATACCAACATATATTTTATGTGCATTTATAAGTACATTTTACCTGGCATGTTTTATAGAGTTTTAAAGAGGAAAAATGTCCATTTATTTTTATATTGACAACTTTAGAATGAAAAGGGTTTTTTAAATGCATTTTTCTTTTTTCAAATATACTATATAAATTCTATAATTCTCCCTATCAACTTCATAGTGCGTACCTACGTGCACATTCCTTATCACGAAGATATGAAAGTCACGATATAACAAAAGTGCTAAAGTCCTTTCGATCAATACATTTTTTTTTTATGTCATTTTATTTTCACACTGAGCGTTCCATATGGTTCTGCTTCCCGTATAGTTCTGCTTAGATTATTTCAATGCATCCGAAAAACATCAATCATTTTTAATAGTCCTATTAAATGGGAAAGTTTCATGTATGAATAAACTTATGAATAATTCATGCAAAATATAACGCTAATTACATCAAGCATTAAAAAATATGCTCTCTCTTCCCCCTCCCCTCCCCCCACCCTCCCTTGTCACCATCTTATGTTCAGTTAACTGAAAAACTAAAAGATTCTAAATCACTTCATTTTGAAGTCTTAACTTGAGATGAAATGAGGAAGGAATAAATATTATTGATTATAAAGTGTATTACCGACCTTAATGTCGGTGTATATTTATTAATTTTATGAAAGGTATACAGGGTAGCACACGAAATGCCATACATATAAGATGTTTAATTTTGGTTTTGGAATTATTAAATTTCATAAAGAGTTGTTTTAGTTATAATGTATCTGCAATAAATTACCAAAGCGTTTTTAGAACAGTTTAATATAGCCCCAAAGTCTTTCACATTGCACTCCTATTGTCTTTTATCTCCCGGGATATGCAAAGATGGAAGTATTGACAGAAACTAAAAAAATTAGTGCAATTCCAAGCATTTATCGTGACTTATTTATGGGA
Source organism: Maratus michaelseni (assembly GCA_963931845.1). Lineage (NCBI taxonomy): Eukaryota > Metazoa > Arthropoda > Arachnida > Araneae > Salticidae > Maratus > Maratus michaelseni. The sequence continues at coordinate 63,907,099 of OZ007589.1, forward strand.
ATTAACGTGGGACTTTAGTATCTTAAAGGGATTGTAACCACAAGAGTTCGCATTCAAGAGGTTATGCATAAAGAAAAAGGACATATTGAGTAAACAAAAAATAGAACAATCTCCAGCGTCTATTGTGACTTATTTGCGGAAAGTAACATGGCCTTTCTGTACCGTAAAGTACGAGTAATTGCAACCAGGAGGGTTCGCCTTCAAGGGCTCATATACAGGATGTAACTGA